>CM057813.1:102537612-102900112 GCA_030067965.1 Latrodectus elegans
TTAAAAATTAATAAATTTGTAGAGTTAAATATTGAAAAAATAGTTATAGCAAATAGAATATTTAAAAATGTAATGGTTAAATTAATTAATGAAATCATTAAATTCTCTAAAGAAATGAGCTTCTTAAATTTATTTTTCACCGTAATTTTTAAATTCACATTATTTCAAACTTCCGATTAATGGATGCCACTTCATTTGACAACGAGATTCATTTTGATACACCCACTTTAAAATAAAATTGAAATTCTTTCTCGAGGAATATTTTCTCTATATATCAGATTCTTTTCCAAACTTAAGGTTTTTTCTCGACTAAAAACGAAACACACCAGATGTAAGTCATAAAAAAAAACCAAAATCCAACTCAGAGGTGAATAATAGTATGAGTCGCAGTCTAATCAATTTAAAATAAAAGAAAAACAACCACACATCAATTTCAATTAGCGAATACGACCAACAATTAAATGCCTGTAATCAAAAGCCAGGTTAACTTTTACTTGAGCAATTATCGGTCACGACCTTTTGCGATGTATATAGGTCAGATCATCATATTTCAAACCATAATCAGATAACCTCCCAACGAATTACCGAAAAATCAAAACGTGTTTTAAATACAGGTATGTGAGAAAAATCGCCAATCTACCACTTGGCCCAAATCGTGGATTCTCATTCCAATCATGCGGTAGCTTGGTAAAACAATAGGTAAAAAAGTACGCCAAGGTCTCCCGAGCTGCGGTATTTAAATTTACACCAAAGGACAAGAACATTGCCTCGCCAAGAAGCAGGAAGGGAAATAAGTGTCTTGTTTGCCTGACAGTCCGGTAGTCCTGGTTTTTAGAAGAGGGAGGAGTTAAAAACTGCGCACGACTTGGATAATTAATCGGAAATCGACGTGATCGAAGTATAGGAAACGATCGAAGCTAGGGGTCACGATCTTTAACAACAAAGGCATCGAATTTACAATTTGTCGTTTAGCTGATTCCTGATATTTGCAATTCACCGAACGATGAAAAAGGATTCTTTTTCCCAGCCTTGGCAGCTTCGTGTTTGGACTCGAAATAGCGGAACCGGGGGTCGAAAAGTTGAAAATTAACAATAGCCCTTAAGGACTAATTAAAATTCATACGCCTGGATGTTTGCGACAAAGACCACGGCATGTTTGGTAATCGAATATGCATGGGCACAGGGATGGACCTTGGGAAAAAACGGTTAATGACAGGTATTGTGTTAAATGGAGATCGTGCTTAGGACACGGCTTGGCGAGGATGGTTATTAACCAAATTAAAGTTGTCCGTAGCGCACCGCAAATTATACAGGAAGCGGTGAACAATGTGGTAACTAGAATCGTCTACATTAAATCTATGAGGCTGGTAATTAAACACATAAGGCCAGTTCTGTGACCTGCTCTAACATCGTCCTAAAACGTTAAGTTCTCAATTTACGGCATCAACCTCGGAGGACAAGTTTGAAATCTTACCATAAAAGCCATTAATTAATAAACTGAATATTGATGAACATCGAACTCTAATAATTATGGCGGATTTTTACACGAATATTTTGAACAGATTTTACATTTAACCTTATTACCTCAACCTTAAAATTCTAATTATCATGAAATTGGTAAATTCTTGGAAGTCAATGATTTGAGGACACGGTTCCAAATGTGAAAGAATAACAAAATTTAATTAGTGAAGGAATATTTTACACGAACTACAAATTATATCTTGCAAAAGTTTAATCGCATTATAATGTATGGAAGTCAACGTTTCTAACTAATCTGGATCTTGATATTGAAGAAAAATACAAGATTGTATATTTCACACGAATTAGAGAAATAAAATTTTAAAATGTAACTCGAATTAAATCAGTATCTTAAAATATGTATAGTATGAAAATAAGCACTACTTAAAAGAAACAATTCTTCAACTTGTAAGTTTATAAACATTTTTTAATGATTGGAAATTCATTTACAAGATGATAGAAATTCAAAAATTGCCTTGTTCGTCCTAACTTGAATAAACAAATTACACTCCTGCACTAGATTTGTTATGGTTGGTGGCGAAACAATATTTGAGGATTTCATTGAAATAATACTGTATCAACAACTCATTTAAACATGCTTGCACGAATATTTTTTAAATATATATGTTGGTCTTCTTGAAAACACAATAGCAATAAAACAAATAATCGAAAAATTTATAGCTCAGTAGTATGGTTTTGGTACTAACTGAAGGTCAAATGATGAATAAGTTCTTTTAAACGTGAGGACAATAATTCATCTTTATTATTTTACAATCACTGTGTTCTTCTCCCCCTCCCCCTAAAATTAAATACAGCAATATATATATTTTTAATCATATACATAAACGTCAAATTATGTTTAAACAATTCCACAATTTACTAAATTGTGAGTCCCCCCCCACACACACACAATTTCCTCGTGTGATTCGTGTATTTTCGACAAGAGCACTTTTGAATGTAACGAATGTTTTAACCTCTGAAGAGTGAGCCTCAATTAATGCTTTCGTAACTTAAAAGGGAATTTTCAAGCATTCCGAACAACATTCGATTTGCTTTCAGCGGACCTTTAGCTCAGGCTCCTTTTTATGGTGCAAAAACAGGGTTTTCTACAAAGCCATAGAACAGCAAAGATTGTTATTTTTCTATATCGCAAGATTTGCCCAAAAGCTTGGTGTAATTTTTCCATCGGAGGCCATAGTTGGCATCGAGTAAAAGATAATATTCTTTTTCCTGGGAAAATAAGAATTAATCAAAGTTAATACTCTATCACAATGTTTAAGCGGGATGGCCGTATATCGCAACACTGTTTCAAATATTTAAGTCATTCTTCTTTCTGTCTAGACAATTGGAAACGAGAAAAAAGTTCTTATCAGTACAGATCTGCAGTTTTAAAGAAAATGCTTGTATAATGTTTGTCGGCGAGGAACATTTCTTTTATATTGTTGCCTGCCATGCTTGATGTACCGATAAAAGCTAGATGTTTATCAAGAACTCACAGCGCATTCGACAATGCGCAACCACGTGGTAGTCTTAGTGGGTCAAACGCCAAAGCCGACTATAACAAATAAATAAAAAAAAAACATTTCGGAGAGATGGTGGAGCAAGATTAAAAAACCCTCGGAGGAATCTATCTCTCCCCCAGCCCTCTTCTTACAGGCCCCTCTGTGCAGACTTGCTTGTGCTGTTTGGATTAGGACCACGGACAGCATGATGAAAGGCGAGTCTTTCGGATAAAACCCTCGCAGTTGGATATTGGAATGTGGAAGATCTTGAGACGTCGGATGTCCTTTCATATAAGTGAACTGTCAAGTCAGAGTTTAACTTTGCAGAAAACACTTGAATTATTATTTTTTGTCAAAAGATTGCGAAAAAATGAACAATAGCGCTTAAAATCAGAAAGAATGCATTAAAATAGAGTGTAAAAAAGATCTTGTTGCAAAAAAAATCTTACGTGAATGATAGTAGAGATCCACATCTCTCCGGAATTTTCAAATTCAGTTTTTAAGTTTTTCATAATTATGCGAGATTTATCAGGTCAGCATAAAATACAGTTATGAAAACTATATTCAATGACTTGAACTATTTCCTACATCAAATATTCACAGAGTTCTACCTCCATTTTATTTCGATCTCCATCCAAGTGATAGTACAGGCATTAAGCAATTAGAAACTGAAAGCACAGTCCTTAATCCTTAGCAGCTTTAAGAAAACTAATCTAATTGCGCAGATCTAAATTCCCAATAGTGAGGAATTTATACACATTATTCACAACTAATCCATTAAAATTGTGTAAGACAAATTTATTGGTAAATAAGACTTGTAAATTAATTATGGTTTATTCTCATGTCTGTACATATTTATCCTTTTATTTTTACATATTTATAATAAACAAGATAATTTCATGGTCACAAATAAAAAGTTTAGTCTTCGAACTGATCGAAAACAATAAATTGTACTAAGCAATTAAGGATTCGGTGTAGAAGCGAGTACCCCACTAGGTTTGGTAAAAAATTGGCGATAAAATTTAATTTACAATAACCCCAATATTTTCAGCGCTTTAACTAATGTAGTTTTAGGGTTGCCATTGTGGGATAGAAGTCAATAGTTAAGACAGAATTAAGATAGAAGCCAATAGTTATGCAACTATTAGCTTCTATCTTAAATCTTGATGTCAAAAAAAAAATCGCCAAAAAAAAAATCAAGGAATACGCAAATCGCCAAATAAAATGAAAGAATTATGGTGAGTCCTGATTTAACTGGGATAAGTAACCTTTTACCCCAGTTAAATCAGGACTCATCATAATTTAGAGCAGGATAGGATTCTACAAAATAGAAGATCCAAGTTCGATCCCAACCATTAGTCAATAACAGATTCAATCTATTTGTTACACGCATGTGACTTTCGCGTTTAAGAATTAATTAAGCCGGGTCAAAAGTTGTTTTGTGATCTATAAACCATTACAAACATCCATGACACAGACGGAAATTGAGTCCACAAACTATATTTAACTGAAATCAAGAGTACGAACCTTTCAATTGTTAATCAACGGGGAATGAATGTTGTGTTTTAGTCTTTTGACTACATATTTCGGATGGTTGTATAGGGTGTTTACCTTTCGCAAACACAGCCACAAGCTTCAATACGCCTTCCCCGAAAATGAAAAGAAGCATGATTGACGTTTAAATGCTTTGCAACAATATCTCAGACAGACACTGCATACCATCCCAGAAAAATGTAAATAAACAAAAACTTTTTATCAATTTTTTCAGTTACAAAAATAAAAATAGTCTGAACTTTTCGTCATAACTCAAATGGCCGACAGAGGGAGCCATACGATGTTTTTATTTTTTTGTCATGTTTTTACTTATTATTTGTATTTTTAAAATAAAAATAATTATTTTTAAAAATAAATAAATAATTAATAAAAACATAATCGGAAAGTTATGGCTCCCTCTGTCGGCCATTTGAGTTATGACAAAAAGTTCAGACTACTTTTATATTTATATAGGTTTAAAAATTTTTGTTTTATTTATTTCGATGGGAATTTTTTTTAAAAAAAAGTCAATTTCACACTAAACATTTTTAAAATTAAAAGCAAAGCCATTCTTAAATAAATATAATTATTTTAAAAAACCAAATAAAAAATGTCATACCAACTAAAAAACTAAAAAAAAATTTTTAATAATAAAAAAACAAGAAATTAATAAGAGATAATTTATATGATTAATATTAGCCATATATTGAACATTTACATATTCTTGTAATTAAAAATGTGTAGGTGTGAACGAGTCTAAATTATTTTCCCTTTTAATGATTTTAGTTACACTGCTTTATTTAAAAGCTTATATTGGGAACATGGAAGATATGGTTTCCTCAATTTTTCCAATGTTGTTAGAAAGAATTTCTTCTCAATTATTTGAAAATAAGCAATAAAAATTTAGTAAAAATTAATGCTCCCAAAAATACTTTTATTATAAATTCTAAAAAACAATAAAATTTACTACTTTTACAAGTATATGTACTAATGATAAAACAAATTATTTTATCAATTACACATTAAAATTTTCCACATTTAAAAAATGTTATGAATACGTATGTGAAGGTGTGTGCATAGCAGTTCTAAACCATAACAAAATTACATACAATTCCTAGGTGGTACCGACCTGTGAAAACGTTAAGAAACAGTTTTCAATCATTGAATAAGAAACGAATTCGATTTCTATGCAAGAACTAAACTAAGCGCTTGGGCTTCTTAAAATTAGTTTAACATTCTTCCACGCTCGAAATTTGGATGTCAGTGTATGCATTAAGATATCAACATAACTTAGCTATAATACTCTCCATCCCCTCCCAATTAACGTTTGGTGCATTAGCCTCCCAAACTTGGAAGAGAAAGAGATACAAGCTTGCCTTCATAATTACATCTAAAATAATATCTTCCACAAAAACCACGACGGTGACTATGCATCATTAGGCGACATTAGTTTGCACAAATTATCTTCTTAATGGGAGACAAAACTAGAAAAGTTAAATAAACCGCATTTCAATGGGAGGTTGGCATTCTCTGTCTCTCTCAGAAAAGGAGTGTCCTTGGACTTGGCGAAAAAGAAAGCGTCTTTTTTAAAAGAACAGCCCAGACGGACGACTTTGGTGATTAAAGTATGACATCTGGACAAATGACGTCAGTTTCCGCTTTGAAAAAACCACCAGCAGAAACTGAAAGAGGGAAAATAAACGCAACGAATAGGGGGAAAAAATCATCGAGTTAAGTTTCTTGGTCATAACATCAATGTCAGCAAGTGCAGAACAGAGTCGGAACTTGTTCCATGACATGCAAAACCGATGGGAGCAATTATTCAAAGCAGTAGCTTAACAAGGCTAAATAACGCGAGTCCTCAAATAGATAATGAATCTATTAATACAGAAATTCTAACGAATGAAAATGCTTCTCTTAGTCCTTAACGCGTTTATTACATTTCAGATTGTGTAAGAAACATTTAAGAACATTCTCAATAAATTGACTTTCAGTGAAAATAGTTCCACGTACAATAACAGAGGACATAATTTAGAAGACGAACGAAATGCCACAAAATAATTTGTAAGAAAATCAAATTTATCTTCCAATATTCTGATAAAAAAAAGTTTTTCATATATAGTAATGTAGAATCTTGCTTTATAAGACAAAAAGACAAATACAAAATTGGATTACCTAAAATAAAACCATCCCTTTATTTTTGAATTTTAAAAATATATACGAATGATAGAAAATTTTTTGCTTCCATAAAAAGAAATACTTACATTAAAGTATTTTAATATGCTTTCATGGTATATAAACGTGTTATAGTTTTTATTCAAAAAACACTGATTGGAAACATTTTGCATAGTTTTATTTGTTATGAAAAACAATACAAAATTTCGTTTGATTAGATTACAATGTTTTATTATACACCACAATTACATAATATTTCACAAACATAGTTGAAAGTGAATGATAATAATATTTGATAATATAATCGAGACTTGAAATAAAAAGCATATCTCCATAAAAAACATTTTTTCAACGTGACGTGAATTTATCAAATAGAAAAAAAAACAATATTAAAATTTCATTTTCTGATTAGATAAAAATAGTAAATTCGCACTTGAAATTACTTAAGATTTATTTTTCATTTTTTTTCCCCATTTCAACCATTAAAGATTTTGGGGATCATTTTTTTGGATTTTAATTCTTAATTATTATTTTGTTCTGTAAAGCTAAACATTTTAATGAAAGGAACAACGTAGAATAATATTAGAATATTTCAAAAAAATCTAACAGTTATTTTAAGCACGATTAAATCTAGTGTCAGATAATAATTCACTATGATGATTCATAATCAGACATAAGCTAGATTCAACTATAATTAACATAAATGATATTCTGTAATTCAGATACAAATGCAGGAACAAGCTAATTTAACTTTTTTTTTTAACATACTTTAAGCTTTGTGTAGTAGATTTCAACTACGTGGATTTGCATTTTAATTTTTATATAAATAAAGCGATTCACACAATCTTTAAAGATCCTAAATTAATGATTTTAATACACTTTTTTTAAAACAGAATAAGAACACACAAATTATTCAATAAATTTGTTACCTAATTATACTCACATATTAATCTTAAAATGAATAAGAACTTATATGTTTGAGAAATCTAATAGTATTTAAAATATAACTCAAATTAAAATTTTTCAAAGATGGCACTATTTTAATAATTCTCTTTTGGATGTTATAAATAAGAACTCTATAATTAAAAATTAATTTATACATTTAAGAACTGGGAAATTGTACACAAGATTATCACATATTATAATTTTGAACTGAAACAAATTTAACCCTTCCAATTCGAGCAATAGAAGAAAAAGCATTTGAACAAAATTTTGTTTCGTTTGCTATTTATCGAGATCCGTAAAATAGTTTCTAAATTCAAAAAAAAAAGAAGAAAAAAAATTAACTTTTATAGATTAAAACATTTTTGATAAAAATGTAATAAAACGTTATCAAATTATGGTAATTTGTTGCATTAAATGCAGGGAATAATAAACGATAATACTTTTCTTATCAAATTAGAGGTCTACAGCAATAATTTTTGTCAAATTCCACTATCCTAGAAATCACTTGAATTCAGTTTAGTTTGTTTATCTTTTCGGTGACATAAGCATTCTAAAAAGAATAAATAAAGAAAAAATCTAAAGTGTTCTCTCAAAGCCAGACCGCCCACTTCGAAAGAGGGACGTATGATATGAATAGATTACGATTAAGATATACCATTGTGCGCCGACAGTGAAAATCGATAAAATTCTCTCACTAAAATTTTAAATAACGTTTGATGTAAACCAGGCAGATAAATTTTAAATAATACACATAAAAATAATTAGAATCAAAAGATATTTACGTTCTTATAACACATGGGTTGTACTAATTTAATCTCACAATTAACAAGGACAGGGGTGGCCAAGCTCCTTAAGAGTCCGAGCCATTTTCCAAACTTTGAAATTTTTCGAGAGCCAATTAAATACGTACTTAAAAGGTAGGAAAAAAATGTATTAAAGTTTTTTTTACAGAAATTACATTTATTAAAATCATATTAATAAAAGAACAAAATATGTGTATTGAATTTGAATATTAAAAACTTAACACATTTCTTTTATTTCTCTAGATAATTCTTTAAAATTTGGAGACTAAATTGGTGACAGTACTTCTAGTAATTCTTTGAGATGTTGGTTAGATACTACTGATCGGTGTTTGAATTTCACGAATTTTAAAGAGGAATAAAATTATTCACATAAGTAATTCTGAATAATAGTAGTTAATAGTTCTGAATATTGAAATATTTCGAAGAACAGCCTTTTTAATTCAGGATACTTCGATTCTGGTATAAATTTCCAAAATTCAGTAATCAACACTGACTTACATTTTAATTGTGGAGCCTGATCATCTCTCGAGTACATTTATCGAGGACCACAAATAATCCTTCAAAGAGTCGCATATGGCTCGCGATGCGCAGGTTGGCCACCCTGAACTAGAACATTTTTTATAAAAAAAAAGACTAATTACTATTAAAATTCATTCGTTTTAAACTTTTATTTAATCACCAAACATAATTTTTTATTTTGACTTTCATTATCTTTTGCAACCATGGAAATCAAAGTTAAAACTTGATTTAGAAATTTTTTACACATAATTTTTCAGCAAAAGGTGATTTCATTTAAAATAAATTACACTAAACAGCTAAAGAAATTTTATTTTCAACTCAAGGTTGATTAAAGTTAAATTTTACAAAAAGTGCATATTCCTCTAACTTGACAGCAAAATAAAAAATACTGTTGATTTATTCAACTATAATTTTACTACACGTGAATTCAAATTCGACAAAGGCTTATGATTAAAAATGGAATCTGAATGTCAATTATCCTCGCCACAAATGAAAAGGTTACCAACGCATAGTTAAACTTGAATAATATAATGTAAATAATTTTACGTTCAAAAATTTTTTATTATAACCACTCCTACGTGTATTTCAAAAAATTTAAAATTAATTCTTTTAAAAACGTTTTCGTGGTCAAAGCACATTACAAATCATACGAATTCAAAATTAAATAAATTCACTCTGGAAAGTCCAGCAATTATAACTATAACCGTGGCATAGTAATACGATAAATTATAATAATTCTAAAGCAACAAATGCTTACAGAAGAAAACTAGAGTGTAAATTATAGACCCAACCTTTCAAGAATAAATACAAATTCACGAGTTTTTTTAAGCACTTTCACTCAGTACCATCCCAAATCTTGCATAAAAAAGCAGATATTGCTAGACAATGTCTAATGAAAAAAAAATTAACGGGATTTATCACAGGCCCTAAGCTAAATCACGCACGGGCTTTGTTTTATTTCAACAATGCCCGCCACCAGTGCTCATAAAAGACGGTTTCAGACGCCAAACTCGACTCCTCCACCCACAAATTATGACTGAGAAACGCTAGTGGAATTGCCACCGACGTCCACCTAGGGAGGGTGAGGGAAATTCAAGATGGAGGGGGTGCTGCAAGTAAACCAGTCTGGAACTCAGAACACACCCCTGAATTTTTTTTAAAAAAGTTGAGAGTTGGAGGTGCGGCTATAAAGAATACTCACTGCCAAAGAAAAAGAGAAGTAAATAACTTCTACAAGGAACTAAAAAATCTTTTGTTCTTCACCGAAGTGATCTCCAGACTTTTTGCGGTGGATGAGGTGGACAAGGACAGTTCAAGTTAAGAAAAGATCCTAGAAAGAACTCTTGAAAAGATTTTCATGTGAATCATCAATGGATATAGAAGACAAATTTGTTTTAAAAAAGGAAATCTGATCAAAAACTTTAAAGAAAAAATAAATCAAAAGAAAATAGGTATAGATGGAAAGGTTTTTTATTTGCCGGTCTGAGATTACTTTTTAAACACGAAACTAAATTCGATTAAAATCTAAAGATTAAAGTGATCCTACATTCCCCTACGTTTAAATTGGAATTAAACTGAAGGAAAGTGTGCTAACTAGTTAGCTTTATGGAATAAACTGTTAGATAAATATAGACATATATAATTAATATTATCACATTAGCACCTTTTACACAACATAATATCATAATGTTATTCAGAAATACGATCAGCTAAGAATACGACGATAAAATAGCGAAATTGTAGAAATGTAAGTTGTCAAGCTTTGGATAATGTGACATTTATTCTTTGTATGCATCAGGGCTTTAAAAATGATTGGATTCTTAATTGAAGAAAGACATCAATTTTACTTCCAATGACTGTTACTTGACCAGAAAAAAGAGGGTTCGATACTTGGTCCAGCCGAAAATCGTGTTGAGATAGCCTTTGTAAGTTCAGAGTTCCATTAGATCCAGTAACCTTCTACTGGTGAAGAGGATGTTAGCTTAATGTGGACTTCACCACCCCTAGATCGTGATTCAAAAACTCGCAGTGTTTAGTGATTTTGGCGGCCTCCAATAAAAATGTTTAAAAAACTAAAGCAAATCAAAAACTATTCATTGTATCTTATGTTTTCTGAAAAAAAAATTCATAAAAAGTTTACGATAACATTTGTATTCCACAAATATGAATACCGTGAGGCATGCATTCTAGATAAAATGAATGCTATTTCTAGAAAAATTTAAAATAGCACAAAATTATTTTTTTAAATTGTTAAGTAATGTTTCTCTTATATCTCTTTTTTCTCTCTCTCTCTTATTTTTTTTTTTTTTTTTTTTTTTAATTTATTGGATAAGCAGAGCCTTCATATTTTTGTATAATATATAACAATAAATATTTTGCTCTTCGAAACTTTGAGTGAATAATCTTAATTTCCCAAAGACAAAAACTGTAATTCGGTGTATTTTGTTCCGCTCTAAGAGAAAATATTTTTATTTCGCTTAACTCTAGAAGAGAATGATTTCTTCAAATATAATCAGACATTACATTATATTTGGTGATTTACATTTCGTAATGTTTACATAACCTTAATTTCAAATATCTAAAAACCCCATATAAGCGTAGCGAAAAATTTCAATATTTTCAGATAAAAATATCTAATTTTTAAGAAAAATTCAAAATTGGAATTGAAGATCTATGATTGAGATTTTGTTTGTTTGCCACTCTTTGTCTTTCTTTCCTTTTTTTTTTTTTTTTTTTTTTTTTTTTTTTAATAGGATGCCTAATCAGATTAGGACCTACGGTTTAAAATGAATTCAGAACCACTACAAGAATACAATACTAAGGTAGGATTCGAACCCACGAACTGATTAACCGTAGGCAAGCGTGTTAGCTTGCTATCAGCTGCTCTTAACGATTTTGAGACGGTGATGTGTTTTTTAAAACTTCTGAACTAAGGTTAAATCTCCAGTAGGATAAAGGAAATCTGCAATTAACTGAAAAATTTGCTATTAAACAACACCAGACGAGTTATCAACCTGTTGTGAAATATTAGGATACTTATAAACTTCAATTTCAGAAATTTAAAATGAATGGATTAATCGATTTTAGTTTTGGGCACAAATCGATTATAATAAAATATGATGTATTTTCCTTTAGAAACAAGCTTTATAGAATGACATAAGTTATTAATGTCTTCAGATTTAAAAAAAAAAAAATGAAAGAATCTAAGAAAAAAAGCGCCATCTAGATGTACCACACCCAAAACGCAAAGCAAATATAATATTCCACAACATAATACGTATATAATGCGATCAGACCCCCGAGGTAGGTCGAAATGACTGATGCGACCCAAAAAACAATCCACAAGTGGTTTGAAAGAATCCGAATGACAAAAGGAGATCCAAAATGAAAAATGGAAAGGTAAGTGATCTCAAGAACTAACTGAAGGGAAAGGGCGTTTCCTATTTTCAAATGATGGCACGGCCGCCGGTATTATATTCAGCGAAAAAATCGCCCTCCAAGAATCTAACCTGACACACGAGAGTTCATCAGCTCCATATAATGAGTCAGTCATTTGCATTTTTCTTTTTTTTACGTTTTTTAATGATTAATGATTAAGCTTAAAGGCAATAACAAGCAAACGTCTCATAAAAATTGTAAAATAATTTAAATTTAACAGTTATCAAGTAAAAACTCTGAAGCAGTTTTTTTAAAAAATAAAACAAATGTAATGTTTGTCATTACTTTTTTCTTTTTCTTTTTTTTTTAATAAGACTTTCAAATTTTAACATAAACCCAGTGAATGTTAAAATTTAAGTTGAGTGACCTCTAGGAGTAAAAATTTTAACGATTTTTAACAACTTAGATTAAGGGAAAATAGAATACTATATTATGCCGCAACTTAATTTCATTCAAATTCAATAAGTAAGAAATGTACAAAAACAAAACAATGAAATTTCTTTAGACTTTAAAAATGAATTATGAAAAGTCTCATCGCATAAAATAAATAACATAGAAAACTGCGACTTAATGTTTTATTTATATGTAAAGAAAGTAATATAAAAATGTTTATGTGGAACTACATAAAAGCGTTAAATTAATATAGGACAAATGAAATCATCAATATGTTAAAAATTAAAAACATTTATAAAACAGATATATTTTCATAAAATGCGATATTAGCCATGCGAACTCGCTTATTAAAGTTTATATTAATGCATTGCAAATGTTTAATTGTGGAGACATTCAAGAAAGAAATTTAAATAAAAATAAATAAAACAGATTTTAAGTAATGGCAAAAATGGTTTATGTGCGTGTAAATAAAGTATAATTATCCTCTAGTTAAAATTATTTTAAAAAGTAAAATAACACAACTGTTTTTATTATTTTACCAATTTATTTCTATGAGCTTAGAAAATATTGGGCTTTTACAAGAAAATAAAAAGTTGATAAATATAAAAGAATTTTTAATTTCAAGTGTAACTCATTAATTATACAGAAATAAATTTGAAAAATATCCTCAAAGACTAATTGAAATAAAAAATTATTTGGAAAGTAATTTATTAGCCTTATTATTTCATAACATTTATACTTATATACCTAAAATAATCTAAATCATTTAGGTATAATCTAATATATATATATATATATATATATATATATATATATATACACACACAAATGTGTGAGTGAAAGAAAGATCTGAAATTCGTAATCAGAGATAACATTTTAAATTAAGAGAGGAAACTCATATAAATATATCAGAATAAAACTTTAAAAAATATTTATTACATTTTAATGATTGTTTTTAATTTTATTATTTTAAATGTTAGTATCTTCAGAAATAATAATTATTATATTAATAAATGGTTAAATTAAATATTTAGATAATTTAACATGACAAGTTTGAATTCATCACGAAAATAATGCACACTCTTTATAAAATAAATATTTAGATTAAAAATGCAAGCAAACAATGAAATAAAAACATTTATTAATAATAATTCAAAAATCCTGGATCAAATATTCAGAATTATTTTTTAATTTTTTTTATATATTTGGTTATAACTTTATTTTTTTTGAACCATGACAACAAAAATCTGCCGTTATGAACCGAATTTAGTTACATGTTTCATCACATTACGAAAGTGCAATAAAGAAAATTTTAAAATTTACGTGCAATTCACATAACTTAATGAATATGAGTCACTACAAAGTCAGTGCAAATTTTATTGAGATAATTTTAAGCAAAATTTCATTGAATAGCAACTTTCTTATTTCATTGGAAGCCTATCAGTATATTTAAATTTAGATTAAAATTTGTTACATTACAAACATGCAATTTATTAAAAATAACATGAATTTATGATTAAATATGAATAATTAAAATAAGCATATTTTAACAGAGCTAAATTTTACGAATTTTTATTGAACATGCTTATTTTCATATTCGATGAAATAAAAAAATAAAAAAACCTATCCTTAATACATTCAAGTTTAAGAACATATTTAAGACATTATAAATGTCCACAAAAAACACAAAAAATATATGATTAAATAAATTTACGGCGTAAAATTAGCTTTTTATTTCAATCACTTCTAGAATTATAAGCTCACAAAATAAAATAATTTGAAAACCAATCGAGATTTCATTTATTTGAGTAATTATAACAATGAATAATCATTTTTGAAAATAGAAAATGAAAAATAGAGGGGATATTTATTAGTCAACTTACCACGTACAAATGAAAGATATTACCGATTACGAAAAAAAAAGGCCAAATGTTAGAAAAAAAAAATATGTTCATAGATAAAAATCTAAATTGGGCTTTTCTTTCTCACTGAAGAAAGAAGAAGCTATCTCGCAGTCCCAGAAATGGAGATAATAATTTGGAGCTTTCATAAATTCATTTTTATAAGTCTTATCCTTCACCAGTTTGCTCCAATCTGGGTTCCTGCTATAGAGACCAATCATGTACTCAAAGCAAGACTTCTTCAGATCATCCATCAAATACTTGTCGGCAAGGGCGCTCAGTTCCATGCACTCAAAAACAGAGGAAATGTGTTCTAAATTGCCTGTTTGAACATAGTGCAGCATGTCGCAGTAAGTACGAAATTCATTTCTGTCCACCAATATATATTCCCTCTCCCTCTCCAGCATAGGTGCCCGGGACAGTCCTTCGAAGTACGGGGATTTCTGACAAAGAGCTCTCCACAAGGGATCGTCCTCGCCCCCCAGACTCAATTTTATCTGACCAGCATTCCAACTGTCGTCCATAATCCAATGTTTATATGATGCTGCCATTTGTCTATACGGAAAGTGCATTTCTGAATAAACCACATCCACCTTGAACGCTACATTGCACAATATCCTCAACTCGCCACCATGCAAGAGATTGGCATCCACCACAAAGCTTCTTTTCAAGAACTTTTCGATGCCAAATCGTGCATTTTTCTTCAGTGCTTCATGAAGGTCTCGGCACTCTGCTTTGAAAGTTTGGGAACATCTTTCCACGTTATCACCATCAACGACAGACATGTGAGCCAGAAAGTTAAATTTATTCTCAAACAGCACATCTTTCACTCGAAAAAGTGTAGAAATGTATCCCTTATTCGATATGCCATATCCATCGGGGTAAAACGCAACATGGAAAAACGTTCGAAAAACCCGTGCGGCCATGTCATCACCCAGATTGAGGCAGTAATTTCGTTCAGTTGGGACGTTCACCGTGTTTTCAAAATCTGGTATGTGGACGAAAATTAAGATTTTATACCAGGCAGACGGAACTTACGTTCTCACATTCAACTTTTTCCTCGTAGGATTGTTCATATTTGATATATGATTTTTCGAACATAAACACAAAACACTGAGACAATAAGTAATCTGAATCACCTAAACAATATGGAAAACACATTTTCTATTTAAAGAGGAACTGCGGTTTATCAGATATAACTTCCTTTCTGATAAGAAGCTGGCAAAGAGTCAAAATTAAATTTTTAATCTCCTTTGTCGAAGCGGTACTTTCAGTTTCTATTAAACAATTTCATATTCCTTTTTCAATTTCTTTTACTAATGTCGCGTGAGACAGTTCATAAATATATATATTTTATAGTTGCACGTTAAATAAATAATAAATATTTCATAAAAAATATCAAAAAGAAAAATGTAAATCTAAAATTTATATCATTCATCTTTATCTGAAATTTATTTAACACTTGTATAAATATATTTGGAAATATACTTACAAGTAAGGCTAATATTTTATAATATTAAGTATTAAATTCAAAAACTAACTAATCAACATCATTTGCTAATAGGAGACAAAACAAATTTAAGTGACAATTTCGAGCAAATATGATTTTGCACGTATAATTATATAAAATCAACTTAATATTAAAAGAATGTATCTGGTAACAGCGTTTACTTATTAAAAAAACGATATAAATATTATTTCCATACAGTTTCTTACTGAAATAGCTAATTTTTTATTTTTACTTTCTAATAATTCCTTGAAAATTTTTTAATATTTCTTGGAGCTATTATTTCCCAGATATTATTAATGTTTATTACTAGTTGATAGAATATTAATGCCACACACACAAGCAGTTATTTGCTCAATTAATACTTTTTAAATAATTCATTTCCAATAATATGTAAATGAAATGTATAAGCTTTTTTTTTCTTTATTACATAAATATTCTAGTTAAAACAATTGTTTTCGTGTTGATAGAAATATTAACATATTTTGATTGTTTAGATTTTGCAAGTTTTGAAAAAGGCACTTATTAACGAAAAATTTTATGAAAAATTTAATTTTCAGTTTTTACTGTCAGTATGTTTGCAAATCATTGCTATTGAATTTTATAAGTTAAATCATTAATAAATAATTTATTGCAAATAATAAAATAAGAATTTTTTATGATGCTAATAAATAAAAAAAAATTTTTTTTACGAAATTGTTTATCTGGTAAAATTACTTATAAAATATCTATTTTATATTCAAATAATTCAAAACACTACAACATTAACAATCGAGTGTGAAGTTCGTAGTAAGAGCTTTAAATCAGTGATACTCAATATGGTTACGACCGTTTACTAATCGGGAATCTAAGTTTCTATCGAGGAAATTGAAAGGCGTTGTTTGTACATTGGACAGTTTATTAAATCAACCGATGGAGATAGCTCTTAAGCACTATAGTTTACGCTAAATTTACGAGCTCCTGTTCATAACTGAATCTATTAATGGCTTTCTCAGGATGTCTCTACCGTGGGACATTCTATTATGAATAAATATCTAATGGGAAATCAAATAAATACATGCGTACCATGCAGATTCGAGATTATATATATAAATATATATATTACACACACACACAGTCACTAAGTAGTAAAAATCTGCCATGATTTATTTGCAACCAGCAAGTATTTATTTTGAAAAAAATTTTAGAAGCCAATATCAGAATCATTCGTTGTAGTAATAAATGAAAATAACACCCTCTTAAAAGAGCAATCTTTATAAATTAAAGAGCACTACAACAAATATTTTATTGGGTCACTGTAAGCCTGATGTAAAAATAACTTGAAATGTAGCCAAAGTGGTATAATCCTAATTTTTCACAAAAATAAGCTTTTAAAAAATTAATATCACTCTATTTGTTCCTTAGAAATAGAATTATCAATATATTTAGCAATTATTTAATAAACAATATTCAAATAAAATATTTTATAGAAAGCTAAAAACAAGGTGTATATTCTTTTCTTTTATTATTAGAATTTGAGCCTTTAAATATATATAAATAATCAAGTGCAAAAATTAATAAGTTTAGATAGTATTCTTTTAAAACATTGCAATTTAATATTTTTTTATTTCCTTTCTTTTAATATTCTGCTATTATTTATAAATGTAAAAGAATAATATGTTTATAAAATTATGTTTCGAAAATTTCAATAACTCCTCTTAGAACAAGATTTGATTTGC
The DNA here is from genome assembly GCA_030067965.1 of Latrodectus elegans. Taxonomy (NCBI): domain Eukaryota; kingdom Metazoa; phylum Arthropoda; class Arachnida; order Araneae; family Theridiidae; genus Latrodectus; species Latrodectus elegans. The sequence goes on from CM057813.1 coordinate 102,555,565, forward strand.
ATTGAAGAAACGAAGCAATTTGATCAATAACTAATAAAACACACTTCTCGTTTTACACATTCAGAAAAATGCAAGAATCAGTACCAAATAAATATAGTGTATCGCATAAATTGCAGAACGTACCAGCTCAGATGATAAAGAGAAAAATACACATAAAAACCATCTAGAACTTCACATTTTGATGAAGTCTGAATGTGTAAACAAGCAAATTGATGAGTAGTAGTATTTTTGGTGATTCTGTAAAATTTGAGGCTTGTATAGTGACAAAAATTATTAAGAATTTATGTATTCGAAAAGAACAAGCTTACTGATCTGATAAAACCGGAGCAAAATATAAACTGTAAAATGCATGAGAATTAAGAAGAAAGGTCATTCCAAAGGTCAGAGTCCTTTTAATTCCAGGAAACAAATATCTTTGGAAAAAGAAATGCAGTCACTCACACGAAAGCATTTTACAGATGAAAAAAAGAGACGTGGAACCAGTTCAAAGTTTCAAAAGAAAATGTTCATCAAGATGATAAAAAACCTACAAATCTCAAATTAAGAATGATTAGAAAGTAGCAGCTACCACAATCGCCGAGTGCACTCGGAGAAAAACAAGGATGAATAATTAATGATGTCCAATAAAAGATTCAGATCCGACATTAATGAGCCCTTTCTGGAGAAGCGGACTTGACGAAGTCCACAAACCACCTGTTCCAGACACTGTCAACGAACCCTGGAGACATACACTGCCTGAAAGGCTCTGTCTTGGGACATTCTAGCTTTCTCATTCCTCAAAGTGAAGTACAAGCTCAATTCTTTTTTATTTGTTTTCTGTGTGATACACTTGCATACGAAGAGAAGAAGAGGAATAAGATCCGCGGGCTGTCCAACTTAATTAGTCACGCGTTCGAAAATTAAAAAAATAAATAAATAAATAAATCACTGGTGAAAAGTTGTAGGTACTCTTTTTTTTATCTTTTCGCAAAAGTATTTAATTTCCCTATGGGAAGGTTATCATGTTCCTTGAATGCGACAGTTGCATTGAAAACGCGGAATAAAAATAATTAAATAATTAAAAAAACAACAACATACATACATAAATATGGAGATATATAGATAGATTTAGATTAGATTTCTGAATATAATAATTCATAATTTAGAAGCAGTATATGTATATATAATCGAAAACCGAATAGAAAATAATAATCAACTACTAGATGGAGAATACATAAAAAATACGAAATATAGTAAACAGATGAAAGAATGTTCTATAAATAGTTTAAAATTTCAAAGAAAATAGAATAAAGGAAACTGGAACGAAGTACCAACATGGCCAGCTTCTTCAAGGGGTGTTGACCACATTGGTACAAAGTATGGCTTTTCTGCATTGGCCCAAGACATAGTCGTAAAGAAGCTGATACACCTCAAAGCCACGCTAAAATTTATAAAAAAGTAACTAATATAAATAATTATTTATAAAAGTTATAAATAAATAATAATAATAAATTACTCATTATAAATAAATAACACATACAACTTTTTTATTCCCATACACTTCAAATTTCTAATATTTTTTATTAGAATTCGAAAATTAAACAGCTTAAAAATACCGAGAATTTGGTATTTCAAATATTTTAACGTGTGTGTGCGTGTAAATATATATATATATATATATATATATATATATATATATATATATATATATATATATATATATATATATATATATATATATATATATATATATATATATATATATATATATATATATATAAACTCTGTGGCAAGACAACCCATGTGGACTATATAAGGACTACACTGCTCATCTATGTTTTCTTGATTGAAAAGCCCTAGGGTGCGAAGGCATATGTCCCTATTAAGTGGTCAACTTAATGCGAAACCCACAGAGTTTTGCTCCCAAGCATGCTTGGTACTCAGTTTATAGAGATCCACTGAAGGGATGAAAGACTGATACATATATGAAAAATATTTAGTTCGTTCTATAATTCACACTTTATTTCCAATTTAGTATTGCGCTTTTGTGTTTACATTAACAAGTTTAACGCTATTTTTTCTGTTATCGGCATACGACGACATTACGACAATAAATAAAACTTTATTGCCACGAACATGATGAATAGAAGACCATTTACGATGGAAGAAGTATTACTGCACCAGTCAATGTCAATTATTTAAATATATATTTATTTAAAAAGCCAGATTTGATTTCCAAGCACAGCTGTATGATTCATAACATTGTGTTCAGATTTCTAATAGTAATTTGTTATTACAGAGCCACATCACAATTTTTACCCGGGCAGCTCTGACACAGTATCTAATATAGCTATATACCAGTAGGGTAAAAAAAATCAGAGAAAGGAATTTAAAATATTTTTACTTGATTAAATAACATTACTTTAGAAATAACTGGAATAAAATTAGCAGTTTTGATCTAATTCCTGCAGTTATGGACAGTTCCAGACGAACTCGAACCCCCCAGGGCTGACGAAAACCAAAACGCAGCCCCAAACGGCAACAGGTGCAACGAATATATCTGTGCTTCAGACCACTACAATGATCCTTAATTACACACATCCACACAAAAGTAAAAATTACGCTCGGAGAACTTCCCATTGTTTCAAGTTGATCTTGGATCATGCAATCGATGACTGCATGCTATCATCGTCATCGATTGTATGATCAAAGTTAAATAACCGCTATTAGCTAATCAAATAATAGATGGTAATGCTGTATGCATTGAGTTTATTTATTTTTTATTTCTTAAATTGCTGATAAATTGTAAAATAATAATAAAAAGAATCAGTGAGTTTTTGTATCTAGAAGCAATGAATCAAGTTTAATTAGCACCGATTAAAATTCTTTGGGACAGAGTCATTATAAGAAATATTTAAGGTTTCATTATTCTTTAAAGGTATTTTAAATAAAATAATTGCTTAAGTTGTGAGCCTGAAAACTTTGATTAATTACTTACTGTTTTAGACTTATTAACTAACTGTAAATAAGTGTTTCATAAATATTATTAATTTACATTAGTTTCTGAATGAAAAAATATTAGAACAATAACCCTTCTTCCACTTTTAATGATCTTATAACTGTCTTTTTAAATGATAATTTTCAATTTCCTGGAAATTAATTTTACTAACCTAAGTCATTTTTTTCCTACAAGGACTAATTCGATAGGTACATACGATTAAAAATGATTTCGAACAGCTGCAAACATTCCCATCATTGATACGAGAATGGAACATCCGAACTTTTGAAACAGTCAATCGAAGTTGCAAACATGAGATAGCACACTTTGTCATCAAACAATTTTAGTTACTGAATATATTTTTATTTTGTGTCATAAAAATATATTAGGACAAAAAAGTAAGAATACCGAAATAATTCCAATTTTTTGTTTGAGAAATAATTACTAAAAGGTTTTTCAAAAAACTAATCTGAAAGCATACATGAAAAACTGGGGCGTAATTTCGATAAAAAAAATAATAAATGTTGGACTGTCACTTTATAGTCAGTCTAAGCAGAAGAAAATTAAAATCGATTTTGATTTACGCTTTGTAGAAAATTTGAGTTACTACAAACATGTACAACAACTAAGAATATTTGACTTTATTGGTCATTCTACGATCGAATTTGGGAAACGTGTATTGATTCAACAGAGATTTGCAGTTTAAATGGATTCAGAGCCATTCAAAATTTCACACATTAAGTGGGAATCAAACCCACGAATTACTGAGCTGAAGATCATGCCATTAACCATTCAGCTTAACATAGATATTGGAGTTAACTTTTGATGTTTGTTGTGCGGTCAGCTCTTTGCATCTGAGGACTAATAAAGTTTGAAGTGAATCCTAAACCCTTACAAACATCCACACTCGAGATGAGGAATCGAACCCATAAACTATGGAAGCGAAACAGTTGTAGGAAATATAATGGGTCTCAGATAAGAATTATAGAATTAGTCTCAGACCATAATAAATTATCAAAATTTATATCAATTTTAAAATATAATTTAAATAATCACATTCAAAACACTAGTTGCAAATGGTATACAAAAGCAATCTAAAAGCAAGAATGGGGGGGGGGAGTAGAAACATCGGTCACTTTTAAAATCCAACATTTCTCTTTCATCATTTTCTCTATTAATATTCCACACCAGAATCTGACCTCTACTCCCCAATATGTGGGAACGCAAGGAATAAATAATAACAATCAAAAATTAGTGATTGAAAAACAAATCATACAGGCCAGCACCTAAAGCGATTTTATATAATGCATCATAAACTCTTCCCAGAGCGAAGTTTGGGCATCTAAATTGAAGAAAATCTTTCAATTCTGCGGCTCAGATGATTTGTTGTGACGCGCAACAAGTAGGATTATAACGTCGAAGCAAGGGTGTGCCCTTTTCAAACTTTTCAGCCTACAACAAGCGAAATAAATTTTGAATTTAAAATTAACATACAGGAGGTTACTTCTGCTTCCAGAATATCAATTAATTCTTCGAAGAAAGGCAAGAATGAGAACGTCGAAAATTAATTGGAAGATCACTCATTACTGTTTACTAAGAACATTTCTCAATAGACAGAACAAATATATCACGATGTAATAGAAATTTTAAATATGATCGAATATCTATATTTATAAAACTTGGAGAATACAATAGATAGATTATTCTCTGCAATAGTGCATGAGAATGCGAACGATTAGAAATCTTTCGGTAAAATGCAAAAAAAATGTATAGCCAATTAAAATTCAAGGATGAAAACAAATGACTCATTATTAATCGAAGCACATAAGATTGCAAAAATCTCATAGATTTGTGCTTAAAATGTTAACCATATAGATTGAAATTTATGTGAAAATATTTTTATTTCAAAGTTGTCCTTGTTATTGTTTCTACATCAGTACAACAAAAATGAGTACGCATGCACAATGCATGAAATCAAATCAGCTAAACAGATTATGTCATCATCAGAGCGCATTCTACTGAACACAGATCACATACATTTAAAAATTTCTTTTAGAAAGAAAATTTATAAATGATAATATATCAACTTACAGACATACAATATCTCTTATATAATAATGCATATTGGTTAGCATAAAAGCTGAAAGCTCTTGTAATTTTTTTAAGCATCCAAAGCGTTTATACCTTACCATAATGATCCTTATCCACCAGTAACAAGGGAGAAAATTCGAAAATATTCCAACAAGGTGTAGCTGTTAAAAGTAAAAACGTAACATATATTTTTCCTTCCTATTTTATTTTTTGTTAACATAAGAATGGATCGAACCCAGGACCAACCGTTTAGAAATCACTGTCCTATGAATATTATTGGCTTCATAACCATAAGCTTTATAATCAAGATTTTATATAACCATAAGCTTTATAATCAAGGCTTTATAACCATAAGCTTTATATTCAAGGTTTTATACCCATAAGCTTTATAATCAAGGCTTTATAACCATAAGCTTTATAATCAAGTCTTTATAAAAATAAGCTTTATAATCAAGGCTTTATAACCCCATCAAATATTTAAAAAAAATTTTTTTTTTTTACCTGATTCTCAAGTAAAGTCATCTTTTTCATATGACAAAAATGATATAAACTATAACTTTTCTTAGCATTCCAAATTTTGGGAACATTTTATAATTTAAAAATAATCATGTTACTTTTTTTTTGAAAAAGATAAAATTGAGCTGAATTTTTATATTCCTTTTATTTAAACTTTTTTCCTTCTTTTATTAAACACGCTATCAACTAACAATTTAAATGTTCAGTCAAGCTGATAATTAATCACTACTACAAATCCTGATTTTTAAAACAAAAGATAGTTCACATTGATAGTTAAAAATTAAATAATATTTTACAATAAGAAGAAACTAGAACACTAAATCTTGTAAATATAACGCGCACATGTTATATTTATAAGAATTAGAGTTCTAGTAAAAATAATGTTTTTACAAATAATTTTTTTTTAATTTATAATTACCTTAAATGTAATTATAATTAAAACATGTATAAACAATGTTTTTATTTATAACTACATTTAATGTTTTCGTGAGAAATAGGCAACTTTAAAATCACTCTGCAACAAAAAAATCAAGCTAATGCTGATTTTGAGTAGGTTGATTCCACAGAAAATTGAAAAATTTTGCACGAAAAGTGCAATGTATATTACCAGATGTATGAGGGCATTAATGCTATAAAAACACATATTCTTTATATCATTATATTCTTCTTCATACAAAGCCACGAATTGGAAAATTTATAGTATTAGGCGACATATTTCGTATAACTCGTCATTCTAAAAATGTCCCTCGCTTTGAATATTTAATTCAACACCACACGTAGTGGCATTTTATAATTTCCTATACGTTTCGTCTTTTCGGATAAATTAAAACTTTAGGTTCCTCATAAACAATATCAGGCGCACTCAAAAATAGCTTCTAAAAGCTGTTGACAATGTCTCTGATTCTGGTTTCTTCAAATATTTTAAAATATATTAATTTACCATTTAAAATATATTAATTCCTTGGTTTAAAAAATATTTTTGTTAACTAAATTTATTGGTTGCTTAAAAAACACATGCGTTAATTAATTCAAATAATATATATATAAGAAGGATTTTTTTTTCGTAGCATAATTCTCATTTGCATAGAATATTGCCCATAACTTCTTATCCAGCATAACCTCTTCCAAAGGAAAATTGAACCTTTATTACCCATGCAAATACAGAAAAAAGATAACATCAACATTGTAATACCTCTGAACAAACTGCCCTTTTTTTCCCTTACTGAAAGAGCTTTCTGTGAACTCAAACTTACAATTAACAACGACTAGAGTCAGCAACTGGATATAGGAATTAAATAAATACACGAAAGTTGCGTGACAGAAACGTATTTTTTCACTGTGACCGTAACCGCACAAAGCATGCTTTTATTCATTCGATGTAAGTGACACCGAAGCAACGTTTAAGAGAAAGAACACGAACGCGTTAGGATACTCGAACCAACTGAAAGACGGCATTTGTATGTTTTAGTTGGCGAAAGGGTTAACTAGAAAAAAATCTTTGTTCGTTGAACCCGATTTCTTTTTCCTTCCTTTTTAATATTTTGATATATGTAATTTCTTTTATAAAAAAAAAAAAATCCTTAGAAATTGCATCTTATTACACTCTCTGTATGCCATGGAAAATTACAAAAATAGAATTCTAGTTAACGGCAACATTTAGCAAGTGTTCAAATGATAAAAGATGGAAATTCTATCTTTTAAAGATAGCAAAAATAAAAATTTAAATAAATAAATAAATAAAAGGAAGAAAAAACGTTGACAATTTTTTTTAAGTGATTTTTTTTACAAAAGAAATTACTTTCCTTTACATTATGATAAAACTTATTTTTTCCCCAGAAGACAAGAAAAAAATAATTTTGAATTAATCAATATTGTGAATAACTTTATAAGTCTTAGAAAATCCAATTATCTGTAAATTTCGGCACTTTAGAGAGAGAGAGAGAGAGTAACAGCTGCCTGACGAATTGAAACTATTGTAAGGCATTTCTAACATCCCTCGCATAACTAATTGCTTCCTCATGAGACTTTGGTCTGCATTCACATGTCGAAAATGAGGAAACTGGGAAAACTCATTAGCACCCGTCCCGACAGATATGCATGTACGCAATATCTCCTGGGGTTCAAACCCAAGACCTTTCGCCCTATCACTAGGCCATGATCTCTCATAGGTTATTTTTGCGTACGAGGTGTCAAAAGTCATAATTTAAAGTGCATCCCGAACCACTACAAATATCCACACCCGCGATTGGAAAGCCCACGACTTGTTCAACCAAAAAAGAGAGTGCTATATATATATATATATAGCACTCTCTTTTATTTGGAGTATTTGGGAGAAAAAATGATAGATAATATGAAAGTATTAATTTTTGCGTACTTTTCTTTCGAAATTATTTTTTACATAAATTATATCAAAATAAAATACTACCTTCAGTCATTATTCTCTGATATCAAGTCGACGACGTGACGAAAATAATTACCAATATTTTGGATAATATTCTCAATTCACAATCGACATGAATAAAGCTTTTCTATAAAGACAATAAATAATAGCCAATTCTACGTTTTTAATTTATTAAAATAGCCGTTTCTAAGATAGGCATATATTACACAATACTGCAAATAAATCTTTAGAATAATATCTCATGGACTTAAAAGACAATATTTAAAAATATATTCCGAGTTTCCTAATTACACCAATTATACCTTTCGACATAAAAAAGACGGCTTGTATAACCTGTACGTTTTCTGCACTATTGTTACTTTTATTTCAGACAAAATGTTTTAAATTCTGATAGTTCTGCCTTTTAAGATATCCAATTCAAATATTCATGGATATGTAAGATGAGAAAAGCAAAAAAGGCATCATTTCATCGACTGTTTTAATAAAAAGATATAAAATGGACAAATTCCTTAATAAGAAAAATAACGTAATTTTTATTTAAGAAATTTTAAGATTTATTACTTCATAAAATTGTCTTAACATTTTCCAATATTGTAAAAATATTGAGTTGAAATCGCACACAAATCCCGAGCATTAACCGAAATAATAATAATCATGGAGCAAACTACTGACACTATCGACCAAGCAAAAACGCGCGATCATAAATTAAAATAAAAAGTTACTAAGTCCCAATTAGATTAATGAAGTACTTAAAGATATACTCCATTAACAACACAAATTAACTTCACACAAAGAATAGGTTTATAATTTCTTTTTCCAATCCCACTATGCAAACGGCAGCACAGGGTGGGAGCTTAATAATGAAATTACAGTATGGCTGTGGAAAGAGACCCGCCTCCCAACACACCAAAACAAATGCGGGAGGTGTGATACAGTGACGTCCAAATCGATAACAAATGCGCCGGTAGTGAAACGTAACCACGAAGTACCCAGTAAACCATCCACATTTTTTTTTTTTTTTTTCTCTTTTCACCTTCCTAAATAAAGCTACCAAATCGTGCCTATAGGTTAGGAATACAACTTTCTTTCGAGAAAATATGGTAGGGGAGGGGGAGGAGGTTGAGATGGAGATTTCGATTCTCTTCTAAGTAAAGGGGGTGGGTGGGTACAATATCCCTCCCCCACCACATTTACCTGTAATAGCATCTCTAGAGTTCATTCCCACTAGGGTAATTTCCAGAAAAAACGTTTGAGTCCTATCAAGCATCATCCAGGCTCTAAAGAAATCGTGATTAAGACTGCCTACCGACCTAAACATGAGAAGTCTATGGGGGGTGTTCCTTTAGCTAGTCCAAAAATCTATGAGCTATTTACTCAGAACCAGTATGAGTTGTTTTCACAAATTTTCTTTCAGTTTCTCATTTGATTCAGTGTTTATCACTTTGTGCTTAAAAACTCTTTGTAAATATTTACAATACCAAAGAAATCTCAGCTAAATAATGATGTGGTATCTTTCAGATATTTTCATCTCATTCGATAGATATATAATGAAATATTTTTACTGTTTCAGTTTTTTTTAATAATTGTTCCCCATAATAAAAAGAAATATGCAACATCCTATTTTGGAGACATTTCCCTAAATAAGAATTGCAAAAGAATAGAAATTTAATTTTAAATGTTTTTCCACGGTCAAAATAAAAGTGCACTTCCTAACCAACAGTTTGTTAATTTAGTTTGCCGGAAATAGATCTATTTCTGGCAAAGTGCGAAAAAATATATATTATCTTATAAATTAAAACTGTACCACAATTATAATAAATACTGCCCAAAACCCCTCATAGAGTTATATATCACAAAACTCTGATTTAACAAATCGTATAAAAAAAAAACAAATCGGTCAAACTTGTAATGAATAAAAAGGCTTCACTTAAAATTAAGTTTTAAGATTATCCCTGGTTTAACAATTCTCTCTAAAAAAATTATCCCTATTTTAATAATGCAATGGTTACATTTTTATAGATTTCCACAAAAATCACCCGGTTCAAATTCAAGAGGTTGATACGGGATTGCAGAATTTTTAATTCAATAAAGATTGCGTTTCAGTTACTAACGCAAATTAATATAGTTTATCTGGAGTTTTCATAAACTATTACAAAGCTACACTTTATAGTGTCATAAATTTGTTAGGAACATAATGTATATATATTGTACAATAGCAGACCTACTAAAGCTGATCTTGATTTCCATTGGAAACAAGTACGTACCTTTCAAAAATAATTGCGATTTGTAAAATTAACGATGAAATGTTTGAAATTCAACAATGCTGATGTTACGAAATTATTAAATACTAAAGTCGGGGTTCTTTTTTTATTCGCATTCGAATACATTTACTATCGGTGACGCCTTGGAAAAAGCGAAAACACATTGGTGAAGCGTTCTTAAATTTTTAGTGTTTCAATTTAAAAAAAATGTTTTTATCAGCAGCTATGAATAGAAGGCAATTTCAAAAATAAGGAAAGATGCCCATGCTTTCTTACTTAAAGCAAAAACAGTTCCAGGATAGTATGCATCCGGTATAACTTTACAATATGTTCAAATTAGGGTTAATTACGCTTTAAATTAATTAATTAATTACAAGCGAAGAGCAATTAAAATTACAAAATGAAACCTAGAATTTATTTCAAGCTATCCAAAGAACATCTTTATAAAGTTTCACTTCAATCCATGGAGAAATTCTCAATTTAATTCCGGAAAAAAACTACAACTGTAAGACAGAATTGGATTTTACATATATGTAGATATATACATTTTAATTAAGTATGTATAATCTACTAATAAATAATTTAAAAATTAATAATTTTATCACAAATCATTACAAATACACTTTTTAGCCATAACGACATACATTGCAATAAATATTGACCTTAAAGCTATTTTTTTAATATCATTAGTCAAAATATATAATAGTTATTTTACACACACACAAACACACACACATATATATATATATATATGATGCATCTATATAAACTAGAGTTAGGAAGCAGTTTCATAAAAAAAATTAATTCAGTATTTCATCTCATTGGAGATACGCGCTTTTTAGGATAATAGAAGTTCTCGGGTTCAATTCTGGCGAAAGGTATGACGTTTCTGGTTTCTGCATACATATTGGGTCGAGGAGAGTCACCATAACCTTGGTGCCTAATCTAAAATCACGATCTTTGTACTCGAAATCCTTGTGTTGTGTTTGAACCCAACCACTATTAAACAATGGAATGTTGTGCCTCGGATTTAGGCATATCCATTTGTTGGTATGACTGCTTGGAAATTCTCCGGTTTTTCTCCGGTGCGACGTGGACGAGCGAACAGCAGATAGATGAGCGTTTTTGCTTTCGGTTTAACAGTTCGTGAGTACAAATCCCACCTTGGTCTTGGATGTTTGTAGATATTCGGAATCTACTTTAAAACGCGTACAAAAAATGACTATTCAGCGACAAGGAGACCAAATAACTGCTACGTGAATAGGGCGGACCCACTATCCATGGAATTCATCTTAAAAGGGAAAACGTGTCATTAGTATCTGTATTAATCAAAGAAAACCTGATTATTCATTATCTAATTGCAAAATAACGCTTTGAAACCTCATTCCTTTATCAAGTGCCAAGTATACTAAAATTCACTCAATTTGTAAGCGGTCCCCCAGCGTCTCCCTCTGACGATCCGGGATACCGGATGTCCACAGATCACGATGGCTACCGGATCGGCGATCAGGAAGGTTATGGGAAAGTGGCTCGGCGTGCCACTCCGCACGAACGACACTACTTCGCAATACTCTCCACTTCACGTTTCTTGATTAAAGTGGGGGAAGACAAGCTTGAGGGGCCAAAGTGGACTGATAATAGTTGTTTTAGGACTATCAACGCACCCGTAATCCAAAGACCCATAGAGATAGTCCTCAGCACTTGACGCCAATTTAAAAAAAGAGAGATTTTTTTTTAAAATTGCTTTTATGCGGAAACTCTACAAACGTTTTGTTTTTACATGTTTTCTGAAATATTCCATTAAATACAATGTAGATCATGCGATAAAATATGGTTTACTCTATTTTTGCTCTACTTTAATAACCATTTAGGATCGGCTATAAATAATTTTAAAACGGTATTTTAAAACGATCCAATAAGAAAAATATTTTTATTAGAAATCTTTATTACTTATTATCTTCATAAAGTTTATGAATTATTCCATGACTTTTTCATACAATTTTGCAATTAAATGAGAAATTCATTTACTTTTCACATAGTTGTCTAAGGCTAAAATATTTGAGCTTCAAATGAGTAATTCAGTCTTGTAAATTTAACAACAGTCTTGTAAATTATTAATATTTAATTCTTCTAAATAATTAATCTCTAAACTTTGTTGAAGAGATGTAAACTTCAAATAGAACACTTAGTAAAAAGTCATTATTAAAACTCATAAAAACTCAACTTTCTAAACATCAATAGCAATCAATTTATTTAAAAACAGAAGAAGCATTCACTTTATTTCAATTGAATTGCGTTAACAATTGTAAATTATTTATTTACAGATATTATTTTGTAATGCATAATTCATACCGATGCTTCTATATCTGCGTTCCATGTAAATTCAATTTCAAATCAGAAATTTAGTCACAACACTATTTAAAAAAATTAGTGCTGATATATATGATTTTAACATGGAAAAACGAATAGAACATGCTACAAATAAATTAATTTTTGATGATATGATATTCTTAAAATAAATCATTAAAAATTTATCAATAACCCCAATATCAAATTTTTTTTTTTTTTTTAATTCTTTAAACATAAAATACGAACAAATTCGACATACGGATTCCGAATACATTAAAAAAAATTTATAAACTTTCTGAAAAAATGCATCCCCGATTCCAAGAATTGTGTGATTTCTAGTAGTTAAAACAAACAACAAAAAGACTGTCTCTAAAGATGTAATTCTTATTTTGATTGTACGCGAGTGTTTCAATAATTAAAATTCGAATTAACGAAACTATTACAAATAGTATAACTATTTCAAATTTTAAAAATTTTAAGAAAAAAGAATGTACTTCTGTGATCCCATAGTATTCCAATGAAATTAGAAAACATGTAGAAATATTCACAAGAAAGTACAGAAAATAATATAGCTCATAAGTGAAAAAAACTAATATTAGAAACGTGGCAATTTATGATCTTTACTTTTATACACTTTAATCTATCTAATAGAAGTAAGTAATTTTCACTTACATAAAAACATATTTAAATGTTAAAAAAAAATGTTTTGGTTGTAAACCATCCTAATATAATATTTCATCACGGAAAATAATCTGTTGTTCATTTCCTTATAGTGGTTTTCTAAAGATCATAATTAATTTTATATGAAGTAAAGGATTTTCATTCATATAAGAATTATTTATAAAGAAATACAAAACGTAATTATTTTGCTGGAATAATCTTCATTCAAACTACTGCAACTGAGCAAAGAATTCATTTCAACTACATTCAATGAAATTTTATCGAAGTGTGAAGTAATTTTGCTTTTACATAATTTTGAAGATACTTTCCAAAGTTACTTACAGATAAGTGTTTATTAACTTGCGTCCAATAATATGTTCTGTAACAAGCAGAATTTTTTTTTTAACTGTTTTTAACCGCATCTATAGCATTAACAATTGTTAACATTGTATTTCATACAGAAATATTTTCTGGAATCTGTAAAGTTTTACATAAAAAAAAGTTTTTACGGAATTGTTCATAATAATAAATGAGTTTTGTAATAAAAGAACTTACTTCAATTAGTATTGTGTAAGCAGTTATTAACTAATCAATGGTTATCGCTTAACTTAATTAAAAATCTTAAAGAAGTGCATTTTCCATAAATGGTTTCTCAAAAGGATAAGATAATTTCCTACTAATAAATAAATAAATCAGCTAACTAAATTTTATTTAAACATGAACATCCAAAATATGATTTAACAAATATCCATAAAAATTAAACTTGTATAATTTACACACTTTTAACATTAAAAAAATCCAAAATCCGATAAAATTAGCATAATTTAAGTAAAGAAAAATATCATGATGATACACGTAACATAAATGTTTAAATTATATTAAAACCTAACAATTATATTAAAACAATTATATTTAAAATTATATTAAAACCTAATTTTACACACTTAACAAGACAGTACAGAAAATTTTGCACTTTCAAAACAGAACATTGACCAGAATTTTCAAGTTATATTTAAGTTAGCGACGAATTCAGTTCAATACTACTGATTGAATTTAAAATGTATCCCATGTCAGCTTCATACTTAAATCCTAATTTACAAGGAAAAGAATGTTATGCAATATGTTTTAAATAATATTATTGATGGAAATATTAATTGAAAAAAATAATTAACAATGTAATTTCTAAAATAAAAAAATTAATAAACGATGTAAATTTAAAATAGAAATTATTGAATCAGAAAAAATTTAAATTTTACACAGTTAAAATTTTCTAAAGAAAACATCCAGTTGGAGTAAAAAAATGATTTGAGCAGCTAACTATATATACATATAAAATATTTTTCTATGAAGACTAATTTTTTAATAACTACTGCTTGTCCTTATGGATTTAGTACTTGACAAGCACTTTCTACTTCACAATTGCGGTCATCCTTCACTTAGACAGCTTATAATTACTCAAAGTTAAATGCTGCACTATGGCATGTATGTATACATAAAAACCGCTCTTTTTCATAACCACACTCCATTAGCCTTAACATAGAAATTAAGACTTATTTTAAATTACAATAGAGCTACTGTCATTTATAAGAACGTAAGCGAGAGAAAAAAATCTTTAAATTAAACTCTGTGGCAGGACAGCCCATATGGCTATAGTGCTCATTTCTGCTTTTATAACCAAGGGCCCTGAAGTACGAAGCATATGTCCCAGTTACGTGGTTAGCCTAATGGAAACCATCAACCTAATGGAAAACCCAAGCATGCTTGGTACTAAGTTTATCGACTCATAGAAGAGATGGAAGACTCAGTAGAAGAGGCCCAGCCGGAGAATGAAAACAGGCTTTTCTTAAATTGATAATAATGTTCTGGTGTCAAAGAAATCTTGGATTTATGAATTCACATTTTGTACTGCCAAAAGCGATGAGACTTGAATTGTAAAGTACGTTTCGCACTAAAAATGCGTTCCATACTCTGTGTATTCAACAGCACACTTCTTTATATCTAGCTTAAAGTTGGGCTCTACCAGTTAGATGAAACTGCTGGTCTTCGTAGTTTATTTGTTAACAAGGACCAAGCAAAATACCCATCCAATACTTGTCCTAGCACCTCCAGAGATATCATTTTACATGCGAGACACTGCAACCACAACCTGTTTAACTTGATCCGATTGCCATTAATGACCACAGATCTTCAGTTAAGTCGGGATTCAAACTCATAAGCATACGAAAATGAAAACGACGCCATAACCAACCAGATCATCGGGGATTTAATTTCACTGCGTAAATATATATATGCACAATGAGAAAAGCAATTGTATTTCGTCTTATCTAAGACGAAATACAATTGCTTTTCTTAATTCAATTGCTAAGAGGTAAAATTATGCATCCAAAAGCTTCCTAAATTTAGGCATACAGAATGGAGAGATTCACTTATCTTAAAGAAAATAATAGAGTCTGCATAGGAAGTAAAGGACATTGACCTAATATTTCTAGGGAAAAAAAATTCAATCTTGCTTTCGTTAGTGAAAAAAATAACTTCACTTTTTTATAAAAAATATTACTTTATTAAAAAATCGAAATATACATCGTTTTGATAAATGATCCTCCATTTTTAATGCGACATAGATAACATGATTCTTTATTTTTCCCGAAGATTAAAAATATGTTTCATATGAAAATAGTAAATTTTTTTTTTTTTTTTTTTTTTTTAATGGAATTTTTACTAATTTTTAGGTTTAAGTATTCATGCTCAATATTTTTGCATTTTTTTCCCCACAAAAAGTACAAAAAAGAATAAATAATAACTTTTTAATTAAGAATATATTTGGATAAGAATATTAATTATTTTTTGAATGAATTTGGAATTTCAGATTTCCTTTCATTTGCTTCATGTGATCTCAGAGTCGAGTCAACTGCAACCGTTGAACTTTCAACCATGCCTTGCTAGATAATTAATAACAGAAATTAACTTCAGCAACGATTCACATTTCAATCTCTTCTAGAAAGAAAACAGAATAAAGAAAACCAAGCCCTGGATATTCTGTGACGAATCTCATCGCCAAGGATAGATCGAGATGGAAATAAGAGCCTAGCCAAAAGTCGTTAGACTTTATTCATAAAGTGCTTTGACAGATAAATCACTTTTAAGCAATCTGGAAGAAGAGCTCCACCCTCGCATTGGGTTTCACCTCCTCATTCGGCTGCGGTGTAATTGAGGGGCTCTGCTTTAATGCTAAGATGCTGAGGCTAACGCATAATTTCAGTACGATTACGTTCACAAAAGAAATAGAAATTATTCAGTGACTGGATGATGTGGAAGGTAATGAATGACTTAGGGCTGCCACATTTCCCAGACCAGTTGTTTGTTAACCTTTAAAACTTAATGCTGTTCAAAAAAATAAAAGCCGAGAAAAAAAAACAGTAAATTTTATTCATGAAATAATAAAGAGTAACACCACAAAAATATCCTTAGAAGAGAATATTTTTTAATAACAATATATTTGGAATTATATGGCGACAAGTTTAGAGGTTAAAAAAACTTTTAGCAATTTTTTAATATTGTGAGATTTAGATCCTCCTTAAAAATATGTAAAATGCTAGTTTTTTTATACTGACCTTCCAATGGTATTTAGAAAGTAATCTTTGATTTATAAAAAAATTTTGGCGATTTTACTTATTGTTCGGGCCACTGACCAAAATTTTCAATTTAAAACGGATTTCGAACCATAATATAAAACACATGAAATTTGAAAATGAGGTTTAGGGAAGCATTATGTTTTTATCTTTAAAAAGTCACTTTCAATATGCATGGAATAAAAATATTCACACGAAAAATAAGTTAGTCCAACATAAATCTCCTGATTGAAAAGAAAAATTAAAATAACTTTTATATGAATTTATATTTATTAACAATGGGACAATAAAAACACATCTCATAAATACGATCACGGACAGACAGCCTTTTCACACATGACATTTTTGATGGTTTAAATTAAAAAGCTCGTAGAAAAGGTGAACGACGAATTAAATCATCACCTGTTACAAATGCTGTAAGAATGCCAAAAAGGAAAGTGAAAAAAACTGTCAGCACAAACTTCTTTTTATTGTTAGAACATTAAAATCTCTTTTAGAAAGACTGTTGGATATATTAAGAAACTGTTCAAATTCTCTTCTTGAACTAAAACGTTTTAAAAAATGTGCCAATATTTTTATTTGCATTATATAATGCAAATTATATATATATATGTGTGTGTGTGTGTACATATATATATACATACATACATATATATATATACACACACACACAATTATATATATATATATATATATATATATATATATATATAAGGAAACTGATATAATTTGACTTAAAAGTCTATTTCCATTTCGCACAAATGTAAAACACAGATTTTGATCAGCTTTCACTCCTTTTTTGAAGCGGTTCAAAGGTAATCCGCATAATTTTTCTTCTTCAAAATGGGTTTAAAATATATTGTGTTTTCAAGTTGTAGCCAATGATAATGATAGCTTTTGGGAAACAAATTTTCCGATAATAAAAAGAAAACCTGATATCTACACGTTTGTTTGTCATTCAAAGGTCATTTTTCTACACTAGGATTCATTAGACAGGCATCCACATCTTAGAGTGGATTCCGAATCACAACATACATCCATTCCTGAAGTGGAATTTGATCCTATGAGCTCCTGAACCAAAGACTATCTGCCAGCTCGTTTTTTGATAATAGTATTTTTCTAATAGAAAATTCGTAATATAAGTATGTCAATAAATGGTATTTAAAAATAAATAAGTAAAATAAATCAGCTTTAAATATGATCATACAATTTATATATACACCCACATAAATAAATGTATATATATATACAGAATAAAATCGCAAAAATATTTATCTAATTTTTACCTTAGAATGTGTTTTCCTCTTTCCATTTTAAAACTTAAAGTACCAATTGAATATAATAAACTTTATTCCAGATATAACTTCACAAACGCAATAATATTTTTAAGTAGACTTTTTACCTTAGGAAAAAAACTAATTCAAATGTATTTTAATAAATTGCTTATCAGCTAAAATTCTCTTTTTTTTTTCCCCCAATACCCAAAGTTAACAAACATTAATATTTATATCAATGACAACTAACAAGCTATTTAATTGCAATATGTATAGCTTTAAGGGGTAGTGAAGACCTTTATAACTGGGATCAACAGTTTAGAGTGGATTCCGAGCTATTACAGATATCCCAGCCCAAGGTGGGGTTCGAGCCTACAAACTGATGAACGAAAAATAAGAGCGCTGACATTTCGGCAAAATAGTCAAATATTATACAAGGGTTATTCTGAAGATTTTGTGATACGCGCAGGCGCGAATTTACAAAATAAAAATAACGGTTTAATTTTAAAACACAAAGCATTTTAACACAAAAGACGGTTTTTTATTTACTTACTTCAACTTGTTTAGCGTAGAATAAATTTTAAACAGAAGAGAAAATGGAGTTGACGCGAGAACATTTTCGCGCTGATTTTCTACGATTTTAAAGCTTGATTAAATCAAGAAGAATGTGTTCAGCGGTTGCAATTAGCATTTGGTGATGAATCTCCAGCTTGGGCTACTGTATTCAGATGGTTTAGAGAATTTAGAAGAGGTCGCGATTTTCTTCAGGATGAAGAACACACAGGAAGGACGCCGTCGGTAGTAATCCTGGATAATGTGTCTGCCATACGAAAAATGTTAATGGATGATAATCGCTGTACCTATCAAATGATACAGAAGGAACTTAACATTGGATCCGTAGCCATACACAAAATCATTCATGAAGAATTACATATGAAAAAAGTAGTTTGCCGTTAAGTTCCCCATAAACTAACTGAGCACCAAAAAGAGGAGCGTGTCAGAATCAGTAAAGAAACTCTTAAATTGCTAAATGATAGTGACCACCGCATCATTTCTAAAATTGTAACAGGTGATGAAACGTACATACCGTTTTTTGACGTTTCAACACGACAAGAAAACAAAATATGGGTCTTTGAAGACGATCACACGCCGATAATGGTGAAAAACAACGCGCACAGAAAAAAGTGATGTATGCCGTTTTCTTCAGAAGTACGGGATTGGTCAAAGCCATCAAGTTGGAAGGACAGAAGACAGTAACAGCAAACTGGTATACCACTAAATGTCTTCCAGAAATTCTACAAGAACTGAATGTTAGGGGACTAATGCTTCACAATGACAATGCATCTTCACATACAGCCGGATTAACAGTCGAGTTTCTTAAACAAAAACAAATTAAAGTGATTGAACATACACCGTATTCACCTGATCTAGCTATGTGCGACTTTTGGTTATTCTTTAATCTAAAAAAGAACTTACGTGGACGTGGTTTTCATTCAGAAGAAAAGATTGATGTGGCTATAAATGCATTTTTTTCATCTATTCCAAGAAATGAATGGCTTGAGGCATTTAATCTGTGAAAAATTCGTCTGCAAAAGTGCATTGATGCTGAAGGAGACTACTTTGAACACACCTAAAATTTTGTAAGTATAACTTTAAAAACCTAGTTGTATCTCAAAAATTAGAGTGACCCTCGTAATAGCGATGATTATTTTTATTAGACACGCTGCACACATTTAAGAAAATTGTAATATAATTAATAAATAAATACGCATACGAATAAAAAAAATTTCTAATTGTTCGAAAAAGAAAATAAATATTTCAACACCATCATCTACGCAAATAAATTCGTTTTTCCGAAGCATGCTTTTTCAGGGCTGCATTGAAAACGACTTCAAGGAACAGAATGAAATGCATATCATTCCGTTCATTAGAACGTTGGTCTTTGAAATTGATTTACCTTTTTTATTTACAGGGTGCTGATCTCTAAATGATCTAAATATAATAATATATACGTAACTTCGAAACTTTGATTACAGTTTGTAATTAATTTAAAACGAAATGAACACTGATTTGAATTTTCTGAAAACTTACTTAAGTGCAATTTAAACAATGAAACATTAGACTCTGGAATTTTTCTCGCTTGAAGAAAGATGAGAGAGAAATCATTCTTTACCTCCAATAAAAACTGTCATTTATACGTAACTGTGACGATGAATCTTTACAGCATTGATCCACTTTTCTAAATTCTCATGGAGAAATTTTCTTTTTAAAGAATAACGGAAATTATTGTTTTCGGTATTACGGTATTTTAGATTCGACTTTTTAAAAAGTGTCGTTCTCGCCAATTGCAACATACTTGTTTACGCCTTCCACACTGCGCCGCCAATAGGAAATGCGCGTGAAAACAGCCTGGACTTCATGTTTGACACCTTCATAACTAAAATGAATATATTTTTGAGTGTTCAATACCTCATTCGTTTTGTTTTTAACGAATCGAATAAGCTATCTAAATCGAATGGCTAATTAAAATAAGAGATAATTCTCAGGTGAAAAAAAAAACGTTTTGAACAAAGTTAAGAGTAAACATCTTTATTTTTTCCAAATCGCAATATTTTTTCAACTGTTATATACTAATTTTGCACTAAAAAACTACTGCTCACTAAAGTTTTGACAAAGATAAAGTATTATATTGAAAATATAGATATATCTTATAATTTAAGTATGTGCATAAAATATGTATTGATACTGCATTTAATTATTATTTCCATATAGAAATAAGAGGGGTTTCGTTTTTTGACAATACTAACAGCGCTATTATAAAAATTCGTCAAATGAGATGCATGATAACTATTTTCATTTTTCTATGAGAAACGTTTTCCATTATTATTTTGTAAATGGAATAATAATTTTCTATAATATCCGCTTTCAAATGCCTTAATTTAGGGAAGTAAATTGCGTCAAATATTATCTAAACATTTTACAATCTTAAAGATTTAAACAGTAGAAATAATAAATTAGAAATATAGTAAGCACTCACATTAAAAGTCTAGAAATCCAAATAAACGAGTTTCGATGTAAACTATTGTTTAAATGATAAGTAATATTGCACGATACCTTCAGAATAAATTCAGGGAATATCATGCAATAGTTTACACATTGTTTGAATACAAAATAATCAGAAAAAAAGTTCAAAAAGCTCTGAACAATGATATACAAATAAGTAATATTTTGTTGTTACCCAACTGAATGAGTAATGTAAAATTAATATAATATTTCTTATTTGTTGTTATAAAGAACTCTTTCTCTAAAAATTATCAAGACTAGAATGTTTGCAAGCAAATAAACCATAAATATAAAAAATGACAAAAAAAAAACAATTTTAATAATAAAGTTATCATTTTTAAAATACAACTTTAAAATAACATTTTAATAAAAAAAAGTGTCTTTAATTTAATATCTATTGAGTTAAAGAATACACAGGCTAAGAAAACATTTTATTTATTAAAAAAATTACATTAAACTAGTTTTGATGTTAGAAACCGAACTTATTAATAAATTTGGCATTAGTTTTTAAGATCAATTCTAATTATAAACAAAGAACAAAAAAGTTAAGAAAAAAGCTAGGGAAAAGTATTTTTGAAGCAATATTAACACACTTATTTTAAGTGCTCCTTTAAAGGAACACTCTTTTGTTACTTTTCCATTCCAACAAATTAAATTTATTAATTAAATATAAGAATTATACAAGCAAATTCCAAAACCTAAGCCTGGTATCATAAATGAATTGATGCACCAAAATTAATAATTGAAATCAAACATTTTTTAATGGCCAAGCAATTTCACAAATTCAAGGTTTTAAATTTAGTAAAATAGCATAACTTCTAAAATTATCACTTTGTGTAAACCAACTAAATTTTTATTTAAAACATTTTTCAACATCAACAAATTAAAATTAAATCATTAAAAGTTACTTGTCATTTCTTTTACAGCATATTTTGAAATAACAATTGGATATTGGATTGTTATTAAATTTCATGTATTATTAAACATAAACTCACTGCTTGCTATAGATTAAATTTTAAAATTTTATGTTAATCCTTAATAAGAAAAAGCTAGCAGTAATCAAATGAAAACTTTGCTTTGGTTACAAACAAAGCAAAAGAATTTTTTGTGTATAAAGTAACATTTTTTATAAGCTTTTTATTTGAAGGAAATGGTGTGACTGGTGTTTCCTAAATTTTCTTAAAAAACAATATTCAGGGGGTATTACAATAATTATAAAATAGTATTGTATTGTTAGGTAGTCTTTTATATAGCATCAATATAATGATGCTACAAAAGAACAAATTTATTAAATATAATTGTATTATGATATTATAATATGAATTGGGTTCACATGTTATTATAATTTAAACTTAAATAATTGAAGCAGTTTTAATCTCTGTCTGTAATATGAAAATATTCTGTTAACTCACACTAAAACAAATGAAAATTTGTAAAAAATTAAATATTCATAATTAAAATGCATTGAAAATAATAAATTAATTTCATATATTGGAAGTACATTTGAAAAATATTAGGTATTTAAGGTTAGAGAATTAATATATTTATCAGAGGATACTCACACTGTTTATGAATAATTTTCTAATTGGCTAAAATATTCATTTGAAACTGTAAAATATTCTCATTTAGTCGTAATAAGAAAATATTCATCTTTATAATTAATGATACCAATTTATTTATTACATAATTCAGTTTACAATGACATAAGAAATTTCTTGTTAACTGTTAGACAGTTCAAATAAGATAACTCTAGAACTGTTGTCATTGATTGGTTTTAAAATCAGCCTCCTAAATTTTCAGTATCATAATTTAGTTACATTATATGCAAAAATAATTAATGATTTAGAAGTTGAGCAAATATTATCATGATCCAAATCATTCATGAAAAATTAGCTAATTTTCAATAAAGAAATAGTAAAAAAATGGTAATGGAATTCAACATTCATCAAAGTCATTATTGTATATTAATAATATACATAAAGTATAATATTAATATGCATTAATGGCAGATATGTCCATGAAGACAGTGCAGAAAAATTCAGTATTCAAGAATTATGAAAACAAATTTAAAATTGCAAAATAAAAAGTGATTATTTTTGATAATTAATGTGGTTTAACAACCAAAATAAAAGATCTAAATATAGAATCTAAATATAGGATCTATATATAGAATCTAAATATAGAATCTAAATATACAATCTAAATATAGAAACTTATCTTAAAATCAAATATTAAAGTGCAACAGATAACAAAAGGATTATGCAGCAAAATCTGGTGCTGATGAAATACGGCAGCTAAGAACCAATGCAAGTAATTTTTTAGTATTTTAATATTTTAGTATGCTTTAATAACAAAACTAAATTTATTGGTCTGCCATAATTGAACTTATGAATACAGGATTTGAATCTTAGAAAACTAAAAAAATATGACTTTAGTATTTTAGTCAAAATAAAATATATGACAGGCCAACAAAATCATAAATTAAAAGTACAAGTAAGACACTGAAAAGTGGTGAGAATTTCATAATGATGTTGATTATTTTTCATACACGATACATGATCCTTTAATCAAATTAAAACAACAAATGAAATTAGAGGCTTAGGAAGTATTTGTAAGTCATTTATTTACTCAAACAAAAATAAATTTTCCAGAATTACAATATGCCATGTCAGCTTGCTGAAATTGTTCATGACTAGACTGAAAAACATCGTATCAAACAAACTTTAATATCAGAATTAAATTTAATCCATATAAAATCTTTGTCTCACAAAATATAAATTAAGTCTTGTAATTACATTTTTAAATATCAAGAACTATATAACAAGCAGAATAGATTCAAAAGGATCTAAGTAATCAGAAGGTCCAACTATTTAGTATAATAAATAAATTTTTTGAACACACTTTTCTGTAAGTATATAAAGCTTAAACAATTTAAGAAAGAGTTTTGTTTTTTTTTTTCACCATCAAAAAACTTTTTTGTCACCATAATAAATAAATTCTTTTGCTTAACAGTAAAGATTCTTTCCATCAAGTTGTTGTATGCAATTCTGTTGTATATTATGAAGCATTTTCTTAAATATTTAAATAATAAATTTAAAAAAAGTAAATGCATTTACCAGATAAAATGACTGTTAGTACTGTTTGTATAATTATATAAAAAATGCATTTTTATATAGTTATACAAACAGTACATTTATATAAAAAATGAATAAATTTATATAGTCATTAAATAAATAAATAAAACTTACAACTGTTGTAAAAGACGATCACCAGATTCCTTACGATAAGGATCATTCATGTCCAATTCTTTAATAGCACGAGCCAGGGTTCTAATTTTTCTTGATAACTGATTATATCTAAAAAAATAAATGTCCCATATAATTTCATATTCATTTAAATTTCTAAAATCTAGAAACAAATTTGCAAACAAACAATTATTTAATAGTATTATCTGACTTACAAAGAGATGAATATTGAATCATATTTTAACGCAAAAAATTATAAAAATATTTAAATAAGTGAGGGGAACTTATATAGTGGGGTAATCAGTGAATGTACCAATGTTGCCCGAAAGTGGCTTAGTTTTCCCAGTTTAGAAGCAGACCCTCTGAGGTGTCATTTCACATGGAGGAAATTGGGAAGACGACACATTTAATGAGCCACAATCGCTATTAGTAAACATAGCAAATCTTCATTTGGAACAAAATTTGAATTCACTATCCATTATTTCATTACATATAAAATGAGGGAAAATATTGCATTGATATAGTAAGAGTTTTATTTAGTTTCAAGAGTTAGACATTTTTCTTTAAACTTAGCTTTAATACATGATTAAAAAAATTTTCATTTGATAGCAAAAAATTATTTATTAAAATGTGAAATGATTTTAAGCTAGTTTCTGTTCATATCAGTACATAAAAATTATTTTAATTAAGAAAATATCTTTTTAAAAGTCGAACAAAGGAATCGCAAAGATTTAAGAAAAATTAATTTTCAACTGTCAATAATTCTTTTTTTTTTAAATTTATTATTAATTTAATTTTTTTATTTTTATATTATTTATTAATTTTCAATCCAATCATTCTTTTTTTTAAATTACATCCTTATGTTGGCTCTTCTGAGCATAATAAGTCTTGCAGTCCAATACAGAAAAGAAATATCTCCAGGAGTGGGGAGCATCCGTCCAATAATTCTTGTACTTTTAATTATTGAGAAAACAGCACATAAAATAAGTACTTACATTAAGTACATCAGTTAACTTAGACCGAAATTACCTATGCTGGCTGACATTGTAATGAAAATACAAATATTATCTTAATACAAATAAAATACATGACCAAATACAAGGGAGAATACTACACATTTGTTGTTTATTGTTTCTAATCTCTCATCTACTCTGGTGGAATCAGACCAGATCGATGAAACCATTGATATTAATGAAATCTGATAACAAAAAGTGAACAATTGTTTTTATCCTCACAGTCTAATAAAAAACACAATGAATTTATGTATACCAAATAGATTTGTACATAATGAATTTTATTATATGCAACAGATATATATTTTTAAATAGCCAATAAACAAGTAATTCATCATCAAAAAGCAATGAGTAAAAAAGAAATGAAATATAAGTATAAAGTTATGTTCTACATAGCACTAACTTTGTTTATCATTAACATTCTGATAGAAAATTTAATGAGACAATAACTAAATGTGCAAGTCTCTGACCTACAGAGCCATTTTGTCTACAATTTTGTTTCAATTCAATTTCAAAAGTCGATAAATGCAGAGGTTTGTAAAAATTGTAAACACTGATTGCCGTCAAATTCGAACCTTGTGTGTAAAAAGAGAGAGTGTGTTCACCAAGCACTGATTCAATTTTAGCATGGCTACTCATGTTCTCGATAAATTCTCAAATATGTTATATATATATAGCAATATATATATATAGCAATCAACAAATTTGAGTAACATACTTATTACTCAAATTTTTATTCATTAATGATAAAAATTTGAGTAATAAGTATCTTAAAAAAAATTCAAATATAAATTCTATTTCATTAATGATTGTTCTTGAAACAAAAAAGGAAATCCCCAAAAAAAAAGATACCTCAAAAGCACTTTTATATTCATATGATTAATTTGATTAACAATTCATCATTATACAATTCACTGGTATCATAATCACACATAAATTATGTCAAAAAGTTTTTCAAAGCTTTGCTTTTGATATATGTACTTCTTGTACTACATCAAAAGAAAAGCTATGAATTGTATGCGAAATTACAATGGGATTTTTCCAAACATTTGGTTAAAAAAAAAGTTCAGATTTGAAAAAACTTTAACAGTTTACCATCTAAATAGATAAAATTTGGAAACAGAACAAAAAGCATTAGCAAACTAATAACAAATATA
This sequence comes from Latrodectus elegans, assembly GCA_030067965.1. Taxonomy (NCBI): domain Eukaryota; kingdom Metazoa; phylum Arthropoda; class Arachnida; order Araneae; family Theridiidae; genus Latrodectus; species Latrodectus elegans. The sequence continues at coordinate 102,582,201 of CM057813.1, forward strand.
AACTAAGAACTTTATACATGCAGAATATTTTAATTACAAATTACAGAATTCTTCAAATTAGTTCGGACTTATAAAAATATAATTAAAATATCCAAGTATTTATAACAAAATTGTCTCTATATATATCAAAATATTAATAAAGTTGTAGGTAAGGTATAAAGCATAAAATAATTTCCATTACAATCAATGATATTTTGTTATAAACACAAAATGTTCTGAAGAATTTCAATATTTCAACATAACAGAACTTACCGTGTATAATCTTCACGTTTCTGAACAAAATACTTTTTCATTATTTTCAGCTCGTGGATGGTATTGTCGACCTCCCATGATATAAAATCTACCTTCTTCAATAGCTTCTGTTCATGATATTTTAGTTTACGAACCATTTTAATTTTTTTTGCGGTCGCTTAATATCTTTTCTTAAAGATTTGCACGTTGTTTGAAAACTCACGATGTAAACAAACTTCACCGGAAATAGTAACATACCGGAAACATTGCTTCAGGCTGCCCTCTATCGACCAAATAGATTACTACCTTCTAAATAACATTAAAAATAAATAAAATTTTTGGAATATCGCATAAAATTTTAAAAAATTTTTAATACTTTAAAGTTTTTCTTAATTTATTGTAGAAATGATTTTATTTTTATAACATAAAAAATTTAGCATCAGCAAAAAATAAATAAATATTTTTAAATTTTTTATATTCAAATAATTATTTATTTTAAAATTGAAGTTCAAAGAGAGATATCGTCAATGTAGATATCTATATTCAAAAGTAAATGGAGATAATTTATGTATTTCCAATCAGCTTTTATTAATCAAATTAATGGAAGTTATGTCGTTATTTTTTCTATCAACTGATTATTAAACAACAGAATTTAATTTTTTTTAATCTACTGGGGTGTGTGAAAAAATATGCTTTTACAAACTGGTAATATGAGAATTTATCACCTCTAGTTTCATTTATCAGAATTAAATAATTAGCAATTTATGAACCATAATTTAATAATTAAGTGAGACGATATCAATTTATTCATACGATTATCAATTTAGATCAGCATTATTCAGATATACACAATTATTAATTTAGTAGTTAAAATTTAAAAAAAAAAAAAAGCATTTTACATACAGATATATTTGAGTTCAAAGCTAATTAAATTAATTAAATAATAAATTGTTAATTTGAATTGTTGGAAACCAACTATTGAGTGTTGATTAAAAAACCAATTGATAATTAAATAATTAATTGCTAATTGTTTGATCGAATATTTTTTTTATCTAACAATAAACTTCTTAAAAGTTTGATGTTATTTCTTTACTACCATGCTTCCCTGTACAGAGCCCTGATTTGAGCTCTAAAAATTAGATATAAGCAGTCGGGTGGGGGAGTCTTTATAATTTAGAAGCAGGAAAACCCTAATACTTGTCTTGCCATCAGCAGAGATATCATTCCACTTGGAGGACATTGCGACCACGACTTATTTAATATGCTTCAGCCGCCCTTAGTGAAGACAATGGATCTACGGTTATGACAGGATTCGAATTCACACCCTCCAACGAGAAAAACGTCACTCTAACTGACCACGCCAACGGGGCCTCAAACAATGTCTGACTTTAAAACAACAATCATTAAAAATAAGAAGAAGAAAAATATTGAAAACTAAATGAATTGGTTGAAACAAAAGTGTATTTAAATGCGTTGACAATTGTGTATATAAATTTCCATATGAAATTCTGTGCATATATGTACATAATAGTACATAAATCTCTTGTAATCAGAAATTTTAAATTCAACACATTTCCATTTAATAAAATAAAGCAGAAATTAAGTGCATTTTTTTTTCTAATTATAAAATATTATATAATTACCACTTACACGAAAATATATTTAACATAAAAAAGAAATAATAAAAAGGAAATATTATTACTATAAATTATGTAAGCGGGTTGGGATGTTTAATATCCGCGTACAAGTTAAAATAAAAGGAATTTCAATTTGAAAGTTTCTCTCTTAAAAATTATGTAAATTAAAAGCTGTTTTGAATCGAGAATTATTTATTTAAAAAATGTGTAACACAAATTTACTGTAGGCAAGATTACTTTTGTTTAATTATATTTTTAATAACAATGAAAACAGCTGAGGAGTGAAGCCTTGGGCGCTAATCAAATGAGATAAGCAAATGACGAAACATAATTTTCTGGAATAATTCTGTGAGCTGTGAAAGCACACTCAGCCACAATTTATGATTTAGGATGCATAACTTGATATATCATTGTTATCTCTCAGCAGATAGTCTAACAAACAAATGCTGCTGTAAAACTTTTGACTATCTGAAATGGATTTCGGATTGAAGTTTCAACAAACGATGGGGGAGGCCTGGTTGGTTAGGGCACTTTTTCCATTATCGGTAGGTAGGTAGTTCGAATCCCGACCCAATCGAAGATCCGTCCGATAAAGAGCTCGCATCTCAGCTTAATTCGTCATGCTCACTGAAAGAAGCAGAGATACGTTAAATACATTTTGGTCACAATATCGTCTAAATGAAATGATACCTTCGGTTGTGGCAGATCAAGTATTCGGAAGTCTTCTGCTTGGTCCCTGCTTCTAAACTACGAAGACTTGTACGAGTCAACTTGTATCTAACTTCTATCCGACTCAAGCCTATGTACATGAAAGCATGTTGGTACAACAACTATTTGGAGAAGCCACGGTGGCCAGGCTGGTTGGGGCGTCGTTATTACTTTTGGAAGGTAGAGGTCAGTTCGAATCCCAGCTTAACCAAAGATTTGTTGTGTCCATTAAAGGCGGGTGGTACGTGATAAATACGTCATGGTTACATGTTCATTCAAGTAAAATGATGCTTCTAGGGATAGCAAGTCAAGCATTAGGGATTTTTTCTTGGTCTTTATATCTAAATTATGAAGAATCTCATCTATCTGCTTCTATCGAACCGGTAGAGCCCTACTCTGATCTAGGTACAGGGATATATGCTGGTGTAACAACAACCATTTTGATGATTGTCTTAAGCGTTCATAGGGGTGTCAACAATGTAAAAAAATGCTCTAAACCCACGAAATGTGTGTTTGCTTAACATCTTATTTATGTATAATTAATTCTTAAAATCTAAATTTCTCAAACAAATTCGATAAATGTATGTAAGATATTTCTTGAGATATTTTGATGTGTGTGTAAGATATATTAATCCTATTTGTATGTCTTTATCCTTAGGACTTTAACCTAACTGAGCCTAGGACACAAATTTCTTTAGAGGGCCCTTCTGCTTCACTAATAATTTTCTTTTCGATTTTGCAAACGATTCTATTCGATTAACAACGTAAAATAAATTTTACATTCGATTTGGCGGGCCTCTCTGATGGGAGGGGGGGCGGAACAACTGCAGGTATGCCCCTGATTTAGTCAGGCTCTGTCTATGCCATATATTATAACGAAAGGTATATACCTTTCGTTATAAAATATACCTTTCGTATATACCTTTCGTACAAAAACATATATACCATTGACGACTGCCCGGAAAACATTGCCTGACATTATTTAGTACTTCCGACACAATTGCAAAAATGAAGCAATTTGAGAACTCTTACAGCATTTCCAAGACTCCAGAGTAAAATTGTACGATTAGATGCATGCTATTTAAAATTACAAATCTCACTTCAAATTTGACACTGACTGTCACATGACTGGCTTATAACGAAACGAAAGTGGTGGGAGCATTGGAATCTAGTTTAATATGTGGAAACTCTCTCATGTAACTCATACCTTGAAGAAAGGAAAGTAGAGAAAAAGTGCTTTGACTTTCAGATTAATCAGGATTTGCATTAATCAATCTGCTCTTGTAGATTAACCAGATGCACTTATGATTATCGTTTTTCTCAAAACGCCAAACTGATATGCTGTTTTCAAGGAAACAATATTCTTGTTAATGTACCCATGTCAATGGTCGATAACCTGTGGTTCACGAGCAGCGTGTGGCTCTTTGCTTCTGGTGGCAACGGCTCTTTTCCAAAATGTATAGTTCAGACACGGAATATTACTTATTATTTTGCCTTGTAAGAGATGAGTAAAAAATTTTGAAACGCAAGGTTATAAAGAAGGAGCACATGTATAAAAAGCAAAAATAGCACAATGTCTAAAGTCTAGACAAATGGTGCAAGCATTTTTTGAAATCATTCCTTTAAAAAGTACGATAATTTTGATGGTGATATGGTTTGGGATCATTGCCACTCAAGGTACAAACACTTGGAGTTGATAGAACAAATATTGTCAATGTATGCTTCCAAAAACATCAAATTCCATTAGAAAAAATTTTCCCAATTTCAAAAGACGGAGTAAAGACTATGACGGTTACAAAAAATGGATTTTTTGCTATTTTGAAAAAAAAAATTATCACGAGATACTTTTTTACCAGTGACGCACTATGTGCGATCATCAAAATGCACTATGTGCTCAGACATTTCCAGAAGATATTTGCACAAAATAATGGAATTAGTGATTAAAATTATTAACTCTATCGTAGCTAAAGTTATGTTGACTATCGAAATGAAACGTTTTAAAATGCTTTACTTCACAGTTTACTGAAATTAAAGCATTTCTTCTTGAGAAGAATATTTATTATTCAGAGCTAACGAATGAACTGTGGATCCAGAAATTTTATTTTAAGGTGGATGTTATTTCTCATCTAAATCAGCTTAATCATAATTTACAAGGAAAAGAAAGCACAATTTTTTCTAAAACAAATTGTCACTTTTTGCTGAAGATTTTGAAAGAGAAATCCCAACTCACTTTACATGCCTATTAAAATATTGTCGAGAAAGTAAGTTTATTTATAACATAGATATTTGCTATTTCAAAACAACACTAATAAATATGAAGGTAGTTTTTCTCGACAGATTTAAAGATTTCAGAAACAGCAAAGTGACCCAAGCTTTTGTAATAAAACCTCTGAATGTCATGGTAACAGAAATTAATTTTTCACGCTTTAATAATATTGATATTGGTAGCTTGGAAGTTGCTTAATTTAAAAAAGTATAGTATGGAGCACAAAATTCGAACGTCTTAGTGTCCATTTAGAGTTATGAGAGAGAAGTAAAAGTAGTATTTTAATAGGCATGTAAGTTAATAACACATATGGTCTGCTTTAAATGATCCTAGGAGGGAAGATTTTTAACATTTGGAATAGTATTCTTTACTCATATGATCAACTGAAAAAACTAGCTTTTGATATTCTTTCCTTATTTGGGTCTACATATTAATGTGAACAATCATTTTCAAGCATGAAGAATGTCATGAGTAAATTAACAAATCGGCTTATAGATGAGAACTTGGAATCGTGCCTCATTCTGAAAACTACGTCATACAAACCTGATTTGTCCTTACTTTCTAAGGAAATGGAAGGCCAATGTCCACGTTAGAGGAGAACTTGTAGTTATTTTTTTATGAAAATATTTTATATTATTTTACTAGTGATATTTTTAAATAAATATCATTATCTTTATATAAGTACTAAGTTTCAGTAAAACTAAGATTTATTTAGCAAAAGCAAGCTTGAGAGTGTAATTTTGATGCTAATGAATTCCGCATATTAAAATCTCCTACAAAAGCAAAGCTTACGTTAAAAAAATAGCTCTTGAAAATAAATTTCAATTGTATATTATCTAGATTTGGTTCTATTGAATGACAAGATTGCCGACCATTAACATATACTCTTAGGTATAAAAATCTAATTTAGATATATTCAATGTTTTTTTTTTCTCTCATTTAAGAGCTATTAAAATTAGTTAAACATTTAAAATAACTCTATTTCCATACGAAATGAGAGTCGTGATCCTAATTGTTGTATGCGTTGAAATCAGATTTGAAAGTTGTATAACGTACCGCAGAAAAGTCGAAACGATTTTTAACCCCTTTCATTCCTTCCTTCTGGACTTGTCACAGTCACTTGTCCACAAGGGAGCTAATCCGTCCTATTCCAAATTTACAAAAAGAGGGAAAGCATCATATACCTGCTATTTTCCAACAGAGACTAATATCGAACCTGTGTGTTTTTCCATTGCAAAGAGTGCAGGTTTATCACTATCTAATTGTGAGCCCCAAAGATTAATTTCCTCCATTAGATTTTTTTTATTTACTGCGTCGTAACATTTATCACGGCTTAATAGATTATGGATGTTGACAATCCTTAAATCATGGAACAAAATATGAAGAATATTCTTTCCCTAGTACAAATACACAAACATATGATGAATTTATAAACACTATATATGTGTATATTATGTGTATATATACATACATACACACACACACACATACACACACATACACACACACACATACACACACACATACACACACACATACATACACACACACATACACACACACATACATACACACACATACACACACACATACATACACACACACACATACACACACACACACATACACACACACACACATACACACACATACATACACACACACACACATACACACACACACACATACACACACATACATACACACACACACACATACACACGTATACATGTATATATATATATATATATATATAATAGGCATCGTTTGATTTCTTTGTTGTTCAACGGTCATTTCTTTGCACACGAGGGTTAATTAGACCGGGACCTACAGTTTAAAGTAGCTTTCCGAACCACTATAAACCTACATGATCAACGTGGGACTCGAATTCACTAACTGTTAAATCGAAGGCAAAAACGCTAATCATTCGGCTATCCACTCGGCCAAAAATGAGCAATGAAAAAAGGTATCACAATTGACTTCTATTAATTCAATCATTGTAAAATACCAACACTGTTAGATAAGTTGTTAACATTTGGTTTACAGTTTAATAGTACATGGGCTCGACTCCCTCGTCTGTGAATGCTTGTAATAATTTGAAATCTATTAATAAACCCAATATTCGGATGGAATTAACTTCTAAGCGTGTAAAATGTGACCGTGAAGTGACAAACAAACAATTATAAAATAGGTAATAAGTCAGATTTTCCTTCGATTATATTTAACTATTTAAAAATCACTCCATATGAGAAGAACTTACTTAAGTTAACTTTGAAATATTATCTGTCATAAAAAATCAAACGTAATTTTTCGATATTTAACTGTCAATATAAAAATCTCTGTAAAAATTTATTACTTTACTTCATTAAGAATGTGATTTTCTTAAAAGAAGTATGAGATTTTGATTCCGATCCCGATATACCAAAATATGATAATTTATTTGCAAATTTATAACACACTTTTTAAAATTAATTAATCCTCAAACTAGTTTTAGTTCACGACAAAGACACAATTTTCTTAATCAATTTCGATACAGATATTTTCAAAAAAAAAAAAAATTATAATTTATACGTCTCTCATTATTTTAATTTGATATCTCTTAAGTGTGGGCCGGCGCCTTTCATGTGATCATGGTTCAAAATTATGAAGCGTTTGGCTGGAAGCGGCTCTCTTGGCGACATAAATAGGCAATTTGAAAAAAGTATTGAGATACAAATAGTTATACAATTTTCACATCAGTCTCAGTATATGTGTGATTAATTAATAATTTTTTTTTTTAGTGGTTTTACTTCAATTACATAATTGCTGCAATCTGTTGAACGTTCAACCTTTTGATTCTTTTCATCTCATATGAAAATATTTAAATAGGTTTCAAAATCATTAAAATCCATATTTTCATTCAGAAAAAATAAGAAAAAAGATGATTATTTCTCTGTTTTAAAAATGATGTTATTTATGAAAAGTTTTTCTTTTAAAAAGTTTTTTTAAGTTAGATGCTACGTTCTACTTTTAAGAAATGAAGGTTCCTATGAATCCTTCCTAAAAGGAAGGCTATAAAAACAATTCATGTCTAAAAAAGAAAAAATAACCTACACTTATTAGCATTGAAATTAGTACCAACAAAAAATAGGACAGTTTAGGATTAAGTTCTCGGAAAAAAGCATACAAAATTTCAAGAAATGATTTTGCATTATTCTTCTAAGTAAACCGAACATTTTATCTTTTTCGACCCAAAAACCACTACAAAATTTCAAGATTATATTCCGAAACGAAAAACATTATTTTAATAAACTCTGTACCAGTTGGATACCCATTTAAGTTAATAAAACAGGATCTAATGCTCCGATACCACATTTACATCAAGACTTAAAATGCCTAACTCTTTACCTTTTTTTAAAATGAAAAATAAAATAAAAAATAAGGCGACATCTATCAACCTCCATCGTACGCATGGTCGCGCAAACACATAACAAATAATTTGTAACTTAAAAGGGATTAAAAGAAGGGCAGCGTAAAAATGAGAAAAAAAAATCCTTTCCCATGCTGCTCTTCTCTGATGGATTGGGTTCAAATGTTTACAGCTGAACAATTCCGCGACAAAGGAGTCACCTAGAGAGAAAAGCGCGCCATTCCGCGGTAACTCCTAAATTTGCATGAAGCGTTTGTGGTTTCGATTGTCACGTCCGGACCTTATTGTTCGTGTCCGGCATTCACAACCGTGGGAGAAGCGGTGGAGGCGCGTGTCCCGCACGCGTCCCGAAACCGGGAGCGATCCGTGGGAAAAAGTCGCCGACCCCGAAATCCGGGGAGGAGCGATTGAAAGTGATGTGTAGTGCTGTACGGCACTGTGAAGAGTATAGGTTTAACAAGCGGTTGAGTCTATGCCTGTATAATTGAGGCTAAATGTCCCTTGTTGGCCGATTTTGCAAATACAATGCCTTGGGGTTAATTGCTCCCCTTTAGCTTTTTTAAGTGGGATTTGGTAATAGATCACTATTCCACGAAACGTTTGGAAACAATACTTATTTCTGAACTTGTAAAACATATGAAAATTGAAAAATTATAGTAAAAAAATTGATTTTTCAGCCATTATTTACCGCCAAATTATGTTTAAAAAACATTTAAAACTGAAATATATATACATATATATATATATATAAACTCAGTGTCGATTAAGTTAATGTCATCTGTTGCACTCACCCAAAAGTATTAAATTCAAACGTGGAGATATCATTTAATTATTAGCAAATAAAGCCTCTAAAGTACTTTATATTTAACTTTAAAAAATTTTTGCAGTAAGTTTGTGAAACATGAATTAAAATAATTCTACTAGTAAAATTTTGTAAAGAAAATTATCTTTTTAGAATACGGAGGAGTCTTATGTCACACATATGTTATGCAATATTATATATTTTGGAGTTAAAAGAGAAAAGCAATTTATATTAGTAATAAACGAATGGTAAATAAATTTTATTTTAATACCCATTTTGTTTTGTATTATATTTGCAATCCGAATTGTTGCATACTGCATGCACAGTTTTTTAATTTATGGCTATTTGGTGAAAAAAAGCATTTTTCTCTCTTTTTAATAATCTTATTGTTGACTACTCGAAAATGTTTTTTCGCACATAAAATACACTGCCCAACATTGAAAATGCAACACCAAGAAAAAGTTGCCAGAAACTCATGAAGCTCGGGCAAACAGAAAGAGACAGCAGCGAAAAACAAGTTATCCGTATTTCGAAATGATATGCATAATACAGAGCGAGCAAAGGGCCGGGTCAATAGGTTATAAGACAACCATGAAAGGGAAACACGCCTAGGCACAGAATCAATGAGAGTGTGGATGGCGTCCTGAGGCATGGCTTTCCATTCCCTGTCAACCATTTGCCAAAGTACATCTTCTGAAGGAAACAGTGGCAGGGTTTGCAAATTGCGTCGAATCATATCCCAAACGTGTTCGATTGAGGAGAGATCTGGCGATCACGGTGGCCAACTGTACATCTGGTAGGGCATGTTGGCTGATGCGAGCAATCTGCGGTCGGGCATTATCCAGTTGATAAAGGGCATTACGCACTCCCTGAAGGTAGAGGAATGTTACTAGCAACAGCACATCATCCACGTAACGTTTGGCTGTCATAGTGCCGTGAATAAGAACTAAATTTTATTTGTTAGAATCGTTCACAAGGGCTCCCCAAACTATGATGCCGCGTTCTCGCTTGGTGGGACGTTTCACAATTGCTGTTGGATTGAACCTGTCTCCACGTCAACACCACACTCGTGCGTGACTATTACTGAAGAAACAGCGTGACTTATTTGAGAGGACGATCTCGTGCCACTTCGTCGTCCACATTGCTCTAATCTGGCACATTCCAGACATTGACATTTATACTGTGGGGTCAATAACAGTCTTCTTAATGAACATCATGAGCGCAGGGCACTAGCAATCAGTCGATGACAAATGGTTCTACTCGATATGGAAACATCCACGGTGTTTGCACATACTGCAGAATTTCTGCAGACGTGCTTTGCGGGGCCACTTCCGATCCCCATCGGACGCGTCTATCCACGCATGCTGACGTCACTCTGGTCACACTGGCACGTTCAACTGCTCATTGGTCCAACCATCATCGCCACAGCCGGTGCACTGTGGACGCGTAAAGGTGTCTGTCAGGTGCGATTTGCCGTATCTGGAGAAGAGTGTGCCAGCTCAGGTGTGACCTCTTCACTTGACCGTGGTTTGAAATCACGAGGTACATGGCATTTGGTGAGTTTTTTAAACCCGTTAACCTTAAGGTAAAGTCTGGGGCTCGCTTACACCGCTATGTATGTAGGTATGCAATTTGTTGTAATAACCAACCCGCCCTTCCTTAATCCGATTACTATGCCCCTCGTAAATTCGTCTGTCTGCTGGAACGGACTCCGTCAACGATCGCCTGGCATTCTTTACAGTTATAGGCGTAATTTACGACAAGAATAAACTTTCAACGATTATTTTCCATGCAGCAATAACTGCACGAGTGTTGACCAATCAGCTGTTTTCTCACCATATATCTTATGCAACGTGGGCTTGAGGACTCCACGTTTCATAACTCGGTAAGGCACGCCTATCCTGAAATTTGCATAATTTTCTGGCCACTCCGTTGCATTTTCAATGTCGGGCAGCATATATCTCTATTTCGATGCGAGTAATTATTCACGCAAAATTTAATCTAAATTTGATATTTAATTTTACAACCCAAACGAATTTTTGTCATCTCAATTCAAATTTGTAAAATTCAGTTTCTTTAGATGCTCAAAAATAAAATTGACATGTTTCCATAAATATATCGTGCTTTCAGATTTCTTTTCTAGTAGAAAGCTGTTGATCCAAGTCAACTTGAGTTTTTTATCGTTTTATAAACTTTAAATTGTTCGATTCACTTTATTCTGAAGCTTCGGCAATTAAAATAACTTGATTTGATTATGCATATTAAAGCTTGGAAATCATTTGTATTTAAAGTATTGCATTAACTACTTATTATTTTGAGGACTTATTTTATTCATGATTAAAAATGTATATATCATATGCTAATGAACTATTGAATTTGTTTTATATGTCAGTAAAATCAATATATATATATTTTATGTTTTAAAATTATATATCATATCTCTTATTTTAATTGTTTCAGATAAATATGACACTGATTATTTTTAATTGATCATAAATAATTTAATAAATATAACGAAATTATATGAGTATATTCATATTATATTCAAATTGCTCTTGAAATATTAATCTATTTGGGGAATATTTCAAAGAATTATATAAGGATTTAGATTTTGTAATTATAAAATGTGAATAAGTATTTAGCAATAATTCTTACGAAATTCCTCATCGCTTATGATCTTTATCGAAAAAATCCCGTTGCGCTTTAATCAATTTTTGTATTTTATTGACGTTACCTATAAAATATTTAAACTAATTCATCAGTTATAACTTTTAAAACGTGAAGTGAAAGAGAGAGAGAGACAGAGAGAGTAAATGGAAAACTCTTACGTAATTATTATGCAAGAGTTATATAAACATTTGTCTGGTTTTTTGTATTAATTTATACTAAAAAAGAAATTTCGCATAGTCTTTGAGTGCATTTGCTATTAATGGCAATTCTTGACATTTAACTAATATTTTTTCCTTAGGACAAACATCCTAATAGATTTATATTTTCCGAATTTCTTTCCGGAGATACTCATATTCATTACAAAAAGGTAATACTATAGTTCGACAATCGTCCAAGAAGACCGCAAATAAGATAACTGGATTGTTGGGAAGATGACTTTAAAACTATCAAATCCATAAATTGGAAAAGTCAGGCAAGAAATTAGATCCAACTGGGAGAAACTTGTGGAAAAGGCCAGGACCCACAATGAGTTTTCAAGCCTATGACGATGATGATGAATACCACAGATAATTTACTACTATACATTTTTAGATTATTATTTTATAATTCTTCCACATTTGTGGTACATGAGTACAACCCGCAATTTCCAGAAAAATAAGTGTAAATCATGGCTTTCGGGAAAATAAAAGCTTTCGGGGTAAAATTGAGCTTAGGAAAAATTATGATATGTTTGTACAGCTAAACACTCCTATATCGTGTTAGATCGGTTCCTAGAAAATACCGTGTTGCGTGAAATCATGTTACTTGAAATCTAGAAGCAATGCAAAAAGCTTACGCTCTCGAAACTTCTCTTCCGCGCATCTTTTACTTCAACTGTAGATATAGCTAAATATTTTCCCAACATGTATTTAATATTGAATTTTATGAGAAAATAATGTTTAATGAGAAAATACAATATATATTTAAGAATTGTTTCCAGGTTTCATTACATCAATTGATTTCGAATAGTTTTTCGCTCCAAATCTTTTGTAATTCATATCAAAAGTGTAAATCCCGCCGATTCTAGAAGAGCAACTCGTAGTGTTAGTGGTAAAAATTCTCTTTTCACGAGTGTTTACTTAAATTCTATGGATAATAAATCATAATTTCACAAAGTTATAATGAGTAAATTAGGCATAATATTTTGAACAAATAATTTACATTTTTACCTACAAATATATACACATTATTCCTTTTCATCTTTAACATAACGTAATTTTATTTTTAATTATATATTTCGTAAAATCACTGTTAAATGAGTGTTGAAAAAAAGGTTTATTTATTTACCATGATCGAGATACGCCGTACTTTTATCGTGTTAGTTTGAAACTGTGTTATAGAGGATGCATAGTTGTAGAGAAGTTATTTATAATTTATTTTTAATGATACTTACCACTTATTTAGATTTGTTCACAAAGAATTATTTTGCACCCCCCCCCCAAAAAAAAAAGTCTAAAATTATAGAGTTTTAAGTTTTATTTTTATGATTAATTTTTATACGTATAAAAACTTAAAAATTAACCGCGTGAAGTTGAAAAACTAAGAAATTCCCCTTCGTTCTGAAATTGTTAAATATTAAAACCGATGCTTATATCTGCATTCAAAGGCATTTTAAATCAGTATGGTATTATAAAAACGGACAAAAACATTATTTTAAAAATATTAAATATTTATTTTAAGAAATTATACTGTAAGAATGTGGATATTTTAATAAATTATATTGTAAAAATGTAGATAGACAATCTCTGGTCTCAATGATTGGTTATTCATTGATGAAAATGTTGTTGTTGTATTATGCCTGGCTATTTGGATTTTCACCTTTCAGCACTTCTGCAAGTGCGGAAATGATGGACCCACTAGGTGTGCATCGTGGCCCCGAAAGTAGCTCCTCGCAATTTAAAAGCAGGAACTAAAGAGAAGACTTCCAGACCTGGCCTGCCATCTCCAGAAGTATACTTTATCGTGGAGGACATTGTGACCACGACAGATTTATCGTGCCCCAATCGCCATGAGTAAACCCAGTGGAATTTCGATCGGGTCGGGATTCGAATTCACTACCTCTAGATAACGAACATCCTGACCAATCAAGCCACAGCGGTCTTTTGGTGAAAATTTTAAAAGAGAAAAATTTATCGAACAATATATATTGCGGCATAGGCGACTTTACAGTACATTCAAGTCAGAGTTCATTACTGTTTTAATTAATTAAAAATGTTGTAATCAAAGTTTTGAATGAAATATAGCATATATTTTAAGTTAGCCTTAATATATGCTATTTTTCATTCAAAACATAAGAGGCATACATCTTGATATAATTTTCATTTCATTTCGAGTAGCTGTTTTTAATTTAACCACGGACAAATAAAATAGTTTTCATTTGAGTAGATATTTCAGTTTCTCTGGACAAGAATATGTTTTTACTCATCCAAGACATAATATCTTTACGTTTCGTTGGTGGTCTAACAACTTTGAATCACCCCTATGAATGTAATTCATTTAGGTTTAGGGATCCATTTGACTAAAAGAGACTTTCTCTAATGCAATGATCAATGAAAATGAAATGCAGTTAGCGTTCGCATGGTAATGTACACTTCCTTTTTAGAAAACAAAAGGCGTAGATTTTAACAACGCTTGCAAATTGCGTTCGCTTTGGCGGAAAATGAACGCCAAAAGTCAAAACAAACCTTGTTTACAGATCTGGATCTCGATTGTGAGAAAGAAACTTGTTTTGTCTAGGCAATCCTACCAGTTTAGATTGCGGTTTTCCCCCAAAAGGAAAATCTGAAGAAGGTATTTTTCGAACAAACAATTCTCTGTTGAAATGAGACTCCGAGAAAAGTTCACTTTAATTTAAATTTGTTTTAATTTAGATTTGAAAAATGCTGCATCTAAGCAAAAATGTTGATTTCAATTCTGGTTTAGAAAAATCGCGATAGAATTAATTGATATCAACAAAGGCAAATGTGTATTAGTGAAAATTACTAAACCGGTTTAAAGTAAATGCGTGTGGTTATTTGTGAAGTCAGAAGCACAATAAATCCAATGATTCATTTTTAATGACTAAGACGTCTTAAGTTATTTGTTTCACCCTTTTCCTTTGAAACTCGCACTATTTTGATTGCTAATAAACTCATTAACAACTTTCTCATTTCGAACATCTTAAGGAATTCTAAAAAATGTTTTTAGGTCACTGAAAATCAATTAAAATATACTTCAATAAAAAAATATATTATGAAAGAAAATAACTAAAAACTTATAATTCTAACTATTTTATTTTAATGCACATTAAATTGATAAAGAAATTATTTCAGTAAAATACTTTTATAATGTACATTATATAGAATTTATACAGTATATTATACATTATATAGTATACTATAAATTTTTTATGGGTCCGCGCGCATTAATTTAACAATGTTACTGAAGACTTTAGCTTTTTATTATATTTTTGAGAATTATTTTTATTATATTTTATACATTTTAAAGTACAGCTTTTTATATATTATTATAAAAAAATTTTTTTGATATATGTTTTTAAATGATTATTTATATAAATAATATGTATACGTGTTCATGTAAATTCTATTAATTATAGATTATAAATTGATATAGATTGCAAAAATAAATTATTAATAAAAATAAAATAGTATTGAATAGATGCTTAAAAGATTCAAAATTAATAAATAAAATAATATCTACCACACTTGAACAATTCAGAAAAACAATAAACCAATGAACAATTCAATTCAAAATAATACAAATAAAATGTTTAATTTATTGTTTACTTTTAATGACTGTTGAATGATTAATCCTCTGGCCTTCACTACAGTAGTTTATAGATTTTATACCCGCGCCAACTGTGTATTTTTGAGGCGACTCTGAATCCATTTCCAGTCAAAATTAAATTTCACTCTGAGTATTTGTATATAAATGTACCGAGATATGTATTATTCATCAATATTAATACAATTTCCAATTGTTTATGAAAATTATTTGCTATCGTTTTTAAATCCACATTACAGTCATAAGTTTGTTCTTGGTTCAACGGTCACTTTTTCTATACAAGGGTTAATTAAACCAGTGCCCAAAGTGGAATCAGAACAATTACTCGCATCCACACCTAATGTAGGAATCGAATCCAGGAACCGCTGAACCGAGTGATAGAGCGCTAACCATTCGAATACCATCTCACATTCCGTTCACAATTTCAATTGTAAATTGAAGGAGAGATTCCATAACTTGTAGCAAAAAAAGGACTCCCTATAGATAACTACAAAATGGTTTAGCTTATATATATATATATATATATATATATATATAATATATGGAGTACCTGATGACGCACCTCTACATCATGACACCATCAAGTGCTTGCTGTTTTTACAGCGATCCTAGTGTCAATGGTTAGAAAAGGAACTAGGAGTTGATAAGACGGTCATGTTAAGACGCACTTTGAACCTTAACGGTTCCGAAATATGAATGCTGTATTCATAATCCTATTTTGTAATTATAATTGTAAATAACTGTAAATAATGTTTAATATATTATAGTTAAAATGCAAATTCGTTGTATTATTAGTGTGCTAAACTAAACCACATGGGGGCCCTGGCCACTAATTTTTATTTCAAATATATTCCGAAGATATTTGTTTATCATTCCCGCTGAAATTCTTCTACCGCCACCGAGTCGCCGACGAGAGCTTGTTTCTGGTTTTCGATTTATGTATTTTCCAGCATTCCCTGCTTTGGATTTCTACTTTGAGGAAGGGTGAGTCACTCTTATTTTCAAGATGTTTCTAAGTGATATAACTGAAATCGCACTTGAACCGAAGACTAAAAAAAGAGAAAAAATCAAACTTCTTCACAAGCTGTTATTTGGCGAAGAAGGTGATAGATTAAACCGTTATCGAATAAGAAATTTTCATGGTTTTGATTTCAAAAAAGATGATGCAAATTTTAAGTCTAAATTAGTTGATACTATAGCAACATTTTCTATAACTTGAATAAGTCTTTAATCGAACTAATTTCGATTGCAAATATTTTGAAAATCGATATTAATGGAACGCTACCTGAATTGTCAGTAAGAATTTTATTATTCCTCACTGATTTGGAGTCTCTTCAAGAAAATGTAAAGAATTGTGAGGTAATTGACGATGCAACTGAAGCGATTCCAAATTCTACTCAGTGGAATGTGCAAAGCGATAATGTGTCTATTAATAATACTGGGCATAAAGTGCATGATAGTCATATTTCTGATGCTAATTCTTTTCATACAATATTGCCATTTAATTTCAATGATATTGATTATTTAGTTCCTAAGTATACTGGGGAGAAAAATGAAAATGTCAAATTGTGGCTTCAGAAATTTGAAGCGTTTGCTATATCATTTAATTTATCAGATATTCAAAAATTTATTTTTACACAAAAAATATTAAGTAAAAGCGAGAGCAATATTCATTGCTACTCTGAATTGAAAATTGCTTTAATTTCGGGATTTGGTGAACAAATTAATTCAGCAGAAATTCATGACGCATTAAATCGTCGAAAAATTAAAGATAAAAAATCAATATTTGAATATTTTTTAATTATGAGAGAAATTGCCAGTCGAGCTCAACTCGATGGTATCGCTCTAATTCATTATGTAATTCAAGGCATTAATGATCCTCCTCAGAATAGAGCAATCTTGTATGGTGCCACTAATTTAGTAGAATTTAAAACAAAATTAAAAACTTATGAAGAAATTCAAAAAGTTGTCAAAAAGTGGAAACTAAAATTCCTGTGGTAGAACAAACAATTAAGAATGAAACTCAAACCAAAATTCAGACTACTCCTATTCGTTGTTTGAACTGCGGAAAAAATGGACATAAATCGATTAATTGTAGAGACAAAAATAAAGGTTTAAAGTGCTTTCGTTGTAATTCTTTTGGGCATAAATCCAGTGATAAAAAATGTTCCACACCCATAGATAGCCACAATTCAACAGTTCGTTCTCTTAACTATCACATTACTTTTCGATAAGACATGCATAAAATAGTTACAATTTCAGGTATTTTGATAGATGCTCTCATTGATACCGGAAGCCATGCAACTTTATTGCGTGAAGATCTATATCGTCACACTGAATTTTCTGAACTGACCAATTTTCAATTAACACAAAATGGATTTGGTAGCTCTAAAGTACAGCCTCTTGGTTCATTTCAAGAAATATGGTAATCGATAATGATATTTTCTCTACAACAGTTTACATTATTTCTCAATATCAGATGAGTTTACCCTTAATTATCGGTACAGATATAATTTTTCAAGGAAACTAACAGTCATTAAAGATGGTATTTCTTTACGTAAAACAGATAATAATTTTTTCGTGAATTTAGTTAATGTTGTTGACAACACATCAGATATTGATTTAAATCACATACTTGACAAAAAATTTAAACAAGAAGTGTACAGTTTAATTAACAAATACAAGCCCAATACGACGCGAAAAACAGAAATGAAAATGTCTATTATTTTAAAAGATCATATCCCAGTTTGCCAATGAGCACGTCGAATGTCCATACCAGAAAAAGAATTTGTATCCAAACTAATCAATGATTGGCTAAGAGAAGGAATAATTAAACCATCTTGTAGGATATATGCTAGTCCAATTGTTTTGGTGAAAAAGAAAGATAATTCTTCATGCTTATGTATTGATTTTCGTAAATTAAATAAGAAAATTATTAAAGATCATTATCCATTACCTATTATTGATGATATATTAAATCAGTTACAAAATGCAAAAGTATTCATATCTATTGACTTAAAAAATGGTTTCTTTCATGCGGAATTTGACCATAATTGTACCAAATACACTAGTTTCATTATCCGTAACGCACAATACAATTTCCTTAAAGCTCCGTTTGGCTTAACAATTAGTCCAGCCGCTTTCAATAGATATTTATCTTGTGTTTTCAGAGAATTGATAGCAGATGGCACTTTAATTATGTACATGGGTGATTTTATCATACCGTCTAAAACTGAAGAAGAGGGACTTATTAGATTGAAACGTGTTCTCGAAACTGCATCAAATTATGGACTAAATATTAATTTTAAGAAATACCAATTTTTGCAAAGAAAAGTTGAATTTTTAGGGCATGTTATAGAAAACAATACTATTTCACTCTCTCCATCAAAAATAAAAGCAGTAATTAACTTCCCTGAACCCAAAGACGTCAAACACAATCACTTCTGGGCTTAGCAGGCTACTTTCGAAAATAAATTCCAAATTATGCCACTGTTGTCAGACCTCTTAGTGACCTACTAAGAAAGTCTTCTACTTTTTTATTCGGTTCCACCGAAAAGACTGCATTTCTCAAATTAAAGGAATTACTCACAACACATCCTATTTTGCATTTATTTGTGCCAGGTTCGGAATTAGAAGTACACACAGATGTATCTAAATTTGGATTTGGCGCAGCACTCCTTCAAAAAACTGATAACGGAAACTTTCACCCAATTTTATATATGAGCAGAAAAACATCTCCCCAGGAAAAAAAATTACACAGTTATGAATTGGGAGTACTCGCTGTTGTAGAAGTTCTTAAAAAATTCCACGTATATTTACACGGAACTAAATTTAAAACAGTTATAGACTGTATGGCTTTTCAAAAAACAATGGATAAAGCTGAATTAAGCGCAAAAATCGCGCGATGGGCTCTTTTGTATGTAATTTCTCATTGGTCAGGTAAACAAATGCAACATATTGATGCTTTAAGTCGTTACCCTGTTATGATTATTTCTCCTGATGATATTACACAGAAGATAATAAAGTCGTAATCTACTGATGAATTTATCATAAATATAAAGAGTGCAGTCGAAAAATCACTTAATTCTGATTTTAAAGTTAAAAACGGCATTTTATACAAATTGGTCCAAGATCAAGAACTTGTAGTAGTTCCACAAGCCATGTGCAACCAATTCTTTCTAAAGGTCATATTTCAGTATAAAAGACCACAGAAATTATTAAAAGAGACTATTATATTCCAAATTTAGATAAGTTAACCCAAACTTTCATCACCAATTGCATCACGTCTTTTGTCTTCCAAAAAATCAGGTAAAGCTGAAGGATTCCTCTATCCAATCCCAAAAGGTAACACTCTTCTCGATACATATCACATTGACTTTTTAGCACCCTTGCCATCTACAAACAAAAATTACAAACACTTATTTTCTGTAGTGGACGCTTTTACAAAATTTATTTGGATATATCCTGTTAAATCTACTTCTGCACAATATGCATTAGATAAGCTAAAATTACAGCAAACAGTTTTTGGTAACCCTCGTCGAATAATATCAGATAAAGGATCGGCTTTTACCTCCCAAGAATTCCAATCTTATTGTACTGAAGAAAGTATTGAGCACCTACCTATCGCAACTGGATTACCTCGCGGAAACGGACAAATTGAGCATATGTATCAAACTATAATTGGATTTTTAACTAAATTATCTATAGACCACAAAATGGTATAAACATGCGTCTAATTTCCAACGCATAATAAAGAGTATTGCCTTACAAACAATAAAATTCTCACCATTCGAATTAATGCTTGGCATTAAAATACGAAATAAACATGACATTCACATTAAACAATTACTGGAAGAAGAACATCTTCAATATGTAGTACATGATAAAAAAATGCGTAATATTGCTAAAACTAATATTGTACAATACAAAATTAAATATGTAAAAGGTAATGAATGACAGATATGATGTAGAAAAAGTTGGTAATCATGAAGGTCCCAATATAACATCTTCCTCAGCAGATATAATGAAACCTTGGTCAAATATATAAATAATTTTAATCAAACTATTATCTTGTGTACAATATATATTGTGTCTATTGCTGAACTGTTCCTATATATATCGTTATTCCAGAAGAAATTTTGTTTTATATATAACGTTTTTTCTTAGCATTATTTCAAGTATTAGTGAATCAATTTTATTTTTTTCTTGTTACATCAAGATGTTTGTGATATATTTGGATACGATAAAAATAAGCAAGATGGAAAGAAAATGCGAGCAACTGAGAATTAAAAAGACGATTCATCAAACAGTTTACGAGGAACATTCAAGAAGTTAAGACAATCTTCACAACATTGAACGACGCGACTCCTTCATTTGCTGTTGAATAAGGCGAAAGATGAAAATAAATAATCTGTTTTGTTAGTTATTTCTCTTGCTGGTTGCGCTTTCCTCTCTTTCTTTGTATTTTACAGTTGCTGTTACTTTCGTCGCCAGGAGGACCAGAGCGTTTAGAATGGCCGAGTGTGAGATATGGAGTACCTAATAACGCACCTCTACTAATGACATCATCAAGTGCTTGCTACTTGAACAGCGATCCTGGTGTCAATGGTTAGAAAAGGAACTAGAGTTGATAAGAGAAGACGGTCATGTTAAGACGTACTTTGAACCTTAAGGGTTCCGAAATATAAATGTTGTATTCATAATCCTATTTTGTTATTATAATTGTAAATAACTGTAAATAATGTTTAATATACTATAATTAAAATGCAAATTCGTTGTATTATTAGTGTATTAAATAATCTTCACAGACACACACACATATATATATAATTCAAAAACAAGCAAAGGGGTAAATACTTAGTATTGATTTATTGACTGGTTACAAGATTAAGTACTGACCCCATTATAAAAGCTGGCAATTCATAAGTATTTATTTTGCTTCAATATACATAAAAGTTTTACTTCTGAATTTAAGGAAGATGTACCTAGTAAATATACATATAATTGTACAGGTGAACTTCGGACTGTACGTTCAAATTAAAGCGTTTAAAATGCTTGCCTATTACCAAACTCCTCATAATTTTGAAAGACGGTCCAGTGACGAGATCACATCTGAGTTGGCACTCTTCTTTCCTCATCCATATGGACGTAATACTATGTAATGATCATGGTTGAAGCCGATACATATCTTTCGATAATATCAATAAGCATTGTTTGTAAGATCTTTAGGAATCACCATGACATTATTTAAATCAAATTTTGTAGTTTTCAAATAAAATTTATTTCTAAGAAGAAAATAGATATTTTTTTGAATATCTCTACTAGAGACAATAATTTGGGAATTAGCTATCATATAATCTTTCAATCTACTTTTCCCCCAACTAATGAATAAATACATTCAATAATAGTAGTTCTTCGTATTATGTTAAATTATACGAACTAGGAAAATTATCTCGTCTAGTAAGGAAAAATTGATAGCAGTGTGAGAAACGCATCGTTTTCTACCCTCAAAAATATTCGTTGTTTTTACAGGAGTGCTAATTGTTACTTATGCACCAACAAATCTAACACATTGCTTAGAAATTTATATATACTTGTAAATAATCTTTCTAAAATTTTTCCATTTACGATGATTAGCATCTTTAGAAATTACTTTATACTTTGAGAATTCTCTCTCTTTGAATATTGGTGAGGTACATAACATTGTTTTCTATACGTTTGCCTTTGTTTTTGTCATTTTCACTGAAGAGAAAATTAGTTTTTAAATCACTTATTTTCAAAATTGTTGAAAATATAATTTTTAAGGAAGGCTTACTTCCGGTTCAGCTATTACTTAAATAAATTGATCATACAAGTCTACATTTAAGCAAATGAACATAAAATGTCAAGATAATTCATGGATTACTAGGGCTAATGATGGTTAATTTATTCTAGCCATACTCATCTCTATAAATAATTTTTTTAAGTTTGCAAAATTTAATAATTCTTTAGAAGTTTTATATAATTTTTTTTTGCCTTTACTTGTATGATATTTAATGAGATTTAAAGAAATATTAAAAATATTTACGCAAGAATAATTTAAGCATTTTAACTGAACTTTATTCAAGTCCGGAAAAATTTTTAAAAATTGTCTGGACTTGAATAATTGTGACATTTTTACCTCGAATTTATGTTTGAATTGCATTGAATTTAGTTAAAAAAATAATCCATTGAATCAAAAAAGTAGTTCTTCACATTTTTTCTCTAAATTTTTTTTTAAAAAAAAAAAAAAAAAAAAAAAAAAAACCCTTTAAAATAAAAAATAAAAATTAGTTCCTTAATTTTTTTTTTCAAGTTTTGCTCTAAAGTTATGTCAAATCTTCGATTTATCTACGTAACTAACTTATATAAAATAATGAAATTTATAATCACTTGGATTTTCTCTAAACAGTTATAATAAAATATCAGATATTATATCGAAGAAATGTCCTTCGTTTGCGATGGCAGTTTCTAATAAATTAAGCCCAATATTTAAGCATGCTAAGCATTTGTATTAAAATATATCAATAACATATTTTTACTTAGATTTTGTTAACTCTTGTAGGCTAAATAAATTTTGTTTTTGTAATACTCGTGTAGTTGCTTATTAATTTACGAGATACATAATCTGGATATTTTATACTTTGAATGTTTAGGCAGTAAAAAATAACACCTTCATATTACCCTCGGCGGGATTCGAACCCGCAATCCCCGGTTTAGGAGACCGATGCCTTATCCGTTAGGCCACAAGGGCACATAAATACATCAATTATCAATTAAGTATTTTCAAAGCAGCTACATGTGAAGAGCTGATTTTCTTCAAAAAATGAAATGTATTAAAAATACCTCTAGTACTCATAAAGTAATATTTTTAAATAAATTTAGAATTACTTGAAATAAATTCTTATGCTCACATAACGAGCTTTATTAATAATAAATTTTCCCTATTTAGATAACACATTTTGAATTTTCTACAGATTTACAATCATATAAAATTTAGTAAACGGACTCTCTTTTTAAATTACATTATCTTAAATTATTAAAAGTAGTTTTCAAAACATGCGATAGATGGCGCTTCAAATGATAAATTTTTTTCCCCTAAGCATTTTATACGAATGGATATCACCATAAATTTCTTTTTATGCTCAAAATAGTATATACTTCACGATGAAATTCATTAATACTAATAATTCAACAAAGGACATACATTAGAAACCTTTTACATATGAGAAATACTGTTCGTGTGGCAAGATGCCGAACAGTGTTTCTCAGATTTTGAATGTTGCTGATAAATCAGATCTTTTGCGGAATCAGAAATTACCTTGACTAGTATCCAATTAATGAGGAGTCCAACTTATGTGGGAAGCGCGCGATGGCAGGATAATCTTACATATGTTAAAGTTTGCCCTAAAATGTATCGAAAGGCATAATTCAAGAAATAGATCTATATTACCGTATAAAAACATGTCATGAAGACCATGAAGTTGCTTGAAATCTGAAAGAATAAATGCTTAAATCAGGTGTTCATATAATTTGATATAATTCGTTTGTGACAAGGCTGGTGTAACTGGAATCTCTCGTTTTAAAAGAAACCCAGAAAAGAACTATACAGCAATCACACATCATGGCGTAGTTTTTATGGGGTGCAAAGACACTTGATAACAGTTGCGCTCATTTATTTTCCCACTTAAGTGAAAAGGATCATGGGATGTGGTATGATGAAGCGATTTGGTTTGTGTGTATTCAAAAGGTAGCTCGAATGCTTCAATAGCTTCACACAGTTTCTCGTTAAAATAGGCAAAGTGAAGCATCTCTTACCTCGGGTAGTGTTCGGAGGGTGAACACTATCTCCCTGCTTTGGCTGCTGGAGCTCCGTGGGTTGGAAAGGGGTCCACATTTATCTAGACATCCAAAGTTCTTTCACTGGTGTCTCCCTGCCTGGGTTGCTGGAGCTCCGTGGATTGGAAACGGGTTCACATTTATCTAGACATCCAAAGTTCTTCCACTGGTGGTGTGGCGTGAATGTGGGGAAAAGGGTGCCAGCTCAGAAGTGACTTCGTCGCCTGACCGTGGTTCATAATTACGAAACGTTTAGTGATGTGCGAATATTCCAAACCCGTTAACTTTAAGGTGTTGTCCAGGGCTCACCTGCACCACTATGTATGTATCTCAAAGCTCATTTTTTGCACATGAGCTCTAATTAGACCAGGATTAGCCACAGGATTTATAATTTAAAGTGGATTTCGATTCACTACAATTATCCAATCCCCAGGTGGGATTCGAAACTAACAGATGTTGAACAAAAGCCTAGAGTGCTCACCTTTTGGTTGCCAGAGCCACCAAAGTGACCCATTGCCAAAACGAGACATGTTTTATTGCAAGTGTCTCCTTATTTCCAGCTTCTTTACAGGAAATCTAATAAACAATATAGTTTTTGTAAGTTCTATCTAGTTTCCATGGTATAGTTATAGTTCAAAGTCGTATATTTATTATCATGTAATCAAATGCACGGATATTTTTATAAGTCGCGAAATAATTATTCTTTAAATATTTAATGGCACGATGCTGATCATCATATTGTCATGCTGAGAACTGCCAGCAAGAAATTGACGTATTTCCCTCCATTGAACCATTTTAGAATGGTATTTTCCGCAATTGTGTATAAATTGTTTACGTATCTTGTTGATTTCTTTGGTCAAACACTTGTCGTTTGGGGTATCTTTTCTCAGACACAAGTGCTTTATTAACACTCTTGGTGACTGATTACATTCAGCGTTGAATAAAATAGCTAATTCATTTGCACAATTTGTTTTCCATTTTTTTCATCATTTTTTAAATAAACAATGCGTTTATGAAATACAAGAATTTACATTTAGGCCTTTTCTCATTGGCGTTTCTTTTTCTCATTGGCGTTTTTTATTAAAAACACGTTGTGTATGTATTTATTGCATTCGAAAAGAATCTGATTACAAATATTTAATAGCTTCGCAATCAAAGGGTATTTTAAACGTTTAATACTTTATTTGATTTGTTTTGATTTATCTACCTTGAGACATTTTGCGGCGCGAAACAGCATTTTAAATAAAGCTAAGTAAACATCGTTATAAATAACATGTTTAAATAGCATTTTATATTTCCTTAAATCGCAGTTTTTTCTGCCTCAGTTGGTTACTTGTATTCCATTGTAAACTAAAATCTGCGAACTAGTACAAAATGCTGCTATCAAATGTACTTAGATAGTCAAATCACGAAAGAAGGACTCTATTGATAGGTTTTTATATTTAATAAGTTAATTCAGGAAATTTATTGCTTAATTTCTTTTGTATATTGAAAGTTTGTTATTAAATAGTTTACCCTAAAAAATGCTTAATTGATTTTCCTTTAAGATAAAATAGTTTCAAAATCGATGTTTTTGTTATACGTGAGCAGTTGCTTCAAAAGCAATATGAAACACGAGGGATATTTCGGGACCTTTAATGCATTAAAATATTAAGCGTAATACCCTCGGCGGGACTCGAACCCGCAATCCCCGGTTTAGGAGACCGATGCCTTATCCATTGGGCCACGAGGGCTACAGTTTCTGTGATTAAAAATCTTAATATGTCTAGTTTTACTAATAACGATTCATATTACATATCGAAATATTTTGTGAATATTAGCTGGGATTTCACCATGGTAAATGATCAACTTCTTTGACTATATTTCCAAACGACAAATAAAAGTTATATGTAACCAACTAAAATATAAAACTTTCCTTTATTATATAAGCACTTTTTGTTTTTCATTGATATCTTGAATTTCTATTAAATTATGTGGATCATTGTATATAATCATCTGAATCAATCAAAAAGTAGAAAAAAATATACAGATAAATATATAGTTATCGAAATCGTCACTATTCTATCACTCAAAAAATTGATGTGTTTCGTCTTATTAATTATATATATATACATATATATAAATACTCGATAAATATATCTATTTAATGAATATTTCTCAGAATTTATATAAAAACTTGTGTAAATACCATTTTTATCATATACAATTAAATTTAAACACAAGATATATATTTTATGGCTTTCATAATTACTGATTTCAATGCACATTCTTTTCTAATTTATTTTTAATACGCAGGGCGAGCAGTAAACAGATATTTTTGGCCGAGAATTTCACATTGTTGCTTGACATTGTACAATAGATTTTTTATAATCATATTTCATATGATTTTTAACTATTTCTAAAACCGAATGTTTCCAAACGTAATTGTGAAGCGCATTGGAAAAATGGTCTATAAATTTTTAAAATATTTTTCATTTACGATTGAATATCAATTTAAGAGCATTTTCTGCAGCCGGATAACGAATGTTACAGATCGCCAACTCATTTTTCTTTCTCACGTGACTGCCAATCCAGAAGGGTCTTAGATTAGATTGGAAATTAGTATTATTAGTTTAAGAAAATGGGATTACACGAGACTATTGTCTAGAAAAGGAGGAATGATTAGATTAGTTATTTATAAAAATTTTCGCCTGTGATATTACTTTATATTACAAAATTTAAATACTTTTTTTTAAATTACATATTTGTATGTTTTAAAATTTAAATAAAAGAAATTATTTCTTCAAAATTAATATATTAATAAAAAAATTAATGGGTATCTTTTTTAAAATAGGACTTTGCTAGGCAATTTTAACTAAAATTCGTAAAATTAATAATGTAAAATTTATGTAAGAATCAATCAAAAAGTGTTCTGAAAAGCTTTTCGGGTTTTTATTTATTTTTTTTTTTCCTTTGCAATACTAAATTAATTATTTCTTCTCGACAAATAAATTTATAACTTTGTTAACTCAGAATTTTGTGTTAAGTCTTACATCCTTTTTATATTTTACATCAGAAAAAATTATTAGTAGT
This sequence comes from Latrodectus elegans, assembly GCA_030067965.1. Classification (NCBI taxonomy): domain Eukaryota; kingdom Metazoa; phylum Arthropoda; class Arachnida; order Araneae; family Theridiidae; genus Latrodectus; species Latrodectus elegans. The sequence continues at coordinate 102,609,674 of CM057813.1, forward strand.
ACTATAGAAAAGAGTAAAAATAAAACGCACAACATTTATTAGTTTTGATTACTTTCTATATTATTTTTTTCTTTTGATACATACTATTTAGGAGAGAAATTAGTTTAAAGGGATTCTTAAAATCTTTCCGGGTTTTCTCCCTTGCAATACTTTATTAATCATTTTTTCGCTACAAGTAAATTGATAACATCGTTAAATGAGGATTTTGTTTAGTTTCACACACACACACATTATATATTATACTAAATGAAATAATAAAATACTAGTGATATAATAGAAAAGAGTAAGGTATTATATACATTACTACTTTTACTTTTTTCTATATACAGCTTTCGGCTTCTAGGGTATATACTATGAGGTATTAAAACTATTTCTATCTCTAGGAATATCTTGAAAAATAACTCTATAACGCATTGTAAAAATCACTGTTACAAATTGAAAGAAAATTTCATTTAAATTTAAGTATCTCAAAAAGTTTTTATGATTTTTTTTTACATCTTTTGGAATTGAAGGTTATCACTGATTATTTAAGCGAGGGCATGTAGAGTATTATAACTTTCCCTTTACACGTGAATTTTTTATCTCTTCCGTATGTGTGTGCGTGTGTGTAAATGTAATCACACATGAGGTTGCTATTTCAAGATATATAGGGATATTTATTTACATTAGTAACACTAATCAATAGAGTTCAGTTGTTGTTCTCGTGTGCCAACTAGGCTGGCAAATTGGGGTGCGCTGCTCCACTTTTCCAACTGAACCGTATTTGGTGTAGAGTCCGACTTCTTCAGTACACACACATGCCACAGGGACCCGTTTATAGGGTAGGCAACCATTCATTCAAGGAAAGGACAAAGACAGGATAGATAGAGAGAGAAAGTACATCCATGCCTAAACCGGGATTCGAACCCAGACCTCCCTATCCGTAGTCAGGCACACTGACCACTAGATAAGTTGGCCGGCTACAGAGTTCAGTAATTTATTTGTATACTTAACAGATTCATCGGTAGATTTGCAATTGTAAATTTTATTTACTGTGCATATTTTTAGAGAATTACGGTTTGCTAAAGTTGATAGGGGTCAGAAATAGGACCATTAAAATAACTGATTACTTGTAATCTGGTAATAATTTGGATAAAGAATGAAATCTCTATCTAATTTAAAATATAAATTTCGAAATCTAATTTATAATTGTTATAAATTATTTATTTTAATAATTAAATTTAATTTATATAAAATGTCATAACTTATTAGTTTTTCACTGCATATAATTATTGAATAACTCAGTTAAAACTGAGTTCCAATGCAATATCATTCCGTATTTAATTTCTTGTATAATATAATTCCTCTTTATAAATAGTTTATTTCTCATTTTTCTTGTAATCTAATGTTTAAAATAAAAGTTTAAATTCCATGTGAAAATTTTACGGGCTGATTTTAATTTTTTTATTTTATTGGTTAAAATGAATAGAAAAACAGGCGAACTAGCTTTTCCACATTTTTTTTTTTGATTAAAACTTATTAAATAAAATATGGTGAAAATAACATGACTGATGTTAGTATATAATTATTAGAAGCACCATTCTCTCTCTAATTAAAAATGATAAGGGAGTAAATACTACAAATTTTAAGTGCATTTTGGAGACAAAGTCATATTAGAGAATATTAATATTAGTCGTATTTTCGCTCAGGAAGTAAAAACTAGAAATGTGAAATTGTTCATAATCTTATGTATTGGTTTTACAACTTTACAATTTTACAATCAACTTTAGGTTTTACAATTTTTTTAAATATCTTTAATAAAAGTATTACATTTATAAATGTTAATTTCAATCCATAATTTTGATTGAAATAAATTTATTAAAACAAAAGTAATTTCGATTAAAATAATTAAGGAGAAAAAAAATGTACGTAACTTATATTAATATCATTAGGAGTTATCGTGTTCTAGTGACAGGAACACATTCTTGAGTTCACAAGTTCAATACTAATCTTCATTTAAAAGTTGAAAAAGGATGCTGATTTTCTTTATTTTTTTCATGCATGTTTATCAATTTCAATGGAAAAGAAATATTTCACAGTTTCCTCCTTTTTGCTATATGTATAAATATGGTATAATATCTGTGAAAAGTTTTTTCCGGGTTGATTTATGTGTCACTAAATGATCAATTTTTGCACATAATGGATAATTATAATATAAAATTTACAAGTTAAAGTAGATTTCGAAGTACTGTAAGTACCAGAGTCGAGGTGAGTTTCGAGCTTATAAACTATTGAACAGAAGACCACTGCGCTTAATATTCAACAGTCTGTTCTGCCAGACTTCCTGAGAGGCAAACACCGTACGCTTCAAAAATATTTTCGACAACTTCCAACAAATAAAATTAATTATTATTAATTTAGTTATTAATTTCATGGACAAACTTGTATGTGATTTTAAACACAAATAATACCATTTAAATTACAATATTTTTTCAATATATAATTACAATTGCTATTTTTTTTCCCATTTTATCGCAATTATTTTAAATGAGCTGATTTTAATTTTGTAAAGAAAAAACGTCAGCTTTAATAAAGAAACGAAAAATTGGGTGATACAATTTATATCCTTCATCAATCGCCTACAATTTCCAAATAAATCACTCAACCAAGAAGAAATAATCCTGCTATGCCCAGAGGGTTGCCCTGCCATAGATCCCGCGCGGATTCTTCGCGTGTTGCAATGCTATTTCCCAGCCTTGCAATTAGAGCATCCAACCCCGATGAATCCATGTCTACACAGGAAGCTGTATGGATAAGGGAATATCGCGTGATGCAACGTATCAGGTGTAATCGTGATTTTTTTATGCATTTATCCCATTAGTTCGTTGCCATGGGAGATTGGATTAGAGTGTGCGCCACCTGTTGAGTTATCCCTTACAGCCGAAAATGCCCAAGCATTTTTGTCTGTGTGAAAGTGTAAATATTGGATGGATTACTTTAAATGCTGTTTATCAGCTGCGTCTGTCTTATAGTTTGTCACCTTATTTGTATGTGTGGGAATGATCTGATTTGCGTGATTATTCTTGGAATTCGAAAGTGCTGGAATAATAACAGTTCTTTTGCTTGTGGCTTACAAAATTGGTAATTTTTAAACGCGCGGACAATGTTACTACGTATCAATGCAGATATAGGATTTCCTTTTTTTAAGTGAAGGCGATATAATAATTGTGTGAGAAAATGCGTATTTTGTAAACATTCTGAAGGAACAAATAAAGCTGCACTGTTGTTGAAAAAAGCAATTTACAAATTCTTCGCATCATTTTCTAGTAACTGAGCAAATCCATTAATAGGGCAGTTTACAATTTTTTTTCCAATGGCAGATAGTTACAATTGCAACAGAGTCTATTAATCTATTGTTCCCTGATATCAAGGAACCGGCCAGACACAGCGACCTCTTAGCCGCCGAGGCGTTACCCCGGGTGCACCACAGGGGGTGGGCCACCATCGCACCCTCACACATGCCAAAAGGACCCGTTTATAGATTAAACATCATTCATACTTCATTCACACACACACAAGGAAAGGACAAATACAGGATAGAGAGAGAGAAAGAAAGTACATCCATGCCTTAACCGGGATTCGAACCCAGGACCTCCCTATCCGTAGTCGGGAAAGCTGACCACTAAGTTGGCCGGCAGCTTACAAATTTAACTTAAATAAAATCAATGAAAACTACCATTTTTTCCGATTTGATACACTATTGAGGCTTTAAAAAATACAAGATTACTTTATACCGAAAATGTCCAATTTTTTTTTAAGTTATGACAAACAAAGAACCAACAAGGATTGCCTATAATCTGTTTTTTATATATGTGTGTGTCTAATCCGATGTAAAATGAATCCTATATTTATTTCCTTAAGTTATAATTATGTAAAAAAACACATATATATATATTATTTTTTTGATTAAAAATTTAAATGCTTTACATGTGAGGAAACAACTCAAAATAAACTTAATTTTTAAAAGATACAACAGTACATAATTTTAATAATAACTTCAGCATTGATCTTAAGCATTTTATTTATTTCTCAAGTTCCTTACACAGATTTTATCAAACCGAAAGTTTTTATTGAAGCAGTAATTTAATTTCTCTAATTTAGTTCCTACCATTTTGAATGAAATAATTATATGAACACAATTTCTGAAAAAAAGAAAATGTAGTAGATTGAATAATTTACATCTAGAGAATTAACTCTTTCACCAAACGAATTTATCAGATCAAAATATTAAAAAAAAAAAATTCTCTATACAATCAGAACTCTCGAATATTGCTACTTAAGATGCATGGGAATATAATTGCAAAATTTATATGTTAATTAAAATTTATGTAACAGAAAATTAAATTATACATTTGTGATGAATTGTTTATTTTAATACAAATAAAAACTCATTTTTTAATGAAATGGAAATTTTTAATGTTAAATTAGTTTTGTGAAACTGATAACTAGAAGTGCAGTATAAATAATATGTTAATTATTTAACATTAAAACTTTTTATGGCTGGAGTAATACGAATTTAAATTTATGAAATCTGAATGGGTTGAAAAATTGAGTTTCTTGAATTTCAGTAAACTTAATACTTTTAACTTATAAATCAGTTAAAATTCTTTACTTAAAGAATCTCTTCTTAGGAAAAATGAGGAAAAAACTTTTACCTTGATTTTAACATTCAATGACAGACGAAAACTGTAAAAAAAGGGAAAGAAACAATTAGGACAGTTTACAAAAATAATTAATTAATCTAAAAATAGAATTAAAATAAGCAATATATGTTGCATAAAGAAAGCTCGATTGCATGAGTCCTGAATATGTTAGATGATTACATAAATCTCGAAAAAATTTTTATTCGAAATTTCTGTTCTTTTTAATGTTTCCTTTTACTCGAGTTCTTATAGTAGAAAAATAACCCTTCGTTTTACCAAAAAATGCAACATAAGAGAATAGATTAATTAGATTTTATAGAATGTCTCCATTAATAACTTTTTATAATGCTCTTAATTAAAAATGGTATAACTGTTAACAAGCTTATCCCCTAATATTAAAAATTTACGGCATCATTAAATGTTTCAGTTGCCAAATAGATTAGCCCCACTTTTTGAACATTATTAAATTTTAATATCAATGTTGAGTCCATAATATATAATAGCATATGCTCAGAACAAACTTATAATAATAATAATAATATGAACTTTAAAATCCATAAAAGCTATATATAAGACCTCATAAATAATATTAATTTTAAAAAACATATATAGATAAATATATATCATAAATAAAATCATTATATCTTTTATTTTTCATTAAATCTACCTAAGTTTTTGCAGTTGTTTTTTTTTATCGATTAAAAGATTGTTTTGTAAGTTCATGCATAATTTAGAAATTTAAAGGTTAATACATAAAAAAAATTGATTTGAAAATATGATACGTTTAGCACACACATTATATATATTATCAGTTATTTAATAAATAAATTTTCCGATACAGTAAATAAGCAAATAACTTGTTATTATGATATTATTTATTGTTTTTAATTAGATTCCAAGCTCAAATGGAATAATTATGGCTTCTTCAGACCTTGTGGTCCTGGCTTTGACAGCCATCTTGAGTGACATTGATTTTAGTAGTTAGTGATCTACTTGTGGCTCTAAATAGATTTATCCTTGTGTGTAAAATGGTGATCGTAGAGAGACAAAGCAAACTGCACGCCAGTTTCTGATAAATTCAGGTAAAAGGTTTTGGTGTTTACATTGCTTTTTACTCTGACGCCATTTTTCCCTTACGTGTGCTAAATCGACTTATATCAATAATTTAAAAGGAATTTCGAATCCCTGCAAACATTTACATCTAAGGTAGGTATTGAACCAATGAACTGTTTAATTGAAGGCTGATAGTTCAATGATATAAACATGATTAACACATTTGGAAATTTAAAATTTCCGAAACAGTAAATCTGTATTTTATTAGGTATAATTTCTGAGTACTTAAATGCATATTATCATAAATGAACATTTTGTTTATTTTATAAATTTTTATAAAAATTAAAATAAAACAATTTTTTTTAATTTAACGTGATTCATTTGAGATTTTTTTTTTTTAAATGAAATTTGGATTTTTATTCAAGAAAAAGTTGAGATTCGATCTTCACCTAGAAAATATTCTCAACATATTCTTTTATTTATTTATTTATTTTATTTTATTTTATTTTGAATGGAATAAATTATAATTTAAGTTTTTTTTTATATATATAATTGGTAGAATTTATAATTGTAATTTATTTGTGTGTGTGTGTGTGTGTGTGTGTATGTTAGCTTAAATTTATTTTCAAATTTTTTCGTCCATTAAAATAAATCTACATGGTTTAAGTGAGGTTTTGCGAACTTTCGGGAAAGCTAAGCATTTTGGTTAGTAATAAACTTTTTTTTTTTTTTTTTTTTTTTTTTTTTTTTTTTGAGTCGAATAAAAATTTTGGTATTTTCAGATTAAGGCTACTTATAAAAGATTAATTTTCATTAATTTTCATTCTGTACTTTAAATTAAATTAATCGTTTTATTCAGTTGAAAAAGAAAACCAATTCTTAAAATGTTAAATATTTAAAAGAGTTTTGATTTCTTCGAAAAGAAATTGATTATCATAAGAATCGATTTTTATTTGCATTTCGTCAATGTTCAAAATAAACGTGAAAAAATATTTCATCCCATTCTTGAAGGTAGGATAATTTAGAGATCATCACACAGCTGGGAAAAACTTTCACTTGTAATTTTTAGTTTGATTCTGGCTCTACCTCTCATTTTTTTCCACTCGAGGGTTAATAGGATAAAATAAAGGATAAATTGGATTATGAATTGCGGAAAACATCCATTCTCAGGTGGAAATTGAACCCATAAACTTTTGAACGACATTTTACAATAATTATACTAGATAAAATTCAAATTTATTCTTCATCGCTGTTAGTATTAGGCTCATTCCTGTATTCACAAATGGCGGAATGAAGCTACTGAGCTCCAGTAGCTCAGTAGCTTCACTCCGCCGTTTATGAACACAGGAGTGTACCTATTATATATGTAGTAGCTTCACTCCAACTTTTTGTGAATACAGGAGTGAAGTTACAAGAAGCTCAATACCTTCACACAGTTTCTCGCTAGGATCAGCAAAATGAAGCATTATTTACCGCGAGTCACCATTGGGATGGTGACCAAGTTCTCCCTTACTGGGTTGCTGAAGCTTCGTGGGTCGGGGGCATGTCCATGTTCATCTGTGACGTTCAAAGTCCTTTCGCTGGTGTGGCTTGGATGTGAAGAGGAGATTACTCAAAATTACGAGGCGCTTGGTGATTTGTAAATATTCCAAACCCATTAACCATAAGATACAGTCCGGGTTTGCCTGCAGTGCAATGTATGCAATGTACATATTCACAGATGAATCTAAAATTGCAGGATACGTGGTGTTAATCTTGGCAATACTACAGTTACAGACTCCAAAAATCCTGCTCCATATTCATGGCTAATGCTATGGCCCTAGATTGTGCACTTCACCTAGTGAATAGTAAAAAGGAGTTTAAATTCTGTATGTACACTGACAGTATAAAAGTGTCTTAGAAGCTATGAACACTAGTACCTTTAATTGTCATCCTGTTGTGTCCAGGATTTTCAAATTGTTTTAAGTCTCTCATTAGCAAGTGATTCGAGATACTATTTTGTTGGCTACCCGTCCTCATAGGAATGAATGGCAATGAGAAGACTGATGAAGCCACTAAGTTTGCATCGGCTTGCTCCCACAATGAATGCGAGAAAGTGATTTAAGCATTTCATATATTTTCTTTGGTAAATCATGGAATACACAGGTCAGAAGCAGAACAAGCTCTATTCCATCTTCTCATTTACTATCCCTTCATAATTTCTTATTATATTCCAAAATAATTAATGAATAAAAATGAGCTTTTATTAATAAAAAGAAATATATAATTAATTTTCTTCTCTGATTTTTCAATAAATCGAGGATAGCAACATGAATCATTACTTTGTTATTTAAATCAACTAGAGATATTCAAATTCCTCATTTGCACCCACTTTCAAGGTTTTTCTTGTATACAAAGGTTACGCTAGATAAAGCTTAAAATAACTGTAAAGCAATTCCAGAAACCGGTTAAAACATGTTTATAATTCTTTTGAAATTCTATTCATTAATTTAAAATGAGAAATGAAATGGAAAATGAGAGTTGCAAAAGTGCTCTTTCTAATCTCAAATAATGTTTAAAAAACATTTCATTAAAAAAAGAAAGCATTTATTTCTGAATAAACAATTATTTATTTTTATTTTGGTCTATTTTATGATTCATATTCTGACGTAATATATTTTCCTTGGAATTTAATTTATATATAAATAGGGTAAGGTTTGTGCAAATATTAAATTATTATATTCTTCAAGCTTGAATGACTTTGTGGTTAGAAAGTTATTTTAATCAAAGCAATTTGTTTTATTTTCTAAATTTAAAATTTAATTATTTTTAGAATTAATTAATTTATTTTTCTTTCTGAAAAATATACATTCTGTTTGTATTATCTTTGTAATGAATATAATGCTGATTAGATATCATAGAAAGGAAAGGGTTAAAATAATAATGCTGCTATTTTATTTTAGAATTTCAATAGAGTTATTATTTTTTGTCTATTTCTCTTTGGCCAATTTTTGGCACACATGACTGATTCAGTCTTTAACCTTTACTTAACTTTAAGTCTGAATCATTGCTACTTAAAATGGGAATCGAACTCACGAACTATTAAACTGAAAATGAACTCTCACAAAGGGATAAGTGAAAAATAATTAAAATTTTGCTTAAGTAACCAACATTCCTTAAAAATAAAAATATTTGATTATAAACTAGCAATTTCACGTTATACTGAAACTTAATTTCATAAGAACTAATTTTACAAAACACAAAAAAAAATTTTTTTCGCGTTATATTGTATATTTATTACAATAAAATTGATTATCTTGAGCCAATGAAAATTTCTGTGAATTTAAAACTCCTTCTAGAGAGAATTTTGTCAAATTTGACTTTTCTTTGATAGGATTCCACTGAGAGTATGAATAAATATAGCAAATGAAATGATAATAATAAAATATTTCTTAACATATAATTAACTCAATGGAACTTCTTTATCATTATTTTTCTTGAAGATAAAGTTTCAGTGATATTTTAATATCTTTCATAAATTAGTTAATTCAGCAAATTATTAATAATTATTAATAACATTATATCAGTTAATCAAGGCAACCATTAGGTCAATTAATTGGTCTTTTCGATACACCGTATGTCGATAAATTGAAATCAAGTATGAAATTCAACCCTAATTAATTATGAATGATGTTCACCATTTTGTACTAATTAGCTATTTTGATACATAATGAGCCAATAAATCGATATGAAGAGTAAGATGTAAAATAATAAAAAAACAATTCATTAATTTGTCGGTGGCCTTTTGTAATAAACTGACGGTATATATTTCATTTCCTAATAATTTCATAACATTAAACAACTACCAGATGGGTGGTCTGGAAGATGAAAAAAAATATGTTACAAGGAAATCTTAATTTTATCTCTTTTGTGCTTACAAATTTTATTTTGTAGGTTCGCAAAAATAAAACACTAGATCATTTTTTTTCATTTTAATGCATTATTATAAGTTATATATTGAAGTTATCTCCCAAAAAACTCTTCTCAACATTTTTTTTGCCGAATGATAAGCCCTCTTGCCTTCGGTTTAACGGTCCATCGGTTCGAGCCCCACCTTAAGCTTGGATGCTTATAGTGGTTCGAAATACACTTTAAAAATGACAAGTCAACTCATGATTTTTTTTTTTAGGTTTAAATTTTCGCCTTTCAGCATTTCAAAAACGGAGTCAGCCCCAAAAATGGGTCTTCGTATTTTAAAATCAGAGAAGATCCTCAGATTAAACCTGCTACTCCCAGAAGAATCATTTCACATGGAGGATATTGCAACCGCGAAATATTTAACGTTCCCCAGCTACTATTAGCGTAGGTGGTGGATTTTCGATAGGGTTGGGATTCGAACTCACTGCTTTCTGGTACCGAGAACGAACACCTTAAGCAACTAGGCCACTGCAGCAATGAACTTAAATAATGCAATATAGAACAGAGAGTTATATATAAATTGGTTAGATGAATTATATCGCAACAAAAGGAATTTAAATTGGAGTTCAAAACAATATTAACTATGTACAACTAGATTATTTAAGTTGTTTTATTTTAATTTTGTTTTGAATCGGTAAAAACATTATAATTGAGAGACCGACATCTGATATCAATTTAGATCCATTCCATGCAGCTGTTCTCTATTTATACTGTTCTTCTCATTTTGCGTTGAGAAACGTGGCTTTTTTGCTAATAAAACATAATTCTTTTTATTTTAAAGAGACTTAAAAAATCATTTTTAAAGATACTGAAGGAAGCAGTTACAAAAATTGAAGGGAATAAATTAAAAAAATGAAAATATTGAAATAGATATTTAATTAATTTATAAAACATATTTATCACAATTTTTGCTACTTAAGGAAAATCGTATCATAAAACATCTTCAGTCAGATTTTTAAAAATGTTTCCTGTTTTCCATTCAAAAATAGAAATTTAAAAGGGAAATAACATCAAAAATGTTTCTAAAATTAACTGAGGCAATTCAGTTGTTTCTACATAAGATTGACACGATCTTCAAAATGAAGACACTCTGTTTCCTTGATAGCAATGAAATTATATGATTGGCTAATTTAGCTGATTTGTATTCTGTTCACTAGTTCATTCGATTTCTTGAAAAGAAGAGGTAAAATAGTTATAAAGAAAAAAATTGAGATAATTTTGCATTCGACTATAATATTTCCATTTCCACGCGAGTAGATCACATTCATATCTTCCAAATGAGACATTTCCTGATTATTTTATGCATGATTTTATGAAACCGTCTTTTAACATTAAAATTACAGTTAATTTTCTTAAAAGTATACTTATAAGGTGTTTCTATTCCGCAACAAAATTTATTCAAGTCTTGACTCTGAAATCATGTTTTGGTGTCACCTATATAAATAAAATATTAAATCTGTTTGCCGACCAATTTTTTGCATGGGAAATTCAGTGGATTATGTCACTTATTTGAAGGCTTCAAGGAATGGAATGAAACTTTTATCAAAATTGGTCTTTTATTAATTTAAAATAAATGTTATTTGATTTAGAAATTTTGATTACACTATGTAATTAATTTAAACCTGAATTAACGCTTATTAGAATCCCTGCAAAATTGCTAATATCACGATGTAATTAATTTTAAGCTCTACTCTAGATTAGTTTTTTTTTTCAAGAAAAGAAACATTTTGTTCTTTTGCTTTTTTTACAATTATCATTAGTCCCTAATGTATAGGAGTAGAGAAAAAATATCTACTGTGCATCGGACCACACATTTACAGTATTCTCAAAATGTAATCTTATTAAAAAATACTTTACAATTTTTTCGGTATTTTAAAGAGTATAATTTTCCCAGTTACAATATGTGCGTTTACGCTTTTTCCTGTATACCGCCAATCGGTAATACATTGGAACGCGAATGAAAAGTCTCTACTTGTATATTTAATAACTTCGTAACTAAACGCAATTTTCAAATGTTCAACATTGTTTTCATTTGATCTGTGGCCAAGACATCATTTTATTCCAACCACACTTCCTTATACCAAGACCAGAGTCTGACTGTACTGTCTACTAGAGTCTATTGGTGGAAATAGCCGACGGGGAGGTTTGGTAATTTAGATGTAAGAATCAAACTGAAAGATTCACCAAAACTTTACCACCACCCCAGAACTTTCATTTCACTTGGATTGACACAGCGATTACGACCTATTTAACGAGCTCCATCAACTTAAGTGCACATGGTGGACCTTATGTTAAGTTGAGATTCGAACCCACTACCTTCTAAGAATGAAACAGATCTCCTCACCAACTAGTCCATCCCGATCTTTTTTATTCCGTGTTGCAAAAGAGCGTTTTGAACAAAGCTAAGTAAAAGGTCAATATTGTTGTCTTTTCAAATAGTTGAATTCCTCACAAGGTTATGTGCATCATATCCTCTGAGAACCGTGATCTGAGAAACTTCGTGGACTTGGTTTATCAGTTCTAAGTATTATCCATAGTTTGAGTCAATGGTCCAAATTCACAGAATAATAAAATGGTTAACTTCTATTTAGAGAATTTTAGCAGAGGTTTCTCTTTGATTTTCCCCATTTTTTTATTGCTAATTTCAGGCTTATATAATTTTATTTTATTTTATCTAATTTTAAGAGCTTGTTTTGGACAATATTCATTCTCGAGATACTTATAATACCAGATTAATTTAAAGGATAATACAATACTGAACTCCGTTGAATTAGGAGAAATGGTGTATGTTCTTTAAAGGTCTGATGCACCTAATCCCAAGCTTAGAAATATAAAGAGAGTGAAATCATTCTATTTTGTTATTTTTTTTTTTTGTAATTGTTATCATAAAAAAAAAGAATAAATAAATAAACAAATGGACTAATTTGTGAATTTTGAGATAAATTAAAGTGTCGGAATCGTGTTTTCTGGCAGAGAGAAAGATAGTGATAATTCTATATCGCCTCGTGAATTCAACAACAGCGGGCTGTCAATTTACAGAAAAGCCCTATCTTATGTTCATTATGACGATGAATGGGGAGGAGAATCTGAAATATATATATATATATAGTTAAAAGAAAATGACATTACCTTGCTGTATACGCTTCACTAAAAATGTGGCCCAAATAATTCCATAAATCTTACTTTAAACAGAAAAGCAAACAGATAGTTGCCCATTTATAGTCACTTCATTTTTCACATTGTCTTCTTGTATTTTCGTCAAATCATGCACATCATTTGAAGCCAATCAAGATTATTTTATTTATCAATTATCATTATTCCAAATATAGCTTTGTTCAATTGGTAACATCAGGCAAACAAGAAAACCTTTTTATTTAAATTTATATTTCCAAGTTACTTGGCGAAATTCTTACTAATTGAACGCAATCCTGGGATCAGATTTATTGTACAGTCACCACTGGCGCGTTTTTTAGCGCCAAATTTGACGAACATTTTTATTGGAAACCCAGCAAACTAATTTTTTGGCAGCCCTATCTGTCATTAATTTCTCATAAATATTTATCGATTTAAATTCATTAGTATGAAATTTAATCAAAAATTTTATGGATAATTTAACATATCAACTTTATTATTTTACCATTGATGTTTAAAATCTATAAATCTGCTTTTTTTGTTAATTTTGTAAAATTAGCTGAGCATATTGTTAGATACCAACAATGTATAAAATATTTGTCACTATTTCAAGCCATTCTCCTCCCGCCGTTTTTCCCGATCGGAAATTCGTCATACGGTCGGTCACCCTTGGCGACATTTAGAAAATCTCGCCAAGGTTGATTGTACGGTAAATTTTTAGCCTATCCTCTCTTATCACAGGATAGAGATAAGTGTACACGAAAAACCAAGCACCTATTATATCTGAGGACTAAATAGCTTTATGAATAAAGATGTGATTTCATTATTGTGATATGCTTCCAACTACTTATTTCTGACGATAGAAAATTCATTTAACCTAACTGACAGCCTTGTAATTTTGAACTATAGTCATATGACGACAACGACACCTGAGCTTGGACTCTTACCTCCACGCCATGTAAACGAATCGTTACATAATATTTTTTTTCTTATTATACCAGGTATAAAATTGATTCCTGAGTCTTTTCTCATATTGCACTTTTTGAAATGTAAGTTTTATAACAATTTAAATTAGTTATTCTTTCTCCCTGGTGGCTAGCAATTTTCTCTCCACGCCGTGCCACGCTAGCGGAGGGACATTCGCGACTATATCTTACTTTTCACGAACAACGGTCTTCGACAATGTTGGATATAGAACCAGTTACCTCCCGAACAAAGTCTTTCCCCCCATCGGATCATGGCTTTAGTGAGACATTCATTATTCATCCATTTGAAAAGAAACAAGATTTCCCCCCAAAAGTATCGAGCTGAAAGGATCATAAGATCTACTGTTTTTCTACTGTTGTGGTATGAAGTTTCGAAGAGGAAAGATGGGCTTTAAGAATTGTGTGTGTGTGCGTTCAAAATATAAAATATTGTTAACTGAGCTGAGTTTAAAATTGGTGTGTGCTTAACTCAGGCCTAGCATCTTCAGTTAATAAAGAAGACATCTGTTAATAGTAACTGCTATAAAATAGTAACCATTACACCATAAGATAGAATAAGGAATGAATTATTCAAAAATAACAATAACTTCATATTTTTTTAAGAGCTGTTAAGAGGACTGAGGTGGCCTAGTTGGGAAAAGCCTCGTTTTCTTGTCCTGGAGGGGAGGAGTTTTATAGCTAACCTTATCAGAGATCAGTCGTGTTCACTAATGACGACTGGGGCTCGTAAAATATGTCGTAATGTCCTGTCGTTGGCGTGGTGAGGCGGGGAATGGAAGATGACAGCTCAGGTATCGACTTCTTCACTTGACCGTGGTTCAAAATTAGTTAGTCCTTAGCTGTATCGAAAGCAATTGGCAGCCAAACATTTAACAAACAAGCAAACTTTTAAAATATTTATTATAAATTATTTATAATAAATATTTTAAAAGTTTTATATCTAAATAATACTACGTGACTGAAATGATTTAATTTACGCGATATCCAAAAGTTTCACATAATAAATTTTGAAGATTTAGTTTTTCACTTCAAAAGTTTTTTTTATTTTAAGATTTTTTGTATTGTGAAAAGATGAAATAACCAATAATTAAATATATATATACATTATATCGTTAATCACATTAAGACATTAATTCTTAATGCTTAAGGATATAATGTAATTAATGTTTTAGGTAAGGTCTAAAAATAGGGAAAAGCAATTTTAAGCTCATTCATATTTGTAGATCTAATCTCTCTTGGTAGTAGATTAAAAAAGTAGGCAAGTGTCTTCAATTGTTTTATATCATGCTTTCACAAAACAGATGTAGTTTTAAAGTAATGTTAAAACACAAACGCAAACAAAAAAAAGTGTCAAAATTATTTCGATAATTGTTTTGTAATTTAAGATTAATCTATAAAAATAAACAACTAAATTTAAATTTTGTAAATAGTATGAATGTAAATGCATTATTTTCACCAATCCAGAGTTTATTTTGTATATCGAATATAAAAATAAATTCTCAGAAGCACATTATCTTGTTAGTCATAGCTTTGCAATAGTTGCTAGTAAATCGCTTTTATAAACAAACTGATTACTAAACTCGTTTCGTTAAATGCAATTATCTTAGTTACACAAAAACTTTTCGAAAACAAGTCCGAAACTGTTATTTAAAATATCGAAAACATGGACTACTTTTGATTTACAATTATTTCAGCTGGAATGTTACTTTTAAGATAAAATTAATTTCTTAAAAAATGTTGTCTAAATTTTTTTCAAACCGATTCTTAAATATAATATTTTATTCTTGTTAACATATCTTTTAATAATCCATAAGCAATTTACTAGGTTCTGTATGTTTTGTTAAAGTTTACTTCACCTATGTTTTCATTATCATTATTATATTCCCTATCTTACATTTAATAAAAATTTAAATGTTTATTTAGATTTATGAATGGAAATAATGGTATAAAATGTTATCATAATATTCAGATTAAAGTAACTAAGTAGAATAAATGTCAACTTCATTTTAAACTCATCTGTTTCAGTTTAAGTATTTAGTAAACAGAGAAATTAATAATATAATGATAGTTTTATGAATATATCTCTCTCTCTCAAGAAATGGATTAAATTAATCGCATCGTATTTGAAAAATGAAACAACGTAATCGAAAACTAGATCGCTTTGTATGTTTGGTTAGATTTCTTGTATTGCAAATAGTAGCGACTATATTTCACACAGCTGGTTTAGTTCTAATTTCCTATTCAACAAAAGTTTCTTTTTTAATTTGATTAAATTTTTTCTATTTAAATGTGCATGATTGTAATTTGAAAGTTTCATTGAAAATCGAAATTTATATAATCCAAGATGTAGGAACAACTATTTATTTTCCAAAAAAATTATTATTTTACAAAAAAATATAAAAAAATGCTCATTTTAATTATAAAATTCTGATGTTTTATGGATACTTATTAAAAATAAAATACATTTTCCCTTTTTTTCAACGGTCTGTGGAAGATATTGAAAGGAAGCAAAATGAGTATAGATAATATATACTTAAATATAGATAATGTATTGTTGAATAATTAGATAGATAAGTTTGGAATATCCATAAGTGATAGTAAATTTTTGATTAAATAGATATGATTAAATTTTTTTTAAATGAATTATCAATTTAAGCCAATGTAAGTTTTTATTTTGTTTGCTTTCGAAAACAGAGGACACTGTTTTTATATTACTTTGAAGTATATAATAAATTAACAGGGAAGTAAATTAAACTATATATTTAAAACTGAATTTTATATCTTTTATATGTAGGAATAGAATTTGGAAAAAAAAGCAAAGAAATAAATTGTATTAAATATATACTAAAAGGTATTTTGTTTCCACTAGCATAGAAATAATTATGCAATCGGTAAAATAAATTTTATCACTTTATTTGGTAACCATTTTTTAGGATTTCTTTGATTTATAAAAGTGTAAAGTCTTTTCAGTCTTAAAAATGGGAACAAATTTTGCCGAACTGACATCAAATTGTCTTTTATGGCTCCCTGGTGGATTAAATGAGAATTAACACAAAAAGTTATTAAAAAAATTGAAATTAATGTTTTGGAACTTAAGAGTACAGTTATGGCACTGTTTGCTTACAGACATTGTAAGCAAAGACATAACAAATTTATAGTTAAATAGAATAAATGCTTTTTTATTGAAAAAAATCTATATTTGTCCACGAAATGGCGAGTGATTCTAAAAAAATCTCAGCCAACAAATAGTTTTTGGCGACAAAACTTCCATATCTCCCGCATGCACAAATCATCCCATTTCAGAATTACAGCAACCCTGCCGCCGCGCCCCTTCTCCCTTCGCTCTCGCTCGCAAACTGTAGAGAACCTCGTTACTTCTCAAATCCTGCGAGCGTAGCAACAAGTGTGTGCAACAGGTCTTTACGCGGAGTTGTGTTCTAGTGTAACTCACAACGTTGTGTACTGTGTTTTTATTAAAATAATCATCTTTATTTATTGTGTGTATGTGCGGGATCGACTTTTGTTCCTAGCAAGTGTGGATACAGCCTTGTGGATTACTTTGGGATTAAAAGCATGACAGATAGCGATGTGATCGAAAACTGGGATTAGGGTTCATCTTGGCTTTGAGAAGAGTATGCCGCGACGGGGCGATCATCTCAGCTTTTTGATCGGCTTGACCGTCTTCGCGGCGGCCGTAATTCAGGTGCACACTTTTAGAGGTAAACAACAAATTGATTATTTCTGGAGAGAAATCTAATAAGTTCTCGATACATTTAAAATAGGAAATATTTTTTTTATGTTATTTACCCTTATAGTTTGTTTACTGAATAAGATAAATATTACGTTGTGATATACCCGGATTTGGTACTTAGCATAAATTTTTAGTTTTATAATTTTCTTAAGATTTAACACTGGCTAGAAATATCTATTATTTCTATAAAAATTATTTTGAAATTAATATTATAGTGTCACTAAGTACATTTATGAATATGCAGTTTAGTTAATTTAATATAAATAATTTCCAATCCCCATTATACTCGAATATCAATAATTTATCTTTATTTCTTAAGAAGGACACAATAAAACTATCACAACTTTGCAATAATACTTCCAAAATATGGTTTTAAATATTCTCTTTTAAAAATGAAAGATAGATATAAATGTTTTTTTATTGGTTTGCTTTGAAACTGTAATTAATATAAAATAATAAAAACATTCATTTGATTTAAATCATATGCACTTTAACCTTTCTATTTTTGGAAAAAAATCTAATAAGTTACTGGATAATCATAAGTGCTATAATAATTACTAAAATTTTTCTTAAAATTATGTAACTTAATTTACCAGTGCTGCGCAAGCCCATTAAGAACTTAATTTACAGTAGTTTGTAATTTTGTTAAATTTTAAATTGATTTCTTCCTGTGATTATGAGTTATAATAAGTTATAAATATTAGAGTCACTTTGATATTTTGAAGCTGTCTATTTTTAGTAACTAATTATTAAGCATCAATTTAATGTGGAATACTTTTATTTCATATTGTATTAATATTATAGTTTAGTAATATATTATGGGAAAGATTAATATTTTATTAATCTATATATTTTTCTTACTCAACATTTCCTTCTTTTGATCTGATGTGTCGTGATATTAGTCTTTATTTTTGGCCAAAGTTAAAATCAACTATTAGGACCATAGAAATGCTCAATGCTTCATCAAATGAACTAAAAAAATAACATATAAAAAAAAAATTCAAAAATCCTATACAAAATATTTAAGGATTATTAAATATTTGAAAATAATACGTACATTGAAACTTTTTTTTATTCAAAATAAGAAATTCTGTATTGCAGCTTAAGCCATTTTCAATATATTTTATAATAATACATCTCATATATGTATATTTTTATAAATGAGGATGATTGTTAAAATGACAATTCTTATACTGTTCTGCCTGAACAGTTTATTCCACTTAATTAAACAAAAAATAATATACAGGTTATTTTTCAATTTTTAGTAACAATGTGATTTTTCATCTTGTCTGTGCATTCAGATATCTAGATAATTGATTCTCATTTGAATATTTTAATAATTGCCAAATGTCCATTTCAAAAGTTAATATATATTTTGAAGAATAAAGAGGTTCTGAGAAGTTAAAGAGAGGATTGAAATTTTGAGGTACTTCTTTCAAAATTTCAATTTTTATCGTTATGCTTTTAATTTTGGTTAATATATTTTATATTGTGTATCCCAATTTTTTTATGCTGTGTACGAAAAATAATCATTGTGACAAATTATACCCAACCGTATGCAGTTAATCACCTAAAGGTGAGTATCCAAGCTTTTTGGATACTCACCTTGGTTTTTGGCGCAAGAGTTTTGGATTTGATTCTTGAACTGAGGTAAGGATATTTGTTGTGATTTGGTGTCTGCTTTAAACTATATACCTTGGTCTCAGCCCTTCTGCACCAAAATGACAGCCACCAATCAAATTCTAATATTACATCATAAGCATTTCACTCTATTTAAAATTAATATGTTAGATTAACCTTATGTCTGCATAACTGATGAGAAACTGAACCCTTGATCTTCTAAACTGTTTACATCTATTTCTTATGAAGTAGAGGTAAACAGTATAAACATTTTTGGTATTGTATACAAGTATTTTTTAGGGCTTTTAAAATACTTATTTGATTTATTAAATTTTCACAATCATTAAAATATTAATTATTTGCATCCTGAAATTCTGTCAGGGAAATTGCGTTTTCCAGTTAAACTTCCATTCTCTTTTTCAAGTCTGCATAAGCACATATTAGTATATAATATAAAGGTTATCAGTGCAAAAATGTATTGATTTAAATGTTTCAAAGATTTTTATTCTGGTAATATATTTTTATCTTAAGTTCTGGCAATATATCTTTGACCAAAATATGTATTAACATCAATATGTAAGATGATCACTAAGTTAATCTAAAATATATAACAAGGTTTCATAGAAATGTTTTATTTGTTGCAATATAAATTTTCTTTCCATGAGAACAAATTGAAACAATAGTTATCTAAACATAATATGTTGAATTTAACGATTACTGCAATACATTAAAAGCACTTTTTTGTTTTATTGTGTCATTTTCTTATTTTTATGGTATATCAGAATAATAAAAAAATCCTCAGTTATGATATAAAGTAAGAGGCAAATAATAAATTGCAAATATACTTTGGGTTTGTACTTTATAATAGTCATCCTGTATTTTTTTCAAATCATAGAGTAAGTCATATTTTTTTTTAAAATGTTACTTTTTTGGTGATGCAACTATTTTATATAGGTGATTTATTCTTCAGTTCATTTTTATTTTTGTGATGCTTCTAAGGATAGTTTATTCTGTGAAATGGCAAAAAATGAAAGATTAAGTTACTGAGATTTAAAAATTTTGATTATGAAATTGTTTTATGTACTATCAAAATTTAAATTCATTTTAGTATTTAAAAAAAAATTGCAACCCAACCATATGTATATTGCATGAATACTGGTAAATAATCGCATGTAAAGAATTGTAATAATCACATGTAATTATTGATGCATTTTTTTAATATTAGAAGTCAAATCAGTTTAGCTCTTATTTTATTGAGTTATTAAATTAATTAGAATGCTAATGTATTTGGATAAAATTAAAATTAGTTATAATTTTAAATTTGCTCTAAATATTTCTTGCAATCTTTAAATGTCTTTCAATGAATTTTCGGATTTGTCTCCTGTATCGCGCGTTGATTTTGATAATCATTTGGAATCCAATTTAAATGGTAGATCGCAGGTGAATTAGCTTTTTAGTGCGAGGAGTGATTAAAGGTGATAAATCAACGATTTTCAAATTTTTTTTAAAAAGAGATTATTTTTTAAAAAAAAAAAGTGTTGATTTAAAAAAAAAAAAAAAAAAAAAAAAAAAAAAAAACAGATTTTTTTAAAGAGTGTTTTTTGTTTAAAAAAAAGAGAGAAAGAGATTGTTGATTTTGTAAAATATATATATATAATCAACAATCTCGTTATATATATATATATATAAGAGATAGTTGATTTAAAAAAATAATTAAACAGATTGATTTTTTTTAAAAAAAGAGATGTTGACTACTATTTGAAGAGAACAGAAAGAGCATGAATTTTTCTCCCTGTTATATAATTATTTTAAATAATTACCTCATAAAAAGGAAGAAAAATTGATATTTATTTGTAGATGAATAATATCCACAAAATCTAGTGTCTATCTTATTTTTAAATATTAGACTGTAGACCGTAAATGACGCATTCAAACAATCATTTTGTGGTTATGCGACATTGAGATATTTGTTTAATTACATGAAATATAAAATCGTTTGCATGTGTGTGATTTTTCACCCATTCATCTGTCAAAAGTGTTTGGACATATCCTTGCATTGGATTGTGAATCGTTTGAAATTTCTCGTTTCTTTACTTGTTTGTCAGACTCACCTGCTTTGAAGATATTACTTGCACGTGCGTTTTGTCACCTGATAAATTCTTATTTTTTTGTAGACTTAAATTTGGGGGAAAAAAAAGAATAAAAGAAAAAAAAAAAGGAGGGGGGTTTGCAAGGTCGTCCTCTTCCACGTGCGGTAAGGACTGTTCGTTTCCTGGCTCTTTCTGAAAATCCGCAGATGCTTTTTTGGAGTGAACCACTTGTTCCGGAAATAACAGCAGACGATGTTGAGAACAAGTGTATCAGTAAAATATCAAAAAAATACATTCGATTAAAAAAACAGCTGTTTGCACTGCGTAAATGAACGGTGTTTATGCAGACTAATGGATTTATTTGTTATGTTTTGGATAACTGAAAAATGTGATAATAAACCAGTTTTTTTTTTCCGAATTCGTAATAAAAATCTGAAAGAACTGTTTAAATAAAATAACTTTTCATTTTTTAATTTATTCATTTCCGAAAAATATATGAGGGCATGATTGAAAAATTTATTCAATTTTATGTACTGTAAATTGAGAGGCAATTAACAGTTTTATAAAATGTGAATTTATTTTGTGTTTTTAAAAATGTAACTAAATTATTAGTACATTAATCTTTTAAAAATGGTGTTTTAATTTTAATTATCTATATAAAATATTTTTTTTTTATAACATTCAGAATTAGCAGTTATTTCCTAGCCAAAAATACAAATCTTTATACTATAACTGGATGAAATTTTCCAAATAGTCATATTTTAAATGTCTAGCCTTAATTAAACGATAAAAAGAGAATTCACATTAAATCTAATAAGTATGCAAAAATTACTTTTTAAATTGGGACGTCTACGCATAAAAATCATAAATTAGACTAAAGTAGGATTACATATTTTCTTTTGCTATACAAACTAAAAATTTATACAGGCAAAGGTAATCAAATTACAAAACTTACATGTTCAAAACTTTTTCATTTGTTAGAGTTCTTTTATTTTCCCACAGCTATTTATTCCTTTTTCGTATTTTTAATGTATCAGGTTTAAAATATTTGCCTGAAATAAATCACTAGGCTTATTATTTTTTTCCACTATCTCATGCTTTTCCAGAGTTTCCAAGCCCTGTCTCACGCATATTAAAAATGTGATACATCGCATATTGCGCACATGTACACATAATCCGACGTGGACTATTCAGAAATCAGTTTGTAAATACGGTATTCCAGTTTCGGAAGATGTCAGGCTTCCCGGAAGAAGCGAACAATATAACTTCCGGCTCATGGGGTTTTCGTAGGAAAATCAATATATTATCTGGTCTCATTACACGAGCATGCTCTAATAAAGAGAAAGCTCGTTATTTTTAGAAGTCCTTTGTGTGGTGATGATTTTGAATGAAAGCTCTGATTTCGTGGCTTGTCAACACTTTCTGCAACTGCATTGACATAGAAACAATTAAGTAATTTACGATCAAGGGTCAAAAAGCAATGACCATTGCTTCAACCGTTGTTTGAAAGCAACTTTATTTACACGATTTTTTTTCTTGTTCGAAACCACGAAGGTCGATTCCAAACAAGTGAAGACTTGCTGCAGATTTGAATATCCCTTTTAGAGCATGTGTGTTGTATGTGTTTAGAGCATGTTGTGTGAGCAGAAATAGCATGTGTGTTGCAAGGGGGAACCCGGAATATTCCTTAGCACCCACCTATGAGATGGACCTACCGAAAAAAAAAGCACATTATCTTTTTTCAAAAGCATTTGGGGTGCATTCCAAGATTTTCCTTTCCAAAAAGTGTATTTCGTTCTATCACTGTAGTTTGTATGTTCGAATCCCATCTAGGGGTCGTATATTTTAGTGTTTCGGATTCCACTTTAAATTATAGGTCATGTTATATTATTTGCCTTAGTGCGCTAGAAATGATTGTTGTGCAGCAAACAAATTAAGCCGTTTTATCAGTGGATAGCTATATTTTTAGGTTTATTATTATTTTTTAAGACTTCGTATGGATTATTTTAAGGAATGATTTGAAAATAAAACTCTTTATATCGCTTTAAAGTAGTTTTATGTATAATATAGTCAGATTACTTTGAAAAGTAATTTGACTTTTTAAAGTTTATAATTTTTTATTCAATATTTAATACATTTTAATGAGAAATAGTATTTTTAACTAGTACTTTTATGATTCGGTATAGTATTTCATTTTGATGTATTAAATTTTTGAGAAGTTAAAAATTAATTAAATATAAAAAAAATCCCTTAATTATAAATAATGGTGTTTCAAATTAACTAATAATTGATAAATAAGCGAATTATGAAATAATAAAGTCTCTGGCTTCGTGTATAAAACTTCACACACACCCTTAAAAAATATCTTTAATTAAATCTTTTAATCGTTTAACTTTGTAGTTTTTTAATTAGCTTGCTTTTCACTTTGTCTTAGAAAATGTATTGAAATCTATATTATCCTAATTAAACTACATAAAAGGTAATGTCCCTCTAAAACATACTATTAAAACCGAAAAGACTGATCTTTTTTTAAAAAATTTATTTAGGAAGAAAACGTCTTTTTATAACTTTCATCGGATAATTAATTACCTAAAAACCAGGATAAGGATTGTTCAAAAAACCATGATTTTGCTAATGGTACATGACCACACGCACACACACACACACATTGATCAATAACATTGATTTAATTCGCTATTAATTGCCAAAAATATTCGAATCTAGATTTTAAAACATTAACTCATAGAGAAATGTTATTTAAGAGAAGAAGCAAATTACGATTTAAATCATTTTTAATTCGTATTCTCAAACACTCTTATTTTTCCTTCTTTTTTAAATCTGAATCAAGTATTTTTAAAATTTTCCAATCGTATTATATATATTTTTGTATTTTTTTTAAAGTGTGTTAGGGGCACATGTGCCGTATAATCCAGGATTCCAAATTATGATTTTTTTTTTGGCGATGAAGAAATGTTACCAAGATGACATAAATACTAGGGTTACCAAAATGGAATTCTCTGCAGAATTCTTATAAGTCTCCTCCATATGTATGACGTA
Source organism: Latrodectus elegans (assembly GCA_030067965.1). Lineage (NCBI taxonomy): Eukaryota > Metazoa > Arthropoda > Arachnida > Araneae > Theridiidae > Latrodectus > Latrodectus elegans. The sequence goes on from CM057813.1 coordinate 102,634,002, forward strand.
ATATAAACGAGGTTGCCAGATACATAAGAAAATCCTCCAAAAAATCGCCAAACTTAAAATTTGGCATCCTGGATTATACGACACCTGTGCCATGTAATGATAAATAGATAACGTTAATTTAGTAATTAATGTTATATAATTATTGAGATTATATTTTCATGTATGTATGTCAACACATAACATTATTTATCTGTATTTTTATTTACATTAAATTAAGAAAATCTTATCTTTTCTATTAATAATTTATGATAATCACCATTCTTTTCTTTTTGTGTAGCGTTTTACATTTGTTTCTATCAGTAATATAAATTTTCTTTCCTAAGTTGTTTATTATTTAAAGTATTGTTTTGTGTAAATTTTTAATGTATTAAAAAAGTTAGATTATAGCAAAATGTTTTCAGCCGTCTGTTTTTATTGACATAAGACAACCTCGTAATTTTGTTCCATGGGCAAGATACGAAATACCTAAGTTGATATTTTTTTCACATCACATTGATGAATCATTACTTCATGTTGTTATGTTCTTTATGGAAAATATAAAATCAATGGCAATTTTCCCAAATAACGCAACATTTTAAGTTGCAATTTTACTTTCTTAAGACAGAATAGTTAAGGTTTAAAAAAAGTTTATTTTTTCCCAATTTGACTTCCGTTTCGAGGCAAATACTTATTTGAAAAGATTTGCTACAAGGTTTGAGATGTTGGGGGAAAAGGAAGCGGCAGCTATGCATACACTGCGTTGAGAGAAACCTGGATATCACGGTTCGGCAGACGTAGGAACCAATCCGCGGGTACAGTTAACTCGAGCGACTCTGCAATTTTGACAGTGTAGGTTATAATTTGACGCTTTTTGTGCTCGGTGGATCGTCAAACAGGCCAAAGGAGGGGATGAATTAAAAAAAAAGTCGGTGAGAGGAGATTTTTCAAAGACCTCTACATTTGGCCTCAAGGGAGTAAGAAACAGATTTTCGGATTTTGTTCTTGAAAGTTTTCTTTCTATTTTCTGCATTAGCTCTTCATAACGTTTAAATGTTATCATTTTGAGCATCAGTAGATGCCTTGAAGCAATAGAACACATTTGACTATAAATTGGTTTTGAAAGCACAGTAATAGCAGTTTTTTGACAGACTATTTTTTATTTATTTTTTTTTGGGTGGTATTAAATTTCTTACGTAATGTTATGAAATCTTAAAATGTATACAATACACTAAAGAGTTGATGTACGCAAACGATATTTTCTGAAGAAAGCATCAAAATTTTGAGTTTTTAAGTGCCTTTATAAAAATTTTTTTTCAAATATAAAAATTCTTACTAATAAGCCTCAGAATCTACGATTTACAACACATAGTGGTGAATTTCGATTATTTAAATTGATCGATAAAGATGGATTTCGAATAGATTTATTTGTAAATGAAATAATAATTAGCAAAATAACTGAACAAAAATAAATTTCAATCCTTTACATTATTGTGCAGTGCCAAAAACATAGTTTTAAAAAAATCCAACTTTTATATAATGAAATAAGTGTTTTCTTGAAAAGTATTATAGCTTTTTTCCCCAATGAATGTGGATTATATTGTTTTTTTTTATTTTCAAAATACTAAATTTCCTAGCATAAAATTCTATATACTTTGGTGCTTTATTGCGTAGTAATATTGTATTTGCGATTTTTTTTTCATAAACCTCATTTCTTTTCTAAAAGCATATTTGAAAAAATATACTTCCTTATTTTTTTTATGATGTTGGCAAATTTTGTCTCCAGACTACCTGCTTCCTCATTTCCATCTAAAGTATTGCTCTTTTCTTTATGGGTGTAATTAAAGAGGACGAAGAATGTAACATCAAAACACACTAATTAATTTATTAAACGAAGATTAACTAAACAATGGACTATAAAGAATACAGTTATTGATTCCCCCCTTAATAAATTAAGTCCTTAAGGGGGGGGTGGACGCTCATGATATTTGAAATCCTGTTTCAGAAAAAGCTATAAAGAGAAAAAAAAGATTCCACTGTAATTTTCATACAAATTCGAGGGAAGTTATTTAATTTCAATTTTTAATTGGGAAATAATTTTTCAAAGTTAATCCTTAATTGTTGTTTCCTAAAACAAATAATGCTAATTTTTTTTGTATATTTCATTATATTTCTTAGTATTTTTATGTGTTAATCAAAATACTAAATTTTTATATCACCCTAATATACATTTTCATTCTAGTATATGCGTAAAAATCGGCAAATATGCTTGCATATTCTAACCTCAATAGTGGCTGTATTTAATTTTTCAATCTATCTGTACATAAAAAGTGATTTTCTCGTTATATTTCTAAACAGTATGTAAACATTCTATTAATGATTCTATTTATGCAAATTTAATTGAAATGTCATATTAAAAAAACAAAAATTTATTTAGAATATTGAAATAATATTTATAGTCAGTGTATAAAAGTACTGAAAATATAGTAAAAAGTACTATATTAAATATAGCTATGCGCTGTACACAAATTTGAAATTTGATAGTGATATTTTTATATGTGAAGAGCCCAGTGCCGTAGGGTTAGCTCGTAAGGCACAAGTCCGAGGTTCGGGCTGGGCAAGGTGGACTGAGCCTTTCATCCCTTGCGTAGGTCTATAAAACTGAGTACTAAGCATACTTACACTGGGATTTTAACATTAGGCTGACCACCTAACCGGGGCATGTACTTCACACCCTAGTGTCTTCGATCAGGTAAGGACATGTAGGTGCTGTAGGCCTTGGCCCACCTTTGGGCTGTTGTGCCACAGCTTTAGTTTAGACCTTTCTGAAGTCTGAAGAATTCTGTTCATAAATATAAGACACAAACAACAGAAATTCCAGGTTTTGTATCATACTTGTGTAGGAGGGGAGTAACAAAAGGTTTTATATCATCACTTCATTTGTGAATTTTTATGCAATAAATTGTATTATTTGTTCGAAACTATTTTACTTATATCGAGCTAATTTCTTATATCATTTATTAATATCGATAACATATGACTTCTCTCCGAATCTTTAGCACTTGTTTCAGTTTACAATATTTAGCAATACAGTCATTTTAAAAACTGTTAATTTAAAAAGTTAGCTTAGTCAAACAATATTTTTTTACAACCTAGATGTCAGTATAACCGTCAAAACGTTCTTGTTTACCTTCATGGTTGCCCCAAACCCAAGATGCGTTTCAGTATATTCAGCAAAGTAATAAAAGTTTAAAGTTCAAAGTCGGACACATGCCTTTATGGAATGTGGAAATTAGTCACCAGTTTCAAAACATCGCGCAAAATGTTTCCCCAATTATTTTGATAAGTGTACTTCCCTGGCTCATTGGCAATTGTTAAATTAGATTTTCAGACGGTTAAAACCCGATTATTTGCTTATGTGAGAAGTAAATCTCTTTGTATTTAAATAAAGTTTAGATTTCGTTAAAAATTAAATGGAATACTTATATTATTTAATTTTTCGATAAGAGTGTAATTTTATATAATACGATAAAATTTTTTTTAATAACCTTCTAAATGAATATATTATTTATCTAATTGATGCCAAATTTTTGATAAAACAAACCTGCAATTTAATTAACAATAGTTGAATTTATTAGAAATGTTTTGGCTATGAAATGATTGAAAACAAGCTAAGTTTTACGTTGTCTTTGGCTTTCATAAAAATATTTATAAAAATGTGTAGTACACATCTAATGTGATATTTGCTGTGCTATAAAAGTACGTATGCACATGCATGTTCAAAGTATATCATCTAATGTAAATATAAGATTCTCTTACAACATACATACACACATATATTGGTAATAATTACTAATAAATTAAATTTTTTAAGTTTTTGATATTCATGTCTAAGTTATTATTTGTTTTCAAATGGTTTAATAATTCCTCCCAATTGCATTAAACAAAATGTTAAGTAATTAATATTACAAAAATTAAAGGCTATCTTATGTTAATGTAATATGGCATAATAATATACTTCCTTTATCGTTACATGTCATTGTACACTATCTTGTAAATCTGCTGATTATCCCATCCCTTTTAAAGCTTTTGCAGCTTTGTTTATGGGTTCATCAATATCATCATATTATCATAAGTTACATCAATATCATCAATGTCGTGGTCAACAAAATACGCATTAAGTCGCAGGTGGCCCACACTATCTAATTCTACTAACATTTACGTATCGGTTCATTTACGTAACATTTACGTATCGTAAATGCTTTGCGATCTGGAAGATCTCCAACAATATTCGTTTGTGCAACTCTCGTAGAAGCATAAACACAGCGGAAGATAATGGTTGCAGTTAATAAGATCCAAAATGGCATTCGGAGAGGGCCATAAATTCAATTGATTATCAGCTTTCTGCTATTTTTTTTATTTCCCTAATCTTTCTTTCCATTTTGAATGAGGAACACAGAGAAAAAAATATATATTCCAAAGAGATATTGAAAACGGAAACTGCTTTTACAAGCTCCGCCTGCCTCCGCTTGCCCATTCTCGAGAAAGTGACAGTATCTGTCCGAGCCTGATAAGGGAGGATTTATTGTAAAATATCCGAGAACGTAAACTCGCTGATAATTTGTTCAAGTCGAAAGTCCTAAAAGAGTCCGAAAATACATTTCACTGTAACTTTTATCGTCAACGAATGTTATCTCGTATTATTCATTCTTGTTAATGTTTGATTTCGGGTTAAACATGGCTTAAGAGATCTTTCTAGAGCGAAAATTTCTTCTGTGATTCAAAAGCTTGGAATGTTTGCAGTGCAATTTGTCAGTAACAATTATCTTATTTTGTAAATCTTGATGAAATGTACGAATTCAAGCGTATATATGTATGTGCATTGCACTTTTCAATTAAAAGCAAATCATTTTTATTCCTTCCTTTAAATAAACGAATAAGAAAAGCCAAATTCGTATTTCTAAATTTTGCTCTTAAAAACATTTTTTTTTAAACTTATATATAACTTATACAATTATATATTTATATAGGCCCCTATATATATTTATGGGTCCCGTTTCAGAGCTCTAGTTACCCTTGCTGATAAAAATGTTCTTATTGTTGTCGTATGCCATCAAGACTGTCAATTATGAGGTGCGCTACTCCTCTTCTCCAACTGAACCATATATTTTGGTGTGGAGTCCGACTTTCGCAGTACAGACATGCCATAAAGACCCGTTTATAGAGTAGCCAACCATTTGCAACCCATTTATACAAGGAAAGGACAAAGATAGGAGATAAGAGTAAGAGTACATCTATGCCCGAACCGGGAATCGAACATAGGATCGCGTCATCCGCAGTCATGCACGCTGACCACTAGACAGGTTGAGTGGAAAGGGGTTCTTAATAAAAATATTATTCGAATAATGTAAATATGAATGAAATACGTTTAAAATATTCCCTGGAAACTCGACGAAGGTACCCATACTCATAAAAAATGACATAATATTTTTATAAGCCTTATTGTTTGATTTTAATTTATAGTTAAAAATATTGTAGTTTTTTTAACATGCGAGCAGTTTATTTTTACGGTTTCTAACGATACTATTTTACCTAAATGATATTTATTAAAATGCATTCTTTGTTCAATAAAATTCTGCTGCTGAAATGAAAAATTTATATTTGGTTCTTTATGAATTTGCCAGTAAGATGTGTATGCAATATCCATAGAACAAAAATAAAAAGCACGAAGAAAATTATCAGAAAATAAAGATTTTAGACTCTCAGAATAAGAATTTGTTTAAGGCATCTTGGTGTGATTACAACCATTCAGTTGAATGCGTGCTCAAGGTAAATGTATTCCCTAAACACTAATTATATATTCTAGTTGTTTGATATTAAATGTTTAAGTCATGGTCGCCTTTTGTATCGGAAATATAAGGATCGGAACGACATGTTTTTATTTTTTAAAACATTTTATAATGAGGTAATGAAGGAACAATAATGAGGGAATAGTAAAGTCTTATATTTCGCTCTACCGTTTGGCAAAAGCGGAAATAGCGCCAAATACATTCGATAGTAAATGCAAAAAGTACTTAATCTGCAAAGAAAAAATATATTGAAACACTTCTTTCATTTAAAGATAAAGGTAAGTATTGTAGCATCGTTTATAAACTATTTAAAACTTATAAAGAGTAAAGTTAACTTGAATCTCTCTCTTCTCATGATATCTGCTTTTGGCGATAGAATTGGATCCCTTTTTCTCAGGTTTATCGGTCTTGGCAATCAAGTGGATCCATGTGTGCAATCGCTTACCTTGTTTGATATTTTAGGAAATATAAATAGGTATATTATATACAAATAAGTAGAATACTTTTTTATTTATTTTTTAACGCGTGTAGATTACTTTTTTATAGATATCTAATATTAATTCTTTTGTACTGTAGTGTCTAGATGTTCGGTTCTTTATTTTAAATCTTTGTCAAAATTTTTGATATTTTCTTTATTATTAAAAAAATTTCTTTTTCAGTTCTGAAATATGTATATTTAAAAACACATTCCTAAATGTTTCTAAAGTGTGCTAATTTATTTATTGTCCTTTTAGGCAAAGTGTCATGTGCATCAAATCCATGTGAACATGGTGCATCTTGTTTATCCAATCCCAGTGGGGAATCATACTGCAAGTAAGTACCAAATTTCTTTCAGCTATTCACTTATTTTCTTTAATCCAGGTTAAATCTATCTCTAATCCAGGTTAATTAAAACTTACGCTATGCAAAATAATATCATGACTTTTTTTTCCCTATTCGAGTAAAATATACTAAGCTTTGATTAAATGTGTATTTAGGGCATGCAATGAAAAAACTCGAATTTTTTAATATTCCATATTTATAATGTCACCAAAATGTGCTTGGAATTTAGTTTATGGCAGAAATTCGTGATTTTCTTAATTTTAAAACATTAATAATAATTGTGGTTATGTTTTTAGTTTCATTGAGTGGCAACGAAACAATTTAAGTTTATTTTTGCACATTCTCGTGTCGTTGGGGGAAAAAAATCCCTTGCAAGTAGTTATTTTATTGCAGACGATTAAATTGGGCGCGAATCCAATGATGCAAAGTAGCAAGAAGAAAAACGTCTGGACTGCATATTTTATTTGCTCAAAGACGCGGAAATTCTTTTGCTTTTCTTGACAAACCGCTTAGAAGTTTCTTAGAATTGCGAAGAAAACACCCTTGTTCTTAGGCGTCTTAACGCAGCTTTATTTTTTTTTTTTATTTTTCTAAACTAGTTTGACTCATCATTGAATTCAATTTTTGATCATGCTTATATTATCGTTTGCTTTTAATTTTCTGGAATTCCTGTTTTTATATTGATTGAAAAAAATAATGCTGTATAATTTGTTTTGAGATTTAAACTCTTTTTAAACGACTTTTTAAACTGGTTTATGGTATTGATTTTTCTAAAAGGACACTACAAACAAACGATGCATGTTATTGCAACGAAATTAGTTTTAAAGTGAGTTTTCGGATTCAAATAAATGAACAGTTTTAGTTTATACTTGCTTTTTCCCCACTTACAGTTTATATTTTTAATGGTATCAAATATCCTTCATGCATGAAATTAAAGAAGTTATTAAAGTATTATTTTTGAAAAAGTTACATATAATAAATAATATTTTCTTGTGAAATGCATGTAATGCATTAAGGATAGTTAAATTTTGAATTACATGTATGCATTACATGCTTATAATTATATTAAAATTAATTATCAACAAAAATATAATTTTGCATAAAAATTAAAACAAGAACTAATCTTACAAATTAATGTTTAATGTGAATATATAAATTTTTTTTTAAAAAAAAGAGCAAATATCACATTGCTGGGTTATAATAATTTAATCTAAAAAAGTTATTTCAAAAAATTTAAAAGAAATTTTAATGTTTAAAATTTTTAAATTGTAGTTTAAAATGTTAAATTTATTTAAAACTCAAAAGAAAATCAAGAATTAAAAATAAATTGAATAAAATATAAAAATAGAGATAAACAAATAAAATACTGTCTCATATAGAAAACAGGAAACCAAGAGATGACAAATGACATTCCTCTTTATTATTATACATTTATTTGTATAAAAATAAAGAGGAATGTCATTTGTATTAAATTGTAAAGGGGAAAAAAACAAAACACAAATAATTTATTACCGACAAATTTAAAGATAATTAGAATATACAAGTTTTATTTTTTTCAAGATTTAAAAATTTTGTTTGTTGTTAAATTTTGAATTATAACAATCGTAGTATATTAAATTATCATTTTGAGAATATGGCGAATCAAATAAAGAAGTTTGTCTATTCAGTTTTAAGTCTAAAAAATTTTTAAATCAAGATCTATAGTTCAAGTAAATAAATTGTATCTCATTTATACATGGTATTTAGTATAAGAGGAGAAAAATAACTAAGCGACTCAATCAGCGTCTATTAATTTTTATTAATTTTTTTTTTTTCTTCAGAGTAACATTAATTGCTCAGAATTGTTCTCCACCACACGGTTGCTGAATGGAATACATAATATTTTTAATATGTTGCTATTGTTTAGTAGAAAACATTAGAGCTCTATTTTCTAGTGATTACCAGCTATTATATAATTATTGATCGGTTTTTTTTCGGAGGAGGTTAATTACTTCGAATCATCTTTTTTTTGTTAAAAAATTTGCGTAACCCTTCATGTAAACTTTATTTACTTTTCATTGTATCCGTGATTCAATTTTGTTGAATTGTGCTGCCATTGTCCTTTTAATAGATTTTTTGGAGAAGTATTTTACATCATCTTTATTGGTTACGTCATATTTATCGAGGTAAATTATATCACAATTTTAATATTCACGTCTGGCATTGTGTTCGATTGTTTACGAACGTGATAAATGTTTGAATTTGATTTCCGGCACAGTATCCCTTGTTAATATCTATAGACTCAGCTTATTTTTAGATATTGGCTCCTTATGAATTACGCTGCAACTTTTTTTCTTACTTAGACCCTTTGTATGTTGCAAAGTTTAACATATATCTCCTTTATTGAATCAGAGTGTTATTTCTAAACTGCTGTTTTTATTCCTAAAAGAAATTGCTTTAAATAATAAGTTCATGAGAAATGAAAGCATAAAATAGAATTAAAATGAATAAATTATATGTATTTATTATACTGCTTTAAACTATTGGAATTTTTATAGATACAGGGAAAGAATAATAGTCAATATCTCACCTAAATACATAATTGTATATTTATATTTTTATGTATATATATTTTTTTGTAAGGAGAGTAAATGAATGCATAATTTATTATAGAAAAAAATTAGTCATTTAAGTACGCGCGATTTTATTAATCGTTCTGAAGTTTTTATTTCTGCATTTTAAGATCTTATTGTATTTAAAACAATGTGCTAGATAAACACTGATTTTATTTGCAAACGAATGTCTTTGATTGAAATGCTTCTAAATTTAACGATTGTTATATTTCTTATTTTATATCTCAATTAACTGCCAACAAAATCAGTTATGTTTATTTCCTTCTTGTCCTGTTGTTGTTCCTTTTTTTTTCTCACACAGCTTGATTGCCTCAAAGGTATCCAGGAAGAAGGGATCGACTCGTGAAAACGTTCCCATCACTGCCGGGTGTTTGTAGCGATTTCCTCCCCCTCCATAACGGAGAACGGCAATCTGAAGTCATATCGCAGCATCTTTTCACCCTCAATTATTGTTCTCAGGCTTCTGGAAATCAATACGTGATTCAGGTATCAATCGGCAACAATGTTTGTGAAGTTCCGCGTCCTCTCGAGCGTGTCGCTGACATCGATGGCGTACCTTCTAAATAAGCACGTACCGAGTAGAAGGCAACCAATTTTGCCATTTTATGCATAATTCCTGGCTGCTTTTTTTTTCTCTGTTCGTCGTCTCCATTTCCCTTTTTCTATTCGGGGTATCATTTTTATCGCCATGGATTAATGCCAACATTGAGAATAGTTATAGAAATTATAGCTTTATATTTGTTTATTTATTTTCCTGTTGAGAAGGGAACTATATGGAACCGATGAAAGTGAAAAAAAATGTAGATATCAAGCAATCGAATGTATAAAAGTACTTAAAGTAATTTCCTTTAAATGAGGCGTGATTTTAGTTCGGTTTAATCGGTGTGAAATCACAACTGTAACCTAGATTTAGTAGGGATTTGATGCCGAAATGCACGGGAATAATTCGATATTTGTGAGTTTCCCAAAGAAAATGTGTAAAGGCAAAGATCGTTATCCATATAGAAAGTAAATACGTTGGGTAAAATAATGATTTCTTTTTTTATTTAACAGAAAAATAACATATTTAAGGTTTTATAAAAACAGGAAATTTTTAATATGGGTCTTAATCATCTACTGAATTTTAAATTACAGATACAATTGAGGAAGTGTAACATAATATTGTTTATAAAAGATCGATACATCTGTTATATTGAATAATAACGAGTTCGTCAAGTATGAAAAATTAATAAACCATTAGTGGCTTTTCTGAAATTCATAAATCGCATATTGTGTTTAATTCGGGTTTTTTTCTTTGTAATAATTTTTCAGCAGTTATTTTCAAATACTTATTTGACCACTAAAAGTTGCTTCAAATTAATATATTTGTTCTATCCATTGATAAAGTATTGGACATTGGATGTTATATTCGTATAAAAAAAGGCACTTAAATTTAAAAATATTTTGCAAAAGAAAAAAAAATTAAAGTGTATAAAGCTGGTTTACTTAAAATCAAATATTAAAATTGGATATGAAATTTAAAAATATTTAATATCATAAAAAAGATGTTTTTTAAAATATCCAAAACATTTACGTTGAAAATAATAGGTTTGGTTTTAACTACTAGCTTAGTTTTTTTTAAAATACATGCTTTAGAGTGGAAAATTTTAACCTTGTTCCTAGTTAGCTTTAACTTAACTAGCAGCCTGATTAGTTCTTGCTTCGGCCATTGATTCAGCTGCAGGTGGGTTCGAATCCTACCTTGTCATGGATGTTTGCCGTGCAGGTTCGGAATTTTTTTTAAACTATAGTGCCCAGAATAATTAACCTCTGAATGGAAAAAAATGGTCGTGACCAGTGTTAACCTAGTTTGCTACTGATTAGCTAATTCTGTGACTATGGGTGTATGTTTGATTCCCACTTTATTTGAATGGTTCCAGTGGATTGGAATTTATTTTAATTATCGTGTAGAAAAAAATTATCGTTGAGCAATATATATATATATATATATATATATATATATATATATATATATATATATATATATATACACACAATTTTAGATAGTATGCTGCGTATAGGCTTTTTATTTGCACATCTATAAATTGCAGTGAAACGAAATTTTTTTCATTGTCACGTTTGATGTCATTTTTAAATTATACATGAATATGAGTCACGTATCCATTTTCTTTTTAAAAGTAAAATAAAAGCTAGTTTTTCCTTTTAAACGCATATATTCCCGTGTATTGTCTATCTTATGCTCTCTTCATTTTTCGTTATATTTATAAGTTTACTTAATATTGATAAGCGAATAAAAAGATAATTTTTTTTCACTCCCCTCTAACATACATGCACTTGAAACGATTACACGTTGACGTGCAGATGACAGTACTCCAGCGCTCTCAGCTCCCTCTACTTTATTAATAGAAAATATTCGCATAAACAAATTATCGATTTTAGTACTAAACAGCGCATCTGAATAATCATAATCCTTTCGCCGAAAAAAAAAACTCAATTTTTAAGTGGTCTGTCACCCGTGCCTGTTGTCAGTATGTCTTCAAGGAGTTTCTTCCGTAATGGCGGTCAAGAGCTTTCACTGTAACCGAGAACAATCTGCAATGTCTCGCGTATGATTTACGTCAATCACTGAAAGAAACCTATTATACACAACTGGTGATAAAGAACTCCATTCATTTCTGTTACCGCAGCTGCATCAAAACTCCAAATATGTGTTTCGAGGGTACGATTATCTCTTTTGCGAAGATATTTCTTTATTATGTGTGTATCGGAATCAGTCAGATAATTTGATAGATAAAATGTTATGTAGAAAAATGATTGAAGTGGCATTTGCTGGTGCAAGTGTTGAATATTAGGTTACTCTCGGAAAGGTTACTTGAGTCTTATTTAAAAATTGAAATTTGAGGAATTTTTTAAATAAATAGCTTTTAGTGTATTCATTCTATAGTTTAGAGTTTCATTCGATAGGTATTATATATAATTTAATTTTTAGTTATGAGATTGGTATTAATATAACCAATTTAAAATTGAAATCCTTGCGATATTTGATGTATATTTATTTTAAAATACCCTGCATTTTGCTGCTAAGCTTGCAACTGAATAGTTGCTATTTATTCTGCACTCCAATAGTTTATGGGCTCCATTCCAATCTTAGGTTGCCGAATGGTTAGCGCTGTCCTTCCTTATGTTCGAATATCACCATGGGTTTGGATGTTTGTGGTAATACAGAATTCACTTTAAATTGTTCTTCTCATTCTAATTAGTCCTCGTGATTTAAAAAAAAAACCTTGAATGACAAACAAACAAAACAAACTTTTACTCGAACTTCAAATAGTTTATTTACATTTTCTTTATTTGCTTCCTATTGTTGCAATTATGCTTTTACTGATGAATACTGATTAAGTTTTATCGCCATTTACACAAAACCAGTCAAATTTAAAAAAAAAAAAAAAAAAGTATAATTTTCAGTGTAAAATGACTGAAAATTATACATTCCTTCAAAAAGTTGAATTCTTGAAGTTTACTATAAAAAAGCTTTAAACCTGAAGCAAAGTTTTTATTAAGCGATTTCTTTGATTGTTATTAGTAATAACACCAGAATGTTTGGCTAAACATTATATTGTTAAGCTTGGTTTAATATTTCAGTGATTATCTAAACATTTGAATGATAGACATACTCTCATCTTATATTTATAAAGTTCCATTAAATTCGTTAGAAATTTAGTTTGAAACACCAAAATTTCACTTTTGTTTCTCAAATTTATTTCAGACATTTTTGGAATGTGTTGTCTTTCAGGTAAAGCGGCACCGAAAGGAAAAAAGTCCCTTTTCTCATGTTGGCAGGTTGTGTAAGCCGTATCTTGTTTACGCTCCGCTAAATCACTTTTGCATGGTAGTTATTTGTCACCGAGATTTCTGCCTCTGCTAGACACGATTTCACATTCGTTTGGAAGGGGCCTCCCAAATCCATGGGAGGTCAGCTCGTGCACGAGCTTCCAAGGGGGAGGGGTGCATTGGATAATTCCCTCAGAAAATGGCTTGGGGGATGGAAAAAAAAAATTCTTTTTTTTTTTTATCCGTCTGAGTTCTTGAAGTTGCGCTGAACCTGAAAGCGCAGTGGTGTAACAATGGTGAGTGAGTCACAAATATGCTAGATTTTCCCTGTCTTGAATATCCTTAAAGGGGCCTCTTCTTAGATGCCCCTTAAATCTTCTGTACACCCCTCCCTCCGTTTTTTGTATTTTTTCCAGTATATTTCTATTGATGAAATCAGAATTGTAGGAGATCCGCCGAAATATCCACTCGTGATGTCACGTGACCTCACTGTCTTGGTGATGAATGCGCCCTAGCATTATAAAAGGGACCAATACCAAATTAAAAATAAGTCTCTTTTCTAAAAACGCTTATTTTGAATTGTTATATACAATCTCTTACATTGTTGATCTCTGTAATTTATAATCTTTTATTAAGGTTTTGTGTAATTTTTGTACTTTACACTTATATATATATACTTTTATTTGAAAGTTTGAGAAAGCTGTATTTGGATATAGTTATAGGTATGTGGAGACACTGTACTGTTCTTCAGTTAAACGTTTTCGGATTCGATTCTCATTTAATGCAGGGTTGTTTTTTGTGGTTCGGTATTCGTTTTTTAGACCCTGTCAATTTCCATAGATAACCGTTGAGGAGCAAATCGAACCAAAATATTATACAAGTGGAATGACATTGGTCAGAACTTATTTTCAATATTCAAATGTAACAACAAATTCACACACAAATTAAAATATAATTTAAATAAGCATTAATTGACGCAAAATTGAAGTTTTATTATTATTATTTTTTTGTGTTCGAGTTTTCTAGGATAATTGTTAATAATATAATTATACTTATTACTAAGCATTTTTACTTTTTTTTATTTATTTTCAAATATTTTAAGATGTTAAAAAAAGTAAGGGAAATTATTGCTTATTTTTAGATTTTTTAAAAAAAAAACTTGAAATTTGCATTGGGTTTAGTAATAAATGTTTAGTTATATGTTAAATAAACCTGTATAACATTAAAAACCTGTAGTGGACTAAAAACAATTCTGTATTTATACATTTGTACCAACTTTAGATTGTATAAACGTATAAAAAATTGTTATAAGATTAAGGTATTTTAAATTAATAATAATTTTGGAATTTGATAACAGAATGTTAACAACTATTTTGTTTAAACTATTTGTAAATGATTTATTCTAATAAATTAATACACTCTTTACTTTTTATCAATACTAAATGCAGTTAGGTTTTTAACTAGTTAATTTAAAAATGAATACTGCTGAATTAACTTTAAATGAAATTGGCACTAAGGATTTCTATTTCTATGTAAAAGAAGAGTATATTAATTTGTATATTGCCCCTACCAACATTTCTTATTTTGCCTGCTCGTAACATTGCAGTTTATTATTCTCGTTCCTGCCCTCCTTATTCCATCAGAATAGGGTGGTTGGTACTGTTAATCCATTGTTAGTCCCTACCACTCTGCCTAGTTGTAAGGATGGAAGAAAAAAAAAAAATTATTCCAGATTCAAATACTTTCGTGATGAAGCAAAAATGTGACTGTAGAAAGGTGAAAAAAGAAATTCGATTCAGTCGGTTTTTTTTTTTTTCTCTGCCTTTAATATGTCTGGATTATCCTCCTTTGGTGACATTTTTGTTTGTTCGTTTCGCTCCCATTGTTGATCGCATTTCTGACGACTAAATAAAAATCATTTCCCTTATTTATCTTAAAATACAAATTCAGTGTTTACTGAAATATTAAAAAAATTCAGGTACATTAAATTAAAATTTAATAAAATTAAACTTACATGATTATTGATATTATAAGTAAATTACACTGAATTTTCAGTTATGAAGTTTTTTATATGTGATGCTAAACATTTTATTGATATCCCCATATACTTAAAAAAAAACCTGAAAAACAAATTAATTACCTTAATTGCAAAATTATTTTAATTAAATTAAAAAATTAATGTTTGAATTTTCTTGATTTGTTTTTCGTATGATCAAATCTTTATCTGCCAAAAATGGCGAAATTTGTTCCATATATTTGTTTGGCCTCTGTATCTGCACTGTCCAAAAATAAGCAAAAAAAAAAATTATCCTATGAAAAAAATTGTTTTATTTAAAAAATATCGAATAAGTTTAAAAACTTTTTGAACGCAAATAAATGTTCGTTGAAACAAAAGGATAATAAAATTATTTTTTAATCAAAAAAATTATTACGAATTTAGTATTCACATTAGGCATTGCGTATATTCTGTGATGGTGCAGTAAAAATTTTCTCATCGCTAAAATGTTTTGTTTTCATCTTTATTCCCAAGAAAATATTATTTTTCGCGCTTTTCAGACCTCGAAGCGAAGGCCGAAAAAGTGAAGAGCTGCGCAGGCGCCGGGTACAACCGTGGGAACGAGATCGGCGGCCGCTCGTAGCCCCGCCCACTCTTCTGCCCGCGCGCTTTTCCTTGCCACTCACTACCACTGAAAGTGGCCGGATTATAGACCGGCCGGGTTTCTATGATTGGCTACTTACCGTTTTTTTAAATTGATCATAAAACAATTTATGCATCTAAAAATATTTGAGCACATAAAGAAATGATGAAGTAAAAATTTAATGTCAATATTGTTACAAAATTTAATATATATCTTTAGTATTATATTTAATTTTTTTTTTTTTTACATGTAATTTGGAAATTTTTATAAAGATGTTATACTTTTTTTTATTTACAATTATAGTTATAATGCAGACACATGTACAGTTACAATGATATTCTACAATTTATTTGGTTACAGTTATGTATCATTTTCACGATGGTTTAACATTCAAAGAGCATATATTTTAAGAAAAGTTGCGTTTAGGGGTTTCGCGTGTTTAAAGAAGCAAATTGTGACTTGTATATGCACCGTTGACGTGTAAACAGTGATCGGTCAGGGCAATTACACGTCTGCTGTGACGTTGGCTGATTGCGCGCCCTTTTCCGTGCGCCTCTGTTCAATAAAAACATTGTTACCGTTCAGTGACCCGGTAAAAAAGAGGTTTCGTTTTTATTTGGGGGAGAACATTTTTTTTCCCCGCCAACCTTTCTATTTTGTGATTAGTTTGGGAATGAAATGGCCCGTGAATTCCTGTTTTTTTATCGTGAAAAGTAGTTTATAATATTTTGATTGAATATATTTTATTCACTTAAAAAATTCGAGATATCTTTTTCTAATACATAGGTAATATATATATATATATATATATATATATATATATATATATATATATATACACACACACACGCACACACACATCTTGATTAAAAATATATTTCTGAGAAAAGAATGCGGAGCGACAGTCGATTATATAAATCATTTCAAAATTACATAATGTATCAAATTCTTAATTATATTAATGGCTTATTGTTGGTAGGATTCAGACTTTTTTTGTAGTTTTTATTTATTTAATTTCTTGTTTGTTTTAAATTTTCAAACAGATTATTTTTCTTGCTCTAGCAAAAATCGTATGAGAGTCATATTTACTAAATACAATTTATTTTATAAAACTTTGATGTCTCTCTTCTATGTTAGTGTGAATTGCGATGGAAAAAATGTTAAAATTATTTACTGGTTTTCCGTAACATTGCTTGTGAATTTTTTGTTTATTGTAGAAACTTTTTTGCTGTAATGAATCGGTTTTCTATTTGCTGTGAATTCTGATGGATTTTTTAATGTGTGACTAATGAATAAGAATATCCGGACTGATGCAGAGTACCGGATAGCCAGGGATACTTCCCGGGCTATCCGGTTACTTGTTTTGTTTGTCTCAATATATTACTGAACCATTATATTGCTTTAAAATACCGAGATTTTTTACTCATTAAATGTTATGAATAGGTAAAAAATTTTTTATAAAAGAAATAATTTTTTCTAATTTTTTTTTAAATCAAATATTTTCAGGAATATTGAAACAATGTGCTTATAAAACGTAACGTTTTTTTTTTTTTTTTTTTTTTTTTTTTTTTAATTTTTAATCAAGTATACCGCATGTATTTCAAATATGATACAATTCATAAACCTACTGTTTCGAGTTACATTAAGAATAGTCTAAATGTTCTTTATCAAACTGAATGTAAAATGTGAACATGAAAGTTTATCAAATCATGTCTTCCAGAACGTATTTATATCATTTTTATTTTGATGCTCAATGTGTTATTTCTTCGAAGCGATAATTTTTGATTTTTTTGTCACTTAAAAAAGTGCAGTATTTATAACCGCATTGAAATTACTCATTGATATGTGTTAATTTGGCATAATGTTTTGATTTATTGATTATGACCCTATTCGCTTGTTGCATGAATGATAACCCGGAAAATCTCCAAGCATATCTATCCACTTGACATACATGCAAAAATTGAAAAACAAAAGCCCATCTTTTAATTATTTAATAGCCGAGCTGGAAGATGAGTGGTTGTGCCCTTCTGTTCATGGCTTCGAGAAAATAAGTTTGCAGTAGTTCGAAATATACTTTAAACAGTCGGTCGTTGTCTAATTAACTTTTCTGTCTAAATAGTGACTATCAACCAAACCACTATTGCTCAATAATGGCTGGAATTGAATTTAAGACTTCACATTTCGAAGGGTGAAATTCTTATTATTAAAGCATATTTAATACTTTTGTTTAAATTCTGGCAAAAACAATTGTTTTTCTATTTGCATCAAATTATAAAAGATTGGATATAGTAATTATTCGTCTGCCTGAAATTTTCTGAATTTATTATTTTGCTTTAAATATTTTGCTATTTTGCAAGTTATAGTCGGAGAAGTGAACTTAAGTTTGATTACGTAGGATATCGATAAGAGTATGATCCATCTGCATCTGCAGGTAGTGATTTCCCCTGTCCATCTTCGGTCAGTAACTTTTTCTTGTCGTGATATGCAACATCTTGCAAATTTGTTCCACTCGGGCAGAATATTGCTTAAAAAAACGAAGAAAAAATGATAATCAGCTGTGCTTGAGGTCGAAGGGCGAAGACACATGCCTAGGAGAGTCCGGAGCGAAATTACTCGCTCGTGACGTACAGGCGAATTTACGAGGAGTGAGGATTCCCCACGATTTTGAGCGTCTGAAAATCGTTTGCTCCTATGTATATGAAAGAGTTGAAATCGTTTGAGTTCTCTGAGTATCCTCATTATGAAAGTAATTACCAATTCGTTTTCTACTTCGGTTGATTTTAAGAAAATGCTTGTACACATGTTTTTATGATTTAATAATAGAGGTATTAAATATCATTTCAACTATTGATTTTCTATTGATATTTTTTATGATTTCATTCTTAAATTGAAACATAGTGGATTTCATATTATGAATACCATGATTGAATAACGATGAAAATTGACGTTTTCTCTTGTATATTATACATTGGACAATCAATTAAGTGTTTAGCAATTCGTGTCCCACTTCGGACGTAGATATTTGTAGTGGTTTGTGAAATCCACTAAAAACTATATTTCCTGGTCAAGTTAGTCTTCATATATAACATGTAACCGTACTGTAGCAACTATAGCAAGTCAGTTACTAGTTTAAATTCCTTATGATAGAGTAATCAAGCATTCTTTAAGAAAAACGTAAAAAATTATATTTCGTTGATAATTCCACCAACTTAAAAATTGAGATTTTTAAATCATTATAATTTTTTGTGCTAAATTATATATATATATATATATATATATATATATATATATATATATATATATATATATATATATATATATATATATATATATATATACACTAGCCTATTTAAATTTTATATTTTTGTCATTAATGTATTTTACGAATAAAAATATGAATTTCTTGGGTTTTTTTTTGTAACAAATAAACAAAATAAGTTCAGATTTATATGTAAAAAGAAATTACTTTATAATGTAAATGAAAATATTGTTAAAAGTGTGAATAACTATCCATCTTCAATGCACACCCTATGCCTTGCCTGCCCACCTTCACACCTGTATTTCTTTCACAGGTTTTTAAATGTTAATTATTATTTATGATTAGTTACAGCAAGGAGAATGGTATTTTTTATTTTTGGAGTCATCAATTTCATATAATTGGTTTTAATTTTTCTCATTTAAATCATTTTGCATTTTACCGCGCTATACATAAAAGATTTTGTATGTAATATGTTTAATTAAAATAATTTGCATACAAAATCTTCTTGCTATATAATGTATTATATTAATAGCTATTTGGTTTTTCTTATTGATTTGCATACCATGTATGATATTATGAACAGCTCGTTTTATTTTTTTATAACGTTTTAAATCTTTATTAATTGTCCTATAAGTGTATGTATGAATATTAATCTCATTCATTAATTTCATGAAATAATTACACTCTATTGTGAGACCCATTTATATGTGCATTACAAAACTTAAAAAATTTGAGTTTGGCAACAGTGAAATTAAATTTGCTGAGTTTCCATCCGTTAAAAAAGGTTTCGGAAATTTCTTTTCAAGGTTTTTAACATTTTTTTATTTTATTTAAGAAACTAATTCATCTTTTCACGTGGGAGTTTTGGGAGGATTAGTGTAATTTAATATGCATGCTAATAATCCTTTAACTCAATTAAAGTCATCATCTTTTTTTTGCAGACTTTTTATCTGGGTTGCACACGCCCTCGATGATTAATCCTTTTGATTGAGTAAGGGGGGCAACGGTGAAAAAGTTTAGACGAGTTAATTGTTCGGTTAATTGCTTCAAAAGAACAGTCGGGAAAACGAAGTTTTTATGTATTTACTTATTTTTTAAACGGTGCATCTAATAACATATCTTGTACATCAAATGTAAGCTTTAAATGAAATCATCTTATCCGATATAATTTTGCCTTTCCTAAAAATATCCGATTAGTCAACAACGGTTTTTTTTTTTTAAATATATATAAAGAAAACGATTTTTACGTGACTCAAATAAAAAGAACGATAGTCCATTGGAAATTAATTGACGTTTTGGAATTGTTTGTCACATCTAACAGGTGTGGCGACATAGTTCTAAATACAGCCTTGAAATTTTATTTTTAAGGTTACATAAATCTTGTTAGTTCGATTAATTTTTTCGAATTCCATTTAAATATTATTTTATAAAAAAAATTTTTTTTTTAAGTAAAATTGGAAAAAAAAATTGTTTTTCGTATCAAATTAATGTTTTATGTATGTTTGAATGTTTTGGTGTGTGTATGTATTTTTGGAATGTTTGTTGGTATTTTTTATTATAAATGTTTCTGTGAAGCGTACGTTAATGGAGTGGCCAATTTAAGTGTTTGCCTTATCAACTAAGGTTGTTCGTGTGTAACGATGTCTTAATGGAGTTCATGCCGATTTTATAGCAGAGTTCTCGGAGCGCCGCCTACTAGCGATAATTGTTCCTATAGCTTTATTCATTTTTATTTTCCCGTGAATAGTTCTGTTAGAAGTCTGAAAAAAAATGTAGACAATTTGCTTTCTTATCTCTCAAAAAGCAGTGTGAGCACTTACTAAGGATATAAATGTTTCTCCGAAAGTTCATAAACAGAAGTAAAAATAATATAAAATAAATTTAAGATGATAGGATATGTAGTGTGATTAATTTAATTTAATTGCTCTTTCTAATGGTAAATCTTTTTGTTTTTTGTTTAATGCTATTTGTTTACGGGATAGTTTTAAAATGTTAATGTGTGGTAAATATGTTGACACTATTTAGTAAAATATAATTTTGTGGCTTAAATATATAAATTTCTTAAGCTTTATTCATGCAAATTTGGCATGCTTGATATTGATCTTGCTTTTCCTGTTGCTTACAAAAATATATTAAATTCTCTAAATTTGTTTGGCAAACCTGTGTCGGATGTCGTACGAAGATCCAACCAAGGAGTCTTGTCACGTTATAACTCAGTGTGGTCATATTTTGCGTAAGAAGACTAACTCGACAGCCTCCCATAATTTAAAACAGATTCGGAGTCTTTACTCTCTTTCATAATAAAGGTGAGAATCAAACCCATGAGCTGTCATATTCCGTTAAAATTACTGATATGAACACGTAAACATTTATAGGATAAATACATTTGATAAAGTAACTACGTTCATCAAAGTTTTTTTTTTTTTTTCCAAGAGTCTTATGACCCACGAATTGATTTCTAATTATTAGTTTTTTTAAATTTTTATTAAAATATTACTTTACAATTTAGTATCGAAAGGTTATTTTCTTAATTAATAGTAGAGCTATTTTAAATTATAACTGTTCATTCTAATTATTCCTTACTTTTTAACAAGCAAAAATGTTTAAATGAATTATATATTTATTGATCATATCCTCGTATTAATAATGTAATGTGCTATAGAATAAAATTTTCCTTATTTAATAATATTTTTTTTTGTTGTTTTTATATTTCATTACTTAAGTTAATGTTTAAATTTTACTAACGATGCTCATCAGCTATTTATTATTCGAAATTGTTTTTGCAATTTATGGTATTTGTAACCATAAAGTGGTTTTTTCTTTCATTTCAGTTGAGACCATAATTACGGCACTTCATTACAATTCTCATTGGTTTAAAATATCTTTGACGTCAGATGACGCTTTCATCTACGTCACATCGTATTGAATTAGCATCTATTCAATGCGATGTGACGACTTAAAAATGCGACTTGTCGACGTATTTGTTGTCTGCTTTCAAATCGCATTCGAGCGGCAGCAAACAAGGCGAAATTCAACATCGAATGTTTTGCTATCGTCGGAGACGTGAAAAAATCCATTCACGATTTTTACCTGTTATAAAGAAGTATTTTTTAATTGCAATTTTTTTCCGTTTGTGAAAGTTTTTAAAATCGGCAAAATTACTGCTTATTCTCAAAAATTAGTTTCCAAATATTAAGCAATGTTGCTCAAAAATTGAGCACATTGTAAAAAGAACAAAAGAAAAAGGAAAAATACAAGACAAAACATCCACTTAATAATTAGTTTAAATCAGCAAGGATGATTTGAAAATTTTTAAATGCCTTCATAATACAGTTAACTGTGTTAGTATACGTACTAATAGCTTAACTGAATTTCCACTGATAAAGATAATTTAAATTGTTTTTTTTTTCGTAGATACCATTACTGCTAATTTCATAGTAGATTTGTATAGTTCAATGTGATTAAAATTTAGTGATATTATTAGTCTCTTTTTTTTAATTTATTAAGATTATAATATGTTCTACTACTTACAATAAAAGCCAGCCTTACTGCAAATATGCGTTATTTTCTGATTTTTGTCTTCGGATGTGGAAACACATCCTTCCAATTTAATGAAACCGTCTCAAATTTTCGCTTTTTACGCTGGCTCTCTTTTTTCCTGCTGAAACAGGAAATTGAAATCAACAGAGATTAGCCCCGTCAATTCCCCATCCGAAAAATAAGAAAAAAAGAAGATGGAAAGGAAAAAAAGAAAGAAAAGAAAAGGCAGAAAGAGACTCATACAGAGTGTAAACAAGTGGAAGTTTGGCAGTCCATAGGCACTGAGTGACGGCCACCACTTTTGCCATGGAGGAGGGTGCGTGAGGGGGAGGTGAAATGTACCATGACGGTCTTAAAGAATGTCATTTTCTTTCCAGCCGAGGTATAAAAGTGGTTTAAAGAAAGAGGCTGGAAAAGAAATTGGTTTTTGTATTTTTTTGGTATTTTTTCTTCGTAGGATCTGTGCCTTTGCTAGCCACTTCGTCACGAGGGCTTGATAGTCGCCACTCCTCCGACTTGAAATTCTATTTTTTTTTTTCGCTTCCTCGCGCACAATCTCATTTATACGACGTGGCACCACTCCCATTTTTTGGCCCAATCGACTCGACTGGAAAACGTTTCGATGCGAATTAGGCTTGGTTGCATCTTGACTCGAGTTACATCTCTCTCTTTAAGGAACTCTTCCTCAAGTTTCTGATTTCCTCGGGATTTTTCCTCTCCAGTGAAGAACTCTTCAATCTCATTATTTGTTCTGCTCTTGAAGACACTTCCCATTGGTGAAAATAGTTTGCTTTGTTTCCACATCATTCAATGGCAGAGCTCTAGTCTACTGTCTTCAGATGTCGTAATTACTTAAGATTCTTGTTAATTTGTCAAGAATATTATCTTATACCTTTTATTGAAATTATTTATTGTGCCAAAATTGCATTTTAAATTTTATACAGACCAAATTGATATTATATGTGAGATTTTTGTGAATGGAAATACGTGAACCACTTTACTGAATGCCTTTAGATAAAACTGTAAAAAAATTATTTTTAAATGTTTTACTTTATCATTTTATTATTTTTTTATAAAATTTTTCAAATAATATTTACTGTTTATCATTATTTTTTTCTTTACTATGATTTTTATTATCTAATTAAACTTCCATATATGTATTAACGCTATTTTTTCTTTGTTTTGCATCGAAATTTTTTAAAATTTACCATAATGAGAATTGAAATTTGTAAATATATACTATATATTGTCTTTCGAATCTTTTAGTGATTGTTATCGATTCCTTTTAAATAATAAAATAACAAAAAAGGCGGTAAATTGTTATTTGAGAATTATAAATTTTGTATTTAAAATGAAAAAGAAATAGAAAAATTAATAAAAAATCGCTACACACACAGTTGCTTACAATCTGTTGAATTTATAGCTTCGGTATATTTATAATCATTAATAACCTCATAAAAGTTTTTTATTAATGTATTATGAGCACTTAAAACTAAAATATTACTTATTTTAGTAATTGTAAATGTTTTTAGATTACTCGGATAAGGGTTTTTTTTTTGTAAATATTGAATACCAAATGAAAGTGTCCAAATTTAAATTTTCCTTCCATCGAAGTGTTTAGTGAGATACCATTATTATCATCTATTAACTAACACATGGTATGAGCTTCTGAAGGTGAACTGTTAATTAGCTCAAAATATATGGGAATGAAAGATTTCTTAGTTCGAAAGGGTTGTCTTAATTTATACTTTTCAATCCCCCCCAACAGGCTTGTTCGCATAAATCATCATCCGTTTCTATTTCAATGACATTTTGGGATAGTTCTAGAACGAAGATGACCACCTGAAGCATTCCAGAAGGGTAAGGCCTTTTAATAAGACCGTCCGATGCGGTCTGTTGAGTTGACCATCTTGGACATGAAAGGGAAGGGCGGTGAGGGATGGTTTTAAAATTGCTACTTTCATTGAAATAAAACTTGGAAGTTGTACCCTTCGCTATCTTTTCTCCCATTCACGCTGTCATTTTCGTGTCTCGTTAGCCAGATCTTCTATAGTGATGATAACACAGTTATCCACCCCCAACATAATGATTTTTTCTCCAGTTCCGCGAAAAGTGCCGTTTGCGTTTATGTCTTGTTCCGCAGGTATTGTTGCAGTCAGCTTTGGCACAATAACTTGGGTGGGTTCACTCTGGGTTTCAGCAGATAGTTGATTAATGATTTTCTGTAAATATCGCTTTATATTTTTAAAGATTTTGTTAACCATCTTTCACCACCTTGACGTTGTATTGTGTCTAGAATTTATGGTAGCTGCTAAAATTCTAGATATGTTGTGGAAATACGATTTATATTCCACACAGATGTCCTTTTGACTTATGTTGCTCAAATTGAATTGTAAAAATGTCTGAACACGTTTTGCTTTTTTCTAACTATGTGAGGAAAGTTTTGCGTAGAAAATAAAAATAGTCATTTGGGATTAGCAATTGAGTAAATCAATGTTTGATTTCTATATTTTGAAATAAGAATAAATGACTTAATTTATTTTTTAACATTCTTCATTTTATGTATTTTCAGTAATGTATAATCTGTAATTTTTTAATTCGCGATAAATTCATTGAAAAAATTCTGAAAGAATAAAATTGAGTATGTTATTTATTTTGCTCTGTTTGCTGAAAAAAAATTTTTTTTTTGCTTAATGAACATTATTTGGAAAATATTGAAAATCCTAGACGAATAACATTCTTTACGAAAAATTTCGAGCTTAAAAGACTTTCGAATCATCTTTGATGGCAAAGAAACCAAAGAAAGGTAACTTAATATCTCCAGAGGATGTTGGGTAGATAAAACCTCTTTTTTTTTTTTTATTTATTTTGTTCTTAGAAAACCCAAACCACCCCTTGAAACTTAGAACTTTTCCTCCGTGAAGATGTCGGCAACTGTCAAACCACATCATTTTTAGGAGAGGACATTTCCTGCCTTGTGATCCGAAGTTGCTTCATTTTGTTCTTTTTCTGTGACGTCATCAATGGGAGGCCGCTGTGTTCTATCACTCTACAAGTGGCAGGCACGTGTACCATTCCTTCATATTCTGCGATATTGTGCCCCATGTGAAATGATAAAAAGGAAAGGAAAAAAAATTGCGCGTGTCTTCCAGGAATCTCGGCGTCCACCCTAACGTGTCCTCCTCTTAGGATTTGTTTATCTTCTGGTGTAATGAGATACGTTTGTTGATTTTTCTCTTTGTTTGGTCTAGAAATTTGTTTTATGTGGCGGAATTTGCTCTTTTCATTTGATATTGATGCACTCTTTAAAAAAGTTAATCTGGTGTATGTTAAGTGTAGGAAAACGCAGTGAAACGGAAAATCTCAAAACAACACATAAATTGTGCTTTTATTCACCTTCTGATGCATAGTAGGTTTGGTGATAGTAAAAGATAGGAAAATCTAGATTCTTAAATGTTATTTTTTTATTGATGTGTATAGAACTATTTGTTATTTTTTTAGCCATTTTATCTACTTTCGTTTATGTTATTCTTTGCTGTTAAAATTTGAGATTGTTTAACATTTTTATTTCTATCTTGTTTATGGCCTCTTATAATTCAAAGTCTGAAAAGAGAAACAAATAATATCTCGAATTATTGTTTTTAAGAAGAGTAAGGTTCCAATGATTGTAATTCAGATTAAATTTCTAATAAGTAGTTATAATGATCGTAATTAAAATTACTTTTAAATCTAATATGCTTTTGGGTAATTATGGTGGTGATAAAAATGTAATAAACAATTTTTTTAAAATTTAAATGGACTTTATTTGTTATTGAAATGTATTACTCATGTGTTAGAACTTTTAAAAGAGATAAAGTACAAATTGTGTCATTTGAATTTCTGTTCAGCACCATAGACTATTTTGTTTAATCAAAGTAGAATAAAAATTAAAACTTTTAAAGTTTTCTTGAGTTACTGCTAATTTTCCATTAATTAGTAATTGCTTAAAATTAGAAATTTTGAAATAAAAAAACGGAATTCATGTATCACATTACATTTTTTATAGGAAAAGTAATTTAGTTATTTCTGCCTTTATCCAACAGGACTTTTGTCTAGTCTTCACTTAAAGAAATTATGGCTTCGATTCCCGTATAAAGGCGTGAATTTTTGTATTGTGTTGAAATCCATTTTAAATTACAAATCGTGGTCAAATGGCTATTTTGTCAAAAAGTGATCACACTTTTAAAAAATCCGAACTTTTTTTTATGTAACTTTAAGCAAAATTTTTAAACGTTAGAAATAAGTTCGCCTTTTTTACACAAAAATTAAACTCTCTGATAATCAATGTTATTTTTTATTAATATTTTTTTCTGCAATTTTTATTTTTAACAATACTTATGTAATAATTACACTGTAGTTTTCATTCCAGATCAAAATAAAAAGTATCTGTATGATTCAGTAATACTTTTTAATAAACATTGAAATTTTAAATTGGATTAATTTAATCTAGATAAACTGAATTTAAATTACAACTGAATTAATCACAATAAAAACCATAAATATCAAAAAATATCTTAGATGTATTTTAATGAATTTGAGATTTAATATGATTTCTATTTTCGATTAAATATTTTTACGATCGAAAATTATCACACATTTTATTAAATGGGTTTCTATATTACAAACAATTCTAAATTGTTTTTACATGTATGCAATGGAAATGTTTTAATTTGAATTTTCTTTTGAAGTTAGCATTCCCTCCCCGCCCCCCCTCCTTGTGATATAGGAAGTCTGAGTTTTATCAACTTAATGTTCTAGCCTTTTATATTTGGAACTTGTTAATTATCAAAAATCTCAGCATTAATTATTCACATATTTTTACATATCTGAAATATTTTTGCGGTTTTTTTCTCCCTCCCCTCCCCATTATCTCTAACTACTAATCGCTTAATAACCTCTGGTATCAAAATTGCAGCGATTCATTTAATTCCTGATGGAATTTCTGGAAACTCTAAACCAATTACCGTCACTTTTACATTTTATTTTTAGCTTACAATTAGGTCGCCGGGAACAGAATACGTTTCTCTACAATATCTATCTTTCCTCACCCCCCCCCCATCAAATAAGAGGGGAGGGACACCAGAAGACAAAAGAACAGTATTTTCAATGTGTGATTCTGCCCCCACCCAGGTATACGCATTCAGTTTAAAAAAATAGCCATTTTTTGCGCGTTTTCAGCAATGTTTTTATATATTAGAGGGAGGAGGGGGGGGGGGTCGGACACCACTGCGGACGTAACTCCCATTTTTGAGGCACCGTAGTCGATTTTTTTCCTTCCTGCCTCCTCGTCATTTTCTCCCTCTTATTTTTTTATTTTTTTGCAGAACCCGCATTTGTTCTAATACTTTTTATATCCAATCTTTAGAGTGGCAATAATATTTTAAGGGCTTCTGACAGTTCCATCTAACGTCCGTTGTGTTGGCTGACGCCTTGTTTGCTAATTAAGGTTTCTCGTTTTCTTTTCAAGTTTCTTTTTCATCAAGTGTAATTAAAACTGGAGTGATTTTACGTTATTGTTATTGCTCCACCCCCCCTTATGCATTCCATTCTCTCCCTCCCCGTTTTATGTAAGACGATTGATTGTATGAAGAAGTTGTATCACTCAGTTCTTCTCTGACAGAGGCTATCACGTGACTAATATTTTTCAATAAGGTGAGGAGGGGAAAATATTTATCAATTTTTTTTAATCAAATATTAGACGTATTTAAGGAACATACCTAGTTTTCTTTTCTTATTTTTGTGTGGGAGCTCATTTTCTCTAAATATTTACAAGTTATTCTCACCTAATAAATATTTTTTTTAAAAAAAATCGCATGTAAAAATTAAGTAAGTGCTTGTTAACAACATTAAAAGTTGAAATATTTCAATTTTAATGCCTTTGTAGATTAATAAAGATAGGCCCCAGATTTTTAGATCCGAAATCTGGCTCTGGTTTTTAGTTTAGTAGTTCATGGGTTCGATGTCTACATCTGGTGATTTGGATTATGTTTAAAACTACATGGATATCTTCAATTAGTTTTCTTTTTGTGCAAGAACTAACCCTAAAGTAACAGATCAATACATTATTTCTTACACTGATTGTTGTAAATAATGATGTTATTCGATTATTAAGACCCTCAAATATATCGTTTCTTACATTAAAATGTATAAGGACCTAAAATTGTTAAAAAGAGCATCACAGATTGTCATTCAATCCAAATGTATTCAAATTCTAATAAATTTTTCGGTTCCAGCAATTAGTAATCGATAATCCTTTATAAAAAATCATGATTATATAATCTAAATTGTGGGGATTGGACTGATCATATCCTTAATGTTAGAAATATGCAATATCGCCGATGCTGTAATATATTAAGATTAAATAATGTAAAATTTTTGTAAAAATATTTTTCAATTGTTTATTTTATTTGGCTATAGCAACCTGTTTATTCCAGTAAAACTTCAGAATACAACCAACATTTTTAAACTATGAAAGTAATCGACAATAAAAAGATTAATTAACGGAGGTGACACCCTAGCTGCTATTCTTTTTTTTTTAAAAAAAACTTACTCCTCACTAGTAGAGAAATATTTATCTTTTAAAAAACTTGAACAGTTTTCAGATAAAAATATAAATTGTGTTTATGCTTAAAAGGATGTGGCTGTAAAAATATGATAAAATTTGAATAAACTAGTACAATACTTATGCTATACATCACTGACTATTTTCTAAAGTGCTTTATTTGTAATTTTTTTTAAATGTCAAACTGGTAATCGAACTGTTAGCGCTCTGAGCTTTGGTTCAACAATTTATGGGTTGAAATCCTACCTTGGGTGCGGAAGTAAGCAGTGATTTAGAATCCACGTTGAACTCCTGATACTGGTCTTATTAGCACTCGTGTGCAAAAAATGACATGAGCTTCTAACTCAAAGTCATTATTTTTAAATCTCGCTTGAAATTGATATATTTTTAATTGAATTTTTATAATTCCTTTAATAAATTTCAAAAATGTTTTGTTTTCTGTTGCAATTTTTATGATACAAATTATACAATGCATTGAAAACATAAACTTATTTTTTTTAACAATAGATTAGTGTTCAGGGAAAGTAGCACATTCACATTCCTTAGAAATATTTAAGTGCAAATACTTTCTAACATTCATTCGAAATTACATAAAAAAATAAATCTTTTTTTTTTTTCCCCTCAAATATTGTAAGGAATATTATGATAGCTTCAATGTCATTTCGTACTTATTTTCATAAGAAAATTCATATCATAATTTTGTTCTTTTGTTTAAATAATTTGCCGACGGGGTAAATTAGTTGCGGCAACGTTTGCTGACTTAGTGTTTGATGCTATAAACTAAAACATAATCCGGATATTCCATGTTTTATGACTGCTTCGAACAATGCTCCTGACGCGTGACGTTTGAACCTTCTCCCCCAGACTTTTAATTATGGCTCAAGGCTGCTTTGTAACCTTTTTACAAAACTGTTCTATTACAACAGATTTCATTGTTATTAGTTCACGAGTCCAGTTTTTGGTGGAATTCACGGGAGTAAACATAAATTTCGGAGAAAGGTTACTTTTTTTTTTTTTTTTTTTTTTTTGGATAATTTTTGTCCCACCAGTTGAATAGACATCCCAATAAATGATAAAAGTCGTGACGATTTCTTGTTTAATGGATTTTAAGGAGGAAGATACGTTTTATTTTGGGGTTAACTGCGATTTTACTTCTCTATTTTTTTTTTCTTAGGAATTCCAATAAAAAGTACAACTCGCCCATGTTTTTTTTATTTATTTTAACTGCTCATGATTTTATTTTTTCTTAACCATTTAACTACTGTTATGTTGTAAGTTTGCTTATCAAAAATTGGTTTTTTAAAAACTAGTGATTTTTTTCTAATTCGATTTTTTTTTTCTAAAAAAAGCTTCATTGCTTCAAATTTTTGAAGTTCCAAATTTGTTTTTAATCAACAAACGAATTACTTTTAAAAATATAGACGAATTAAAAAATATTTATTTTGATTTTTTTTTCTCCAATTCCTAGTATAATATGAGAAAATTACAATTCGTCTCATTGCAAATGATATTTTATGTAACTGTGCGCTAGAATTTTTCTGTTTAATCGATTATGATGCTCGTAATTTTAATCTGAAATTTGACAATCCTGGAAATTAAAGACGTGATTTACTCATTTTTTATTAATTTTTATATCCTATTAATCTTGTTAAAATATTTTTTCTTGACCTACAACAATGATCATGCGCACAATTCAATAAATAAGTTCTTTTTATTATCAAGTGATAAATAGATTTCAAGCAAACGATAATTGTCTTCCTTCATGCATGGAACAATGGAAAAGGATTTGTTCTAAATAGTTGAATCGTTAATCTTTCGTTGTTACTTGCTTGTAACATAAGATAAAAATCGATGTTCTTAATCGAATTAAATTATTTAACCATGAAGAATTGCTGAATTTAATTTGAAGGTGTGTTACATTCGTTGTTATTAAGATTTCTGAAAAATTATTTTTGTAGTCATAACCATAATTTTATTATGTCAAATTATTAAAATGAGTTATAGCTGTTTAGAAAAAAACTTGCTAATTATTTCCTCAAAATCATGTTTTCTATTTACATGAATTTTACCTCTTAAGATTGCAATAAATGTGCGAAATTGTTCCAAGTTTATGATTAACATGGAATTAAAGGTTTTTATAGTATTGTTCTAGCTACGAAAAGAATTAGCCCAACTGCTTGACGTAATTTCCTGTACACATTATAAATAGCGCGTTCCTGTTTTCTATCATTACTTAAAATGATGACTCCCAATTTTATTAATAATTTTAGCTACTTAAGAATTCGATTGGTTGACACAGGATAGTTTATAGTATTTTTTATAATTCGAAATTTAATAAATGGTAGAAGAATTATCTTCGCATTTGATCTTTCATCAAGTCTGAGATCGCTGTTCTGAAAGTCTGTGCACATTAAATATGTTTAAGTATTGATGATACTACGCCGATGTTTCTTATTGAAAATACCAATCATCAACGACTGCAGTTTTAAGCTATTAGGCGCATTTATGCCATATTATATAATTGCTTTTTTGTGTACCTCATCAACTATTACATACGGCTTAAAGTACTGTATGTCAGAAACTATTTAAGTGATAGCTCGAATGCTAGTCATTTGATAGCGCAGTATAACCTGTTTGCTAATTTATATCATTTCCTGTGATTCTGGTGATTATACATATGTGTTTTACTCCGATTTAAATATTTGAAACATCTTTATCTAAGGTCCTGTTTGTATTTCCCAATAAAAGTTAGCAAATGTAATGTCTTGATATATATATATATATATATATATATATATATATATATATATATATATATATATATATTACTTCCCACAATTTAAAGATTGAATTAAATTTTTAGCTGAATATTTTAGAATTAACCTATTAATGCAGAATTCAGGAAAAATCTCATAACTTCAATTTAGACAGTTTGGAGAATCATTATTCTCTATTATTAAAACTCAATTTTAAGCGTGTTGATTTCTAAATGCGTTACAAATGGCACTGTTGTATTTTCTTTCGCATATCAATAAATTTAAATTTTTGATATGGATTATTTTTGATAATGATTAATTAATTTGGATCGCCAAATCTCATGGAAATTTTTTTAAATACAACAGAACTTATTCGTTTATATTCAGAACTTCGTTAATATCGTATCTGTTTAGAATTTTCATATAAAAATTTCAGTAACACGTGACCATTCGACGTCACTGACCCTTTGATGGATCTATTGTGGAAAAGCTAAAATATCTGAATACTCTTTTCCCACCTTTCTTATACCGATTTAGCCTACTTTCAACACTGGAAAAGAAAGAAGGAAAACTTATCAAGAAGTAAAATCGGAAATTTGGTATTGGTGACCTAATCTTCCCATTGTGCGGCGTCGTAAAAATTCAGAAATCATTTTGCGGTAAAAATTCTTTTCATCTGTGAAGTAATGTCAATATCTGAATGACATCGTGACCTGTAACGGCAGGACGAATATCACCAGGCTCAGATTTACCCATTGGATGGTCTTCTTTGGAGACAATGGTCTTTTTTTTGCGTGACCACCATCTGATGAAGTAAACAATGATCTGATGGGATTTTAGAGTCCGTTACATGTATCATCGTTTTCACCCTATTGATGTCTTTGTTGAATGGTACACCCCCGCTCTAGCTTTTAAGTAGTCTGTTCCTTTTATGACCAATTCGTGGGAAATTTGCTGAGATCATAATGATGAGAAATTTATTATGATCGAGGATTTAATTTAACGTTTGGGAAATCTTGTCTTTGTCTTCGTATTTTATGTAATCGTTCTACTTAGCCGGCATTGTGAATACCTTTCGATTATGTAATATTTGTGAGAAAGCTTTTGTGGACAGAGTGTCGAGGTACCTAAGCTCATTTATTTATGACGAGTCGTTTTACCATTTGCAGTCTATCAATCGAAAGTTCGTTTCTTTCTCATATCAAGCTTGAATCCTTCCCAGATTTAAAATTTAGAGCTGCGTGTTTAAAAAAAAAATTATAAAGGGAAAAACATTTTTATGTTGGAAGTTTTACATGAGTGGTTTTTACTGTACAGCAATTTAATTGAAAGGAAATTGTCTTCTGTTTATAAATAAAAGAATTGTTGTTTCGGATACTAAGACTATATTTACAAGAGTTCTGTTTGATTAATGTATTATTTTCCAGTCATGTTTAGCCAACGACGACTAAATCTGACTAGGATCTACTATTTAAAGTTGACTTTACATTTTCGAAGATGGAGTCGAAATGAACTACTGAATTGAGAACAAGAGCACTAATTATTTAGCTATTGGTTCAATCCAAAAATAGGAAATGGTTATATACCTAAATTTCCTGCGTAATGTTTATTTAATAATTTTCCGAATATTATAATTGTAATGTATAAATTATCCTTTTTAATATTTTGCTGAATGTTTTCTAATTAAATATTATGTTTTTGATGTAAAAAATGCTTTTACATTAATACACGGTGCTCTCAGATTTAATCTTTTCTCTTAATACTATTCACTAAAAATAAATAAAAATTATAAAAAAAATTGAATGTCCACATTAATATAAGATGAAGTTCGTAAATATTTGATGTTAAATACATAAAAATAGAATTATAAAAAAATATTTATAAAATTTTGGAACACTGCGTATTAAATTATCTGTAAGTTTTTGGTAATTTCTAAAATTTTTCTAAAGGCTTTCTTAAATATAATCTCTTTATTATGTCATCCATTTTATAAAAAGAATGGATCTTAAATTCTTCTATTTATCTTATGTTAAAAGCAAAAATACATTTAGAATAAAAAAAGAATAGGGTAAAATATGGTTGTATTATTTAATTTATAATAATAATTAAAGCGATAGTGTTTATAATTGGTATTAAGTAAAGTTATGCGATAATTTAAATAAGAAAGTGACGAATAACACCATTTCTTCGCACTATCTGTCCAATAAATTAACTTTAAAACTCATGCATTTTAGCTGGGCTACTGCATAAATTTTTTTATTTATAATAAATTAAACGTAAAAGATAATTTCCCATTTTTTTATGATGCAGTTTGTGTTATTTATCGCTATTATTCATAGTCGTTATAATCAAATTGAATAACTTAAATTCTCTGTTTGGCATTAAAGCTAAGGAAGATTCCACAAACTCGTCAGCAAATCAGAATTATTTGCTTTCCATCATCTGCTCAATTTGCTCCTGATCTGGTTGTTAAAAGGCAAAATACATTCGGGATAAAAACAACTTTTCTGTCATTTTTATTGGACAAGCAAGTGCTTCTGCCTTGAACAGGTTTAGAATGTCTATCTAGGATGGCCAAAGGCGCATCCATACCTGCCTTGGAATGCTCTTTGGGCCCAAAGCAACAAAGGTTAGGATCGGAGTTTTCTCTTTTCGCTGCGCAATTAAAGAGCAATTACCTTTTTCACCATGTTGCAGTACCTGGCTCTTAATGGAGCTTTTATGGTGGACTCTCTTATCTCCATGGGATATATATATATATATATGGCCGCTGCAGAACTTCGAATGAAACTCATTGTGTCGGCGACCATTTTCGGGTTACATATCCTCACGAGAGAGTGAAGTTTCTTAATTCGTGAGTCTGTACGCCCCCACCGCCTGTACACTACTCTTTTTTTCTTTCTCGAAGATATTCTTTATGGTTTTTCTTCCACTTACCCTTGTTCTTTTCACCCCTTTCGCAGTTTATGGGGTATGCATATCTGTATGACCTTTCTGATTTATTACGAGTAAATGGACTTATAAATTTGAAGTATGGCAATTTTAGTGGCCGATTTGGAACTTCGTGAAGATTCATCATTTAGTTTTCTCTAATGTTTTTTAATGTAATTATTATATCATTTCATTATATTTTTTTCATTCCATCACCTGTGGTCACGACAGCTTATCTAATGTATTCTCATGTCACCTATTTCATATTAAAAAATTTCATCGTTCTACATTTTTAAAATTATTACATACTTAAAATCATGTGATGTTTAGTAAATTTTCGTCATTTGCCATGCTTTCTCCCAGTTGCTAATAATTATTAAAGTAATTATTTTACAAATAAACAATAACACCTAAACAAAAACCTCTTATCATATTTATAATTTTCACTACATAAAATAATATAGCATTTAGTTAATAAAATTAATTCGAGCAAAATACGCTAGGTAAATGTTTCATAATTAATAAAAGATTTTTACTTTTTTTTAATAATATATACATTAAATAAAATTTATGTCGTTAGATTTATTTTTCAAATGTGCAGTAATATTTTGTTCATATGTAGAAACGATGAAATATGTTTGAAGGATAAAGAATTTAAGTAAATATTTATTTGGATTTCACAAAAAAAAAGCGTGAAGAAGGCCACCATAGAAATATAACCATTTCAATATAGATGGTAAGTATCGCCAAATCTGCTGTCTACATATAAATAAGTTGAAATGCAGTTGTGACTGACAAGAATTTCATGAAAACAGGAAGCATTTAGGCGGAATCTATCACTTCTAACCAAGTCTTGTTTTGTATTGATAGTTTCTGATGTATCAGCATTCTGTACCATTCTATGTCTTTGGTCGTGAATCTTAAATTTACTTTCTCCACATCCCCATGGGCTGGCGACCTTTCCATTAAACTAAGCACCTTTCCTTGTACCCCTTGTCATCCCCGTTGTTAGTGCCAAAGCATTATACTTTATCGAGTCTTTCAGCTTTATGGTACCTGGTGTCACGACCGCGGCTTCCCGGATTGTGGACGGACGGGTTTTTTCATCCCTTCCCCAATATGTGCTTTTGTGAAGTGCATTTTGAACCCTTTCTTTTAGGTGAAGGTGTTCTTGTCTTGACCTCTGACATCGGACGCTGTTGGATTCGAATTTCGGCCGTCATCAAGACTTTCTTTGTTAGATAAGGTTACAGTTAGAACTCTTTTTTCTTACCCTTTTCTTTAATTTGCTTGTTTTTCGCTAGAAGTACACTTTTTATGTTGTTCGTCTTGTAACTGGGCTCTTCAAGTTCAGATCCCCCCCCCCTTAATGTAATGCTGTTTTGTAGTCTATGTCAGCAGGGTGTTTTTTTTTTCCCCTTGAGAATGTTTATACCAATGTCTAGTTAACTTTTGCGCCATCATTTTTGAGTTTTTCTTTGTTTCTCATTGACTGTCTTGCAAGTTACGATTTATGTTGAATTCTTTGGAATTATAACTCTTGCCTATAGGAAAAAGGCATCTTCTGGTTAGAAATGGCGATTATATATCTGCAAAGCTGCTTTGTAACAATCAGATTCGTAGTTTGACTTGTCATCTTACAATCATACTGCATAGGTAATGACAGTCTAGTAGGGTTACTTATTGTGTTTTTTTTTTTTTTACACTTTTAACTCTTGCATGATTTGAATCTAAATTGAATTTCGTTAAAAAAAAATAAAAAAAAAAGTAAGGAAGCCTGGTATTGAATTTATTCTTTATAAAATACATAATTTGGTAATTCGAAAATCATGGAAGAATTGGAACTATATCATGTATACCTCATATTATTAATGGGTGTGTGAATAATATCTTTTTTAGTGTGGGAAATGTCCAATTTTGCGATATCATATTTGTGCTGCCGCTGAATTATATTGAAATGTTTCTTGATGCTTTTGAATACTATAGGTTAGATTAGTTAAAGTCCAACTTAAGTCCTTTGGATAACTCTGCTTTCAGTCTTCAGTTCACCAATTCGTGGGTTCGATTCTCCTCTTTGGTGTGGATGTTTATAGTGATTCCATATTGACATTAAATTGTGTAAGTCTAGTCGAAGTTGTTCTTGTATTCAAAATGTCTCTGTAAACCGACAAATCAAACA
The DNA here is from genome assembly GCA_030067965.1 of Latrodectus elegans. Classification (NCBI taxonomy): domain Eukaryota; kingdom Metazoa; phylum Arthropoda; class Arachnida; order Araneae; family Theridiidae; genus Latrodectus; species Latrodectus elegans. The sequence goes on from CM057813.1 coordinate 102,670,997, forward strand.
CAATTTCTGAATTTTTTAACAATATTTATGTTTTTGCTATAAATTATTTTCACGAGAATTCATTTAATTGAATATTTTTGTTTAATCATTTCTTAAGTTGGATAGAATGAAATGTATTTACAAGCGTTGTCAAAATATTAGTTACTTTGCTAATTTTATATGTGCCGGTTGATTGTAAAGTAGCTTTTATTCCTTATTCCAATTCTATGGTTTCTGGTTGTATATACATAGAAAAAAGAAAAAACGTGAATAAATTTAATTATATTTTAAATTGTTTTCTTCTATAATTTTATAACGTTTCGATAATATCCCATTGTGTAATCGTGGTATAACAAAAGTACACACTTTAAACTGAAGCACTTATGTGTTGCTTTATATCCTCAAAAAATTAAATTTTTACATAATTCCAAACATATATTTTCGAATTAATCTTATTGCTGGTACAATAAAAGTAAACTGTCACAGTAATAATATTGTTTCTCTTACGCCCGATGCTCTTAAGTGCATAGGTTTACTTTTTTGTTTTACTTCGTAAGCGATAAAGTAGCTTACACTTAAATTGAACTGAATTTTTTGCATATGTCCTCAGGGAAGGCGTCGTCTTTGGGACGGGGTTTCAGCGATGGACATAAAGAGGTCGCTGTACTCATCTGCACTTGTCACTGACGTTAAATTCAGGTCGCTTTTCTTGATTATTAATCTTGTTATAATAAAGCTCTATGCTGTATGGTACCATCATATCGTTTTTCTAATTGCGAGTTCCTCTACGCCATATTGAATTTTTCAATATCCGTTTGTTCCTTTCTTAAATACCTCTATTGTCAGGCCTAATTGTAATTAAGTTTTTTTTTTTTTTTTTTTTTTTTTTTTTTTAGCGATATTTTTTTCTTGTCATATTTAACAGTCCAGCATATCCATATCATATTTGGATTTGTAATGACTTGTATATCTTTTCATATTATTGCTTATGAAATTCAAATTTGGTCGATTGATAAATATATATTCTTTAAAGATACAGATTCACTCTTATGTTAAATTTTTTGATAAAATTATTAAATTTAAATCATCGTGAAATTTAACTACTAACCAAACATTTCAATTCATGGCATACATATATTAAAAAAATTTTATTTAAATACATGATTTTTCTTTGGCGACTGGTTTGGTTATTTAAAGAATAATAGAAGAGTAAATCGATTTTAAAGAAAATAATATTAGAAGCTGAAATAATTAAAAGCACATTTTCATTGTTGTGTTTTTTAATGTATTTCTTTGAAATAGTTATTTGAGATTTATAAAATTTATTTAATACGAAAAGTTTAAAAACTGTTATATATTTTTAGCTCATTTTGTAAGTTTTGATGAAAATTAAACAAGTCCTTATGTGCAGGTTTGCACCATTGAACTTTGAATTGAAAGGGAAATAAATATTATAAATTGATAAATTAATGATAAAATATTTAAATATTCATATTAACTTGAATGAAAGAGAAATATTACTTTTCGCTTACATGAATTGGAATTAATTTAAAGGGGGAAAACGTTTCATGGAGCATTCATTGCTATTTTTTTGTTTACAGTTGTTTCCTTTCAACTTTACAAATTATTTCTATTTCTATAAGGTTTAACTCCAACTAAAAACAAACTGTATATTTATAATTTTGATACAACCGATTTCAAGTTTAAAACTTTGATACAAGATGCTTCAAATTATTTTTTTAATTATAAAATTTAAAATTATTTTTTTTTTATTTTATTTACTACAATTTTGTCCAGTTTAGACAAATGAAATATCTTTTCTACTATTTTATAAGAAATATATGATGCTTTGTATTTCTTTTACAAAATAGTGGGAAAATTTTTCATTTGTCTAAACTGGGAGAAATTGCAGTAAATAAAAAAAAAGTAATTTGGATTTGTGTACATTACATGATCAAAAATACATTTTAAAGTTTAAAGTATTCGAAAATTACCAATTATTATAGCGATAAGTTTTCGCTGTGGCTTTTTTTTTCTCTTCGTATATTTCATTTGAAATTCAAGAAACACCTGCAATTGCATTCGTGATAAATATATAATGCAACGAAATAAAACTGCTAAATTTAAAGTAAAGTAAATCATAACGTTCAACACACCTAAAATCGTAACTCCTTTTTTCATCATATCATTTCAAACCATATATATTTTAAAACAAAGTTGCAGCTTTTGATTCCAAGTAATCGTTAGTAGATAAGGTTTATAAAGCGAATTGAATGATGATATTTCGCCAAATGGGAGGCTCCATTTTTATTTATTATCATTTATTTATTTTTTTTTGAATGACAAGATGATGCCAAATAAAACATGTAGATAAGGAAAGGTAGCCCGAGGGCTGGATAACCAGTCTCTTTTGAATGTTTTTTGACGCCGGTGGTGTTGACCCGGTCGTAGTAAGGAACGCCAGGTCAATTCATTCCCTGGCGAATTTTATATAGAGATGGGTTTGGCACATCTCCTTGACCTTAATCAATATGCATTTATTCCAACATGCAGTTGGCGAAAAATTGTTATTTTATCATATTTGAGTTTAAGAATAATCCGGAATTACGCGCTCTATGATTTTGTGTGCACGAATTGGCGAACTTCGTGAATTCGTTCATTATTGTTATTGTTTTTTGGCACGATGGAGACAAGTTTTTATATTAAGTAAACATGTTTTATGAAAAAAATTGTTCGGTATGGCGTTGAATTGGACATCATTAAAGTATATCCATATACTGTTAGCTTTTTTCTAATTTTGGTTTTAACCTATAGTTTGATCATTTGTGTTTATAATTAGAAACTGTTTTCAGTTAAGTCAGTTTAACAGTGTTAAAATTTATATTATTTTATTTTTAACTATTTAAATTGAATATTCATTCGTAATCAATGCAATACTTTGATACTGGTAAAATTTTAAATGAAATTACATTATTAATCTTTAAAGTTAATTTACATGTTGCGCCAATTCAAAAGAAACGATTCAAGGGCTATTTCTGTAATATTTATTTTTAAAGAATTAATGTAAAGCGAATATATTAGGATACCAATAACCGTAATAATATAACTTTTGAAACCTTCAGACTACATTAATGTATCCCTTTCTTTTTACTACACTTCTTTAGTAGAGTTCATTTTGGCGCCGTTTTGTTCACACTGAGATTGCATCAGGCGTGTTTTTCTCGTTTAAAAATTCTCTTCAGTTCAGTTCGTTGTCATAGAACCATCAATTTTTGAGGCCTCTGAGGAAGTGGGTAACCCAAAAAAAGTTACATTTTAGAATCAACTAGCCAAAAATGTGTGCTCTACTAAAACATAGGTTTGAAGTTCACTAGACAGCTTTATTCTGGGTTCTGATATTAATCTGAATTATATATAATCATAAATTTTTTTTTATAAAAGAATTTTTTAGTTTCATAAGAAGGATTCAATTGTGGTGAACTTGAGGCCATAAGTATATATTTTAACTTTCGATATTTATCGGTTTAGCTACTCTTCAATTTCTACCCAGTGTGAGGGAACTCATTTGTCTCTTCTATCGCAGTGTTTAATCAGCTGTTCGATTGATAAGTTGGAAGAGGCTTCGAATCAGAATCGGAGCGATCTTATCTGGAGCATTTGTGGCTACGGTAATGAAGCCGATCTTCACATGATGAGGAATAACATTTAATCACTTTCTTCAATATCTCAGATTCTTTGAAATGTAATAATTTTGTTCTCGTCTAGAATTTGTTGTTCTTCTTGCCATGCTTGACTTTTTAAATTCTAAATTTATCTAATTTAATCCGAGAACATTTTTTTAAAATCTTAATTTAATCCAAAAAACAGCTGCTTATTTTTTAAAATATTTTTAGTGGGGTGAAAGGAAATAGCCTTTATTATGTTTGTTGCATGTAGATCGGCAATATAATAAATCAGTGGTAACTATCACGCATGCTGCACCCATTTAGAACAATTTAATACGTCCATTTTTTAAAATAAATTTTAATGGGAAACATTTTTAATAGTTATTGTTCACATAACCAGTATTTTGTTTATCTGTTATGCTGAAAAACTATTAAAATTAATTGTACATTTGATAAAAAAAAAAAATTAAAATATTGTTTTGGTAAAAAACTTTATGAAGTCATGCAAGATATATGTGAAAGCGCAAGTGAATTAAACTGTTAATAATGAAATGATTGTTTAGATGGTGTATGCTGAGTGTAGATTTGACACTTAAGATGATAATTACTATTGTCATTAATAAATGTAAGACTTGAAATTTCCTATTTAGATCGAGGCCTAGATTGAAAACATTAAAAAAATATCACATATCGGAAGAAATATTATATAACATTTATTTTCAATTATCATAAATAGCCTTTATTCAAAATTTTTTAAATGTTTTAACGCAACACTTTTTGAATAAATTAATATTGCATACTACACAAATTTAATTTTACTTTGGATTAATATTTTAATTTTAAAATCTGCTCTTATGTATAGACTTATAAGATTAAGTTTAATGTTTGTCATATAACGTTGTTATTTTATCTATAATTTCTTTCTAATGCGACAAGTAGTTATACAAACCAAAAAGTAATTCTTTTATCTGAAATTATTAAAAAAATATTTTATTTGGTACATTTTGTATGATTGGTACACAGTTCTATTAGATAATCCAGACGCCAATTCGAGCTAGCGACCAAAAATACCAAAAACATTCTGGTCTTCCATTAAATAGTTTATTGGTTCAAATTCTACTTCCCGTTTTGTTGTTGTTCCGAATCTTCTTTAAAGTGTAGATCCTGGTCTGATTAGCCCTCGCGAGTCAAAAATGACCGTAGATACACAAATACACCAAATTAATTCGGACGCCAAAACATTTTTGTTAGGTATAGCAATAATTTAAAAAAAAAAAAATCTCTGCAATGTGTGAAAACAGCTTAAAAGTCAAATAATAAAAATGATTTTGAGTTATTCGTTGACTATGTACATATAGTTTAACATATCGACCAAAATTTCAAGATAAAATATAAAATATATATTTGCTTAAAATGGAATCATCATAGACTATTTACAAAAAATTCATTTTTTCCCTACTTCTATACTTTTTTGCGTTTTTAATTTAAAACAGGTACTTATACCGAAAATCACTTTATAAAATGCCGAGTTGGCAGCCGAATGGTTCAACAGTTCGTGGGTTCGAATCCCACCTTAGGCCTGGATGTTTGTAGTGGTTTGGAATCCACTTTAAACCGTAGGTCCCGGTCTAATTAGTCCCTCGTGTGCAAAAATTGACCGTTGAGCGACAAACAAACCAAACCAACCACTTAAAAAACTTACTAATAATGGGTAGAGGAAACTTTTCAAGGTTATTGTATTCAACGAAATAATTGCCCAATATATCGGAATTATTCAAAGAATAAAAACACTTATTAATAATGTTTATTCATTAACGTTGTATGTTTTAGTAAAAACGTGATTCATAACTAAACGCGTTCTCATTATGCATAAAGATATTAATTATTTTTTTAGTCAGTTATTTAATTTTACGCATTAATTCTAAGAATAAGAATTTTTGTAATAAAAAATTTATTTTATTTTGCAATATAAAAATTAAATATTTATTGATGGGTCAAATTATTTTTTGGGGATGTCTCATAGCAATTAAGTCTATATTATTCACTTTCGCCGCTGTAATTTATCGTGCCTTCAGGGAACTATAGTTACGGACTTCCATTGCAATTACCCAACAATACCATATCAACTGAAGTGAAGTCACTCCCATCGAAGTCGAAAGCGCCATCTTGAGTCGATTTTCTTTCTCGCTTGCCATCTGTTGCGTTTCTTAGCAAGACCTCCTTTGTAGATGGATAGTGTAATGATGTGTAATAAAGAATCTATAAATATACGTGGATTGCTATTAGGACTGTCTTTCCTGAAAATTTTACTATCATATCTAATGCCTGAAAGTGAAAGGAAATTGTCAAAAAATAACGTGCATATTTTTTTAGCAGTTGGATTATGTTTTTTGCTGAAAGGTGTTAATATTTTATATTGAATAGAATGAATGATATTTGTTATTTTTCCTAGGTGTATTCTTCATGGTATCCTTTCGTTTTAATCCAACTTGTATCAGAAATTATTTCGAATGAAAGTCGAGTTCTGGAAAGAATCATAAATCTTTAATAAAAGTAAAAATTATGGGTTTTTATTTAAGATTAGCAGGTTTTTTTTTATAATAGGTGTATTATAATTGCAAAATATTTTATAATTATACTGCAGATTTTGCCAATACTGTATGTTTTGTATTAACAGAATAATTTTTCACGAAATATAGTTTATTCAATAAAGAAAATTATTCATAAAAAAACTTCATTCAATAAAATTTTATTTTTATGACAAAAAAGCTTGCAGAACTCATTACTGAATTTTATATTTATATCATGAATAAAAAAGAGTTGAATTGTTCCATAATAAATGAATTTGTTTTCTAGAAAGTTCGTGATTTTTTGAGAATATTAAAACAACTTATTTCTAGAAAATTCTGGTATATATTTCTAGATGTCGTATCAAATTGTGCGTAAAATAATCCCTTACATTGATTTATTGCACAGGAATGGAAAGTTTTCAACTATGTTCTAAGGATTAAATTAAACGATTTTTACTATTATATTACCTTTTTTAAATTATAATACTGATTTTGACAACATTCTAAAAATTAGAATATACTAGAAACTACTTAGAATTGTAAGTAAACGTATCTGTAAGGGAGAGCAGTAGGTAGGCTTAAAATAATACCGATAATTTATGTCTGTTAAAGTTTTTTTTTTTTTTTTTAAATCTTTCCAATCAAATTCTAAAAGCGAATTGTGTGTGTATATTTTGCAAGAACATTTTCGGGGTCTGAAGTAAAGTTCTTGCATAAATGAATTACCTCAGAAATGTATCAGAAGTAAAGTTTACAAAAAATTCTTTTCAAGAAACCTGCTGTTGACCTAGATGACGTTTCTTGGTTTTTCATTACATGCCGAAGAATTTAATCCTGTTGTGGGTGCGGCTTCTATGTGTAAAGGTAGAAATAAAAAAATTTGTTTTTTTTTTATGTATTGAAGTATCTTATAAAATTTGCCCGAGGATTAAAAAAAAAAAAAAATCGATCTTCTCGTGAATCAAACGACCTTTAGCAATTCAATGTCAAGAGTAATCAGATGATTTTTATTACTCTCCGTTGGTTCCTTATAAAAAAAAAGGTTGAATTTTTTTTATATGTTCTTTCTCTTACCAAGATCGCCATTTTGGTTAAGTGAAAATATAAATTAGTCTTTTTCTTTTTAAAACGCATTTATATTATTAATAAAATTAATTTATATTATTTTTTTTAAAGTTTTGTATGTTTTTCATTATTTTTAATTAGCTGCTTTTTATTAATAAAATAAAGTCTTAAATAAGGTCCACATTATATTCTTTAAATCTAAATTATTTTAGAGAATTTCTAATGAAATATTTTTAATGCATATTTTATATTTGTAAACCGGACAAGTTGAGATTTTGGTACATTCCGATATTTTGAATAACAACATGTAATTGCTTTAATTCATATTCATTCGCAATTATTTCTAGTTGTTTTTTTTCAATGGTAACGAAAAGTTGTCATTTTTTGTGCACTAAAGTGCACAAAAAATGACAACTTTTCGCTATGTTTCAGTACAGCATCATAATTGTTAATATATTTAATATGGTGCAAATGCACAAACAAATTTATAATTACTCTTGAAATATTACAGCAAAGCAAAATATGGGAAAGTATGAAATGAGTAATATAATTTTACAATATAAATATGATTTTTAAATCAACAAAACAAGTTATTATTTAGTACTATTGATATTCATTTCTGAGTTCCTTTGCATCAGTGTAGTAGACAATGTCGTCAAAGTTTATGTGTTATTTTCGAATTATTGTGCTCTGAGAAGACATTTCATATAAAATGACTTTCAATAAATATTATTAAGGGTGAAAAATTAAAAAATTTTCAACACTCTTTCCTATGGTGTACTTTAAGTAAATAATTATAACGTTATTTTTTAAAGTCTCAGAATCGAAATATTTACTTTTTCATCAAAAAGTGGCTTCTAGTTTAATTGCCATTTAAACTTGGTCTTAGTTGCATTTTATTTCGTTTCAAATGATAAATTAAAGAAAGATTTAATTCTAAATACGTGCTTATATATTGATTCTAGATTCAAAAAGGAGGAACAATTATTTGCTTATTCACACAATAATTGCAAGTGTGCACGGTAATGATTGTAAGAAAACACGCTATTACATACACCTGAAAAATGTTTAATGAAAATGTCAAAATTTATGTAACACAACTTGAAACTAATTCAAAGATAATATTAATTCAGAAAGAAGCATTAAAAATTAGAACCAGCATATAAAAGTTTGATAGGGAATGCTTATTTACTATTACCTAAAGAAAAGTGACAAGTGAAAGCATGACCTTTTGATGACCCCTGATCATTCCGATTCCCAGACAGAAGTTGACAATTAGACACAGTGATTGATCGAGACGTATTCAATTCCCTCTAACTGATTGCAATTGGCTGAAATGAATCACGTGTGCCCTTGTGCCTTCTTATGGGTCAGAAGTCAATGAGTATTTTTAGTGTCTTGTGTTTCACTGTAATTGGTATCATCGAAGAAGCAAGTTAACGAGGCTAACCTTTTCTTGGTGATTGTAAACAACGAAATGGTTGAAGAGTTTGAATATGTAATTGTCCAGAAAAAAATACCTCAAATATTAATTATTACAATTACATAAAAGTTCAACATTTTATATTCTAATAAATTGTTAGTGTTTAAGATTCCTATTATATTTAAGTTAAAATTGAATATTATATTTAATTTTTTAAATTTAGTTAAGGCTTTAGCATAATTGTGACATAAAACCGTCCCTAAATTCAAATTACTTAAAGAAAAAAAAGCTGATTTTGAAAGATGGAACATTTTTAATTCAACGTAAAAAAATGGCATAAGATCGAATAATGGAGATAGATCTTGTATGTATTCTTTTTTATATGAAGCTTTTACAATTTTTTATTTCTGAAAAGAGGTGGCAACCCCTTTTTTATATTCTAGATCCACGGTCGTGAGTCGACTGCACGAGTTGAGGGCCCGTATTTGGGGTTATTAGCAAGATCTCTCGCTTGTAATTTGTTTTGGCTGGCCTGGTCCAACAGTTGCCATTTCCATATCGTTTACGCAGAGTTGCTAAAGCAAATGTCCTTGAATTACTGACTTGCGTTTGGAGAGAAATTTAAGAAGCGATTCATTTTCTTCTTTTCCTTTGTTCGTTAGTTCTGTCCTTGGCAATCTATATGAATATGAAATCTTTTGGAGGTGAAAAGTCTTTTTTTTTTGGTATTAGGAAAGAAAATTTTTTGGTTTATTATTTTTCGCAGGGAATTAAACCATAAATGTTTTTTTTTATGTAACTTGTTAGAAAAATATCTGCAAAAAATTATTGTTACCATATTTTTGCTATTTCTTCAAAGCTGGTTATATTTTCGCATTTTATTTGCATAATAAATATTAATAAATAAATTGCAATCTGAAATACATGTAAAATTGCAAATCGCAATCTGAATGTAAACATTTAAGTGCGAAACAATAAATAAACATGCATCCGTTGGCAGTCTTTATTCGTAATGTATCAGTTTGAAATGAAATGTTGAAATCTTACCTATTCTACAATGGATTTGTTTAAAACATTGAAAAATTCAATTGATTTTTATTATCAATATGTAATACGAATATTGTGCACTCACATTGTTTACTGTGCCCTTTTAAGAATTCATACGAGGGGAAATATGATTTTTCAAGCCATTTTTCTTTAATTTTTAAAGACGTTGTATATATATATATATATATATATATATATATATATATATATATATATATATATATATATATATATATATATATACAGTGGTGGCCAAAATTGTGGACACTTGTGGAACTTATTATGTTTATGAACTTTGAATGCTTATAGAAAATGTAACGTTTTGCAAAATGCAAACTTGTATACGTCATTTTAAAGAGAATTTATTACTGAATTCAATACAAAACACAAAATTCAATTATTTGCAATACAAAAAAAAGTTATATGTACTTTAATATAAATAAAAAACACAGTTATGAAGTGATTTGTAATGTCTAGCTTTCCTGTCCAATCACTGTTCTTGTTCTGAGAACCAATCAAATGTTAGTTTTTAACTGCCAGTAGAAGCTGACATCATGTTTATACTACTTCAAACAGTTCATTATTTTGCTTTGTTCTGTAGAAGGAGGACCTGTTTCTCATACACTGCAATTACAAATAGAAATTTTTGTAAAAATTTTTAATATTTTGTCAAGAAGCAATGACGTCAAATAAAAGAGTAGATGGGTCACCTAGAAAGAGATATAATATCATTGTGTTACGAGAAAGTGGTCTTTCCTATGCTGAAATTGCAAGACAGGTGAGTGGTTGACATCTGGAGTCCAAAAGTTTTGTTTACGATATCAGGAGACAAATTCCATAAAAAACAAAGAAGGAAAAGGCCGAAAAAGGTGCACCACATCTATTGATGACAGAAGAATAAAAAGACTATGTCTCCAAGATAGAAAAATGTCATCAGTGGCCATCAGAAATGATCTGAATGATGCTGGTGTTTCTGTCAGTTCAAAAACAATCAGGAGAAGATTAACAGATGTTGGACTGAGAGGTAGAATTCCACGAAAAAAGCGTTATCTTAATTTTCAGCAACGTAAAAAAAAAAAAAAAAAAAAAAAAGAAAGAAAGAAAAAACTACATTGGGCAAAGGAACACATTAATTGGACAGATGATCAGTGGTCACAAGTTATATGGAGTGATAAAACTAAGCTATCGTTATTCGGTAGTGATGGGCAAAGAGATGCAAGACGTAGAATAGGAGAAGAGCTACATCCTGACTGCATTCAAGCAACAAGGGAATAACCCAGTTATTATTATGATTTGGTCATGCATGTCAGCAGATGGTATTGGTCGCCTTCATGTCATCGATGGGAAACTGAATGCCAGAAAATACATTGACACTATTCTAGAACCAAAATTTCTACCTTCCATCAGAGCTCTTTTTCTCAACAATGCTTCGTTTATTTTTCAGCAGGATTCTGCTTCTTGCTACACGGCCAAAATATCGAAAGAGTGGTTTCGTACAAAGAACATTAAATTATTTTCATGGCCAGGAAACAGTCCTGACCTCAATCCTATCGAAAATTTGTGACACCATTTGAAAGCTCTTGTCCGAATGAGGTGCCCATCAAATAAAAGGGAACTAATTGAGGCTATAATTGTTTCCTGGTATCATGTAATAATGAAATAAGAGCTTATAAAACTCTTGTCAGCTCAATGAAACGCCGACGTGAAGCTGTAATCAGAAATAAAGGGTACTCTACTAAGTACTGATAACTCATTGCAATCATCACTATCTAATGTATATCGATAACTATTATGGTTTAACATTTTTTTGTATTGGAAATAATTGAGTTTTGTGTTTTGTATTGAATTCAGTAATAAATTCTCTTTAAAATGATACATACAAGTTTGCATTTTGTGAAACGTAACGCTTTCTATAAGCATACAAAGTTCAAAAACATAAAAATTTCCAAAAGTGTCCACAATTTTGGCCACCACTGTATGTGTGTGTATATATATATACATACATACACACAATGCTGTAAAAAAATTTTTTTTTAAAAAAAATATTATTTAAAAGTAATACATAAAAATGAATTTTCATTTTTTGTGAAATACAAATTTACGTAAAATTATTATTCTGAAACAGTTGTAAGTATTAATATCAGTAATTATTTAAATTACTGTACTGCCTGTTATTTTATTTATTAAATTTTTATTGGTACTCATTTCTTAAACATGTTTTAATTATTTTAAAAATCCTGATTACATTAGATTTGATTCATTTCAGAATTTTTTGAAATTTATATTTTTTCTGGTTCATTTTTTCTCCACAAATTTAATTCACTGATTTTTAGTCAACATTCTGTTAATTTATTTTTTAAATCTATTCCATTGTAATTTTTAATCTTGCTTATTCTAGTTTTTCATCGGCTTATATTATTGCCTATATATCGCTACTTAAAAATCAAATGAAAACAATTATTATTTAATGTAAGTTCAAGTAATTTCATACATTACCAAATGTAGGCTATTTAGGTTTTGGAAATGATATTTTTTCTGCATACTTAATATTCTTCATCGCCTTGAATCATATTTTACAAGCTATTGTATAATTTACTTCCATCACTGATATTTGTCTATTGCATTATAATTTAACTGTTGAAAATGGAATGAAAAACATGATTTTAAAACGATTAAGTAAACTTGAATGAAACCAAAACGAGTTACGTTTACAATTTAAAATAAAAAATTCATATTTTAATGATATTTTTGAACAATAAATATCGATTCAAATTTAAATAAATAAAAGAAATGCAAGTGGAAATTTTGCATCACACTTATTTTTTTCGAGGTTTTCACTTCTGAAGTAATTGACACAAGGATTTTTAAAGTTAGCTTTATAATTTCAAATGTATTTACTTCTAGAATTTTAAAATTATCTAAGAGAAATGCATCTTTTTGTTTGCTATATACAGAATAAGCATTAAGTTTCAATGCTCATATAAGTAAAATCGTAAGTCCACTGGGTAACTAAATTTGTTAATAGCGTTATTGAAGTTTTTGGAATTTTATGCATATTTACATTATATTTATGTCATTCAGTTGTTTAATAAGGTTTTAAAATTATTAAAACTTTCAAATAATGCCCTTCATATTATTTCGTTAGATAATATTGCTCACTGCACCATTTTCAATTGGTGACTTTTTTTCATTTTGATTTTTTGACTTTTTCCTCTTACTTTTTTTCATAAAATCTCATGACTATTCATAAATGATTACTGAGTTTGATAAGGTTTAATCCAGTAGTATTTCTTATATATAGTAAATTCATTTTAAAATAGAACTTTAATTATTTCTATATGTGTGTAGTTCAAGTTGACATAGTTTTCTTGGAAAAATTGGCGTACATTCTCTCTTTCCCCTAAATTGATTGCAAATATTTTAGACAAAACAAAGATAGAACAAGAAAAACATGATGAAGCCAATTATGATTTTATCTATATTTTATTTAATACGCCAATTTTAAAATCCACGTTAGTTATAGTATGTTGTAAAATGAATGTTTGTAAAGATAATGATACTTTATATATTGCGCAGATTTTAGAATTAAAATTGACATCATTATCAAGCATTTCTTAAACATCTGTATTCCCCAATTTGGAATTAATGATGTGTCGTATTTCTGGAGCTATCCATCATATTATGGATTCTTCAGTCAATTTAGTTTCTCAAACATCCACGATACAAATTACACTTCCTTCTTTAATTTGACTAATGATTTATTTATATGTGCTGTAAAGAAGCTCTGGAATTTCTTAAAGGACAGGGTGTTGCCTTGTCAAAGTACTCTGTATTCCAGATTAATTACTGGCGATATATCCCAAAACCCTCTATCGAAAAAGCGGCACCTTCAGGTTGAGATGTCACGATGTCCATGTCTCCCGCGACTCGAGACAAAGTTCTTCCCTTTCTTTCGCCTCTTTTATGAATTTGTCGAAGAAGACCAAGGATCGATAGGAATGATGGTCGTTATACTAAACTGATTATTTCGAACCTCATAAATAACGCAAAAGGTTGGCGACAATTTCATCCACCGTACGAAGGAATTCGGTACACGAATTCTAATGACCAAAATTATACCACCATGTGTTCGAAAGTTTGGTAGGATGTTAAACTTGGTAGTTTTTTTTGGTTGACACATGAGTTGAACTAAGTTTGACAAATGGAAGTATTTCGTAATCACGTGATACTTAGACGCATGATTTGTTAAGACTTGTGATAAGAATTAGAACGCGAATTTTGATGGATGGCCCGAAATGCGCATGGATTGAGTAACAAATCATTTTTGAATAGCTAATACAGTAATTAGATATTTGAAAGATCTCGGTGTGAGAAATTTTTTTATTGATAATTTTTCTTACATTATCATTCTTTCAAGAAAATGTCTTAAGCTCATCAGATTTAATCACAAATTCTGTCGAAATTATGGATTATATATACATATATATTTCTCAATTAAATGTATTAAAATGGTACACATATAGATGGCCTATCAAACAGTTTTTAATGTAATTATTGCTTTTCAAAATGTCGAGATACATTATAGTGGCTATTGCTTACAAGATGCGGGAACAGTTACAGCCAATGATAAAGCGGCACGTGGCAGTATGGTTGCAGTATGCTAGTTTTAAAAGATAAAACATATATGCATTTATCTAAGAGCACATTCTTTGTTCGATGCGATTTATTCCTTTTGCAAAAAAGAATAATAGTTAGCTTTTGTGCCGAGATTGGTAATGCTTTAGGAAGTGTGTAATTTGTAAAATATTCTGCTCGTTACTGTCGACAAAAAGTACTATCACTTGAGAAATGGCAGAACTGAAAATAGACGCCTTTGAAACTGGTGTACCACACATGTCACTCAAACAAAAATCGAAGCAGCTTTCAACAGTCTTTGGAAACTCGCCGACAGGGTGCAATTGAGCCATTAACGTGTCAAACAAACCTGAGGAACACCCAGACTTCTCTTTAAGATAACAATACAATGAATATTAGCGTGTATGAGGATCCACTGCGCGAGTGGGTGGAAATACTAGTCATAATTATGTGCTTTGTATAAAATTATAATTAGCTTTAGAAACATTTCTATGGTAAAAATCTTTTATTTAATTTCTCTAATTCTTTAACTCAAATTTTTGAGTACAAATAATTTAGTTGAGGGACTCGTCATACTCATTTAATATAGAATACTAATCATTTGTTTACTATTTATCTGCTTTTTACTATTATCCACAAATACATTTTCCTGATTTGATGGCGCTCAGGCTTTCATTTTCCAACAGCTTGTTTGTGCGATGTTTTTCGTATGGATATTTCAAATTGAACAAAATCCTATTTAAACTGTAGTTCCCGATTATAATGTAAAAAATTGACTGTAAAGTATAAATTGCAACTGTATTTAAATATATGAAAATTATCGAGAAAAGCACGTAAAGATAATTAAGAAATGTATTTATGTAAATAAGTTTTTTATTTTTAAATTCTTTTTGTTAGTTAAATATTGATAAATATGAAAAAAAAGTGAGTTTTTATATCTCAGTTTATAAAATGAATTATAGTGGGGAGTTTTTTCACATTTTTTCTTAAATTAAAATTTTAAAAATATATACAAGAAAACTATTTGAAATTTCCTCTTGAAAATTGGAATAATTAAATAGATTAATTTTTTTAAGGGATTTCAAGATATTCACATAAATTTCAAGATATATTCTAGATACCTAAAAATGTAAATAAAATGCTAGGAAATAATTTTTTCCGATACGAAAAAAGAGATGAGAAACAAAATTCGGACTAAGAAATTAGACTGTAATACAAAATTTTTTATATGCTTATTTATAACTACAGAAATTTAAAGTATGACTATATTTTCCTCCAAGATTTGTTTTACTATGTTTATAAAAAATAAATTAATAATTAAAAAATGAGCAATGAAATCTCTCTTAAAAGTTATTATCAAAAGAATTCAAAGAAGCAAATTTTGAAATGAATAAATACTTAATTTCTTCATTATTAAAATTATATAAAAAAAATTACAAAATAATTCTTTTGATGGACGCGTATCGGCAACGTTACTCGTGCACGTATTTAATCTAATTTTTATAAAATCGAATAATTTTCCGAACGTTTTCGGCAAAGCTTGTGACACTGGCTCTAATGTCTGTAATTACGTCCGTCCATCGCCGTTCATCACTGTCAATACCTCATCTCTTTCCTGGGTCCCCAAATTCCTGTCCCTTTTCTTTTTTAAATATCTTTTTTTTTTTTTTTTTTTTTTTTTTAATCATTTCCTCGGAGGTTAAGGTAGTTATTAGATCGAACACGCGACCTTATGTCGCAAAATGAGACATAAATAGCGGAGCGGTCCGGATTGGGGGTCGACAGAGATTTTATACCGTCACTTTAGGGGGGGGGGGAGGGAAAATGAAATTTATATTTTGAGCATATTGCGGTTAGAATTGTGCTTGGCCCAAGGCTGGACCGGTTCTTGGTAATGGGAGGCTCGAGCCCTGTTTGCGTGTGGTGCTTCTGCTGCCTTGCGTTTGCATGTTACTGTAATCTTGAGGTTTCAACAGAAGGTCTGCGACGATTCTTTTCAGCAATGCCGAGTTAAAAAAAATCGAAATGAAGTCACTGGCTGTGGGTATTGCTTAAGAATTTAAATTGCAGTTTAATGTAAAGGGTTATTACTTTGTTGTTTTTCCTGTCGCGTGTGTGAAAGGTATTAGCAAAGTCCTAAGGAAAGGACAGAAAATCAGTCCCGTGCTTTATTTCTTTTTTTAATTTTCCAAATTAGATGTTTTCCTGGATAGAGTTAATAAATCATAACAGAATTTTTTATTAATCATGTTAATTTACAATTTATACTTCTTTTGATTGAATTAATCTTAATTAGGAATAAATATATTTTTATTTACTAATATTTTTAATCGATAATTTACATAAATAAATATTTACTAATGAGGACTTTCAAACAACCAGGTTTATATTGCTTAGGGGCTTTTATACAAGGATGTTTATAATGAATCAAGGTTACAGTTATTTTTTAACAATTGTGGGAGATACCGGAAAAGACCGGTTGTGTCAATCATTCAAATTTCTGTCGACATGTGCATATAATTGTGTTTAGACTTTTGTAACATTATTTATTATTATTATTTTTTTAATATTTCATAACGGTTTGCGCTGAAAAAAAAAGTGTTCAAGTTAGCGAAAATTTGTGATATTCAAAAATACGTATTAATTAGTTTGGCTTAAGTATTTTTAAAGTTCTAAACAAGAAGAAAAATACTTTGTAAAAATTTTGTGATTTTAAAATATAGATAAATTTTATTTAAAAAGGAAAATTGAGTCATTGACTACGTAACTTTGGGAAATCTTTTTACGATAAAAGTGATTTGAATTAATTTGAGTAAAGATTTTAACATATATATGTATATATAATATTAGATCCATATCTAAAAGATGCATGCATATATCTATGATGATATGTGCGAAGAGTCCCTATTGCTGAAGTTGGGATTTTACGAAAATTTACGCTGCTTTAATTTCCGTAGCAGAATTTTACGATAATGGCGAGATTTTACGAAAGTCGAAGAATATTTTTAAATATTTTGGTCTAATCTTTTATAAATGTATGCTGTTAGAAAAAAAAAGTAGGTATAAGTCCTACTATTGTTTATTTAAATTTTAACTGAGAATATATATAAGCAATATGCAGCAGTAAAAGATGAAATGTTACCCTGTTTCGTCTCCTTCCTACTTTTTTACAAATGCATCACCACTTCTCGATTTATGCAGTTACATTCGTAATTTCATCTAAAACTCGTGTAGAAATCCAACGGTCCTTGTTAACTATCTACTGCGTGATTACTGTATATGAATTTTTGCTATCTACTTTAAGAGGTTAGTTTGTGCTCCTACTATTCAAAACAAATGAGACAAACCAATCTTCTTCAACAATCTAATAACAAATTTATTTAACAAAAACATAACAAACTATAAAATAATGAGAGAGTAAGAGTCTTTTTCAGAGCTCTTCTCCCCACAGCAGTTACTTTCCAACTATATCCCTTTTTTTTACATTTTCTTTCGTTTTAAACCCAAAAATTCTGGCAACCCTATGGCGCCATACCTCTACCTCCCCATCACACAACATAAGTAACAAATAAACACTACAAAATGGCGTAAACATACCGCCCCGTTGAAATATCAATTTCAATTAAGAGAGGTAGAGAGCATTAAAAGCAAAACTACAATATGTAAGCACTACTACTATAACTTAAAAAGAAGTTAATGCTATAAATTTTCTAATTCTACAATGGTAGTTAATTGTTTACATTAGTAAAACAAACATATATACATAATATAAATACCAATACAAAGATACACAAAGTAATAAAAATTGTATGTATGATAACAAATAAAAATTAATAAAGTAGCACAAAATACATTCACTCTTCAATAGGTAAAATTGCAATTTTAGATATTGGTCGTTTAAATACACCATTATTAGTTTTTAATTTTACTACTCTTACTAAATTATCTTTACCATAATAAACTTTAATAATTCTGCCTATTTTCCATGAACAGGTAGGTAATTTATCTTCTTTGATGACAACCATGTCACCAACCTTAATATTGTCTTTAACAATCATCCAGCGGTTACGCTGCTGCAGATTATTTAAATAAGTAGTTTGCCATCGCTTCCACAATACTTGAACCATTTTAGTGCATTTTTTCCACAAATTTAATCTATTACTTTCGATATCTAAAATATCTGGTTCAATAATGCTATTAATAGGACGACCAATTAAAAAATGCCCAGGAGTCAAGACTTCCAAGTCTTCAATATCATTGGTTAAAGGAGTTAATGGGCGGGAGTTTAAAATTCCTTCTATTTGTGTAACAATAGTAAGAAATTCTTCATAAGTTAATTTGGTATCTCCAACAACACGTTTTAAATGATACTTAAAAGACTTGACTCCAGCTTCCCAGAGACCTCCAAAATTTGGAGCTCTTGGAGGCAAAAATTTCCATTCTATAAGTTCATTCAATAAAAAGTTATTTAAACTACTATCATGGTTACAAACTATTCTATACAATTTTTTAAGTTCTTTACTAGCACCCTTGAAATTTGTAGCATTATCACACATTATTTTTTGTGGTTTACCTCTCCTAGAAATAAATCTTTTCAAAGTAGCAATAAATGCTTCAGTAGATAATTCAGTAACTACATCTAAATGTATAGCCTTTGTAACCATACAAATAAAAATACAAACATATATCTTTTGAAATATACCTTTACGTTGGCCTCTATATTTAATGAAAAAAGGTCCACAAAAGTCAACACCTGTACAATTAAATACTAAATTTACATTTACTCGTTCTTTAGGCAATTCACCCATAATTTGCTGTTTTAAAACTGGTTTTATCTTAAAACAGGTGATACATTTGTGGACAATTTTTCTACAAATTGATCGACCATTAATTGGCCAAAATGTTTTGCGCACAAGATATAACAATTCTTGAGGACCAACATGTAAATACTTCTTATGAATATTTGTTAAAATCATGCTTGTCAACTTATGACATTTTGGTAAAATAAGTGGGTGCTTTTGAGAGTCAGCAATATCACAATTTTGCAGCCGACCACCCACTCTTAATAACTTTTTTCTATCTAGGAAAGGATTCAAATTTTTTACCTTACTGGTTACAGCATTACCCTTACTTAAATTTTTAATGTCCTCTTTAAAGGAAGTGGTTTGAGCTTGCCTTACCAATACAAACAAGGCATTTTCTAATTCAGGTAGTTGCAGTGGTCCTTTCCTTCTATTCGTAGAATCCCTGCAGTTATCAATGAACCTGAAAATAAAACTCACAATACGAAGTAGTTTAGTATAATCATTAGTTATTTTATAGAGTTCAGAGAAGAAGTTATCAGTTTCCACTACATCTATATGCAAGTTCACATTTGTAATTTTCTTGAACTCATCCATGTATTGACTGTCTGAAGTTGAAAAATGTTCACTATTGATTACAAGTGTCTCTTCATGTAGGAATTCTGGTCCATTCCACCAAAGAGTCTTTAATTTGATCTGATCTGGACTCACACCCCGGGATAGCAGATCGGCAGGATTGTCCTCTGTCTTCACATGTTGCCACAAATAGTCTTTAGTCAAGTTTTGAATTCGTTCAACTCTATTTGCAACAAATAACTTCAGTAAATTAGATGATGTTTTCAGCCATGCCAATACAATTGTTGAATCTGTGTATAAGAACACATCGGAAAAGTGAATGTTCAAAGAATTTATCGTTTTCTCGACGAGTCTGGAGAGCAACTCCGCCCCGCATAACTCCAAACGAGGAATTGTCATGGTTTTCATTGAGCAACCTTATACTTACTACACAATAGAGTGACAAAAGTTTTGTTAGAATCACTTACACAACGAAGATAGATGACAGCTCCATAGGCATCCTTTGACGCATCAGAGAATCCATGCAGTTCTATTCTTGAAGATGAAGTTGTTTGTAGATATCGATCGATTTTAAGGTTTTTCAATTCAGGTAAGGAATTTAGAAATTTCCTCCAAGTTTTTTCTTCATTCGAAGGTAATTTTGTGTCCCAGTCTAATTTCAAATTCCACAATTTTGAAGAAAAATTTTGCTAGCACAATAACTGGTCCAACAATCCCTAATGGATCAAATAATTTTGCTATAGTGGCCAAAACTGAACGTTTTGTTGGATCATTTTCTTCAGAGGGAATTGTAGTAAAACAAAATACATCCTCCTTTGGATTCCACCTCATACCTAAAGTCTTAACTGTTTCTTTTTCTGAATTATCAAAGTGGTACTCTTGGTCTTCAAAGGGAACATTCTTCAAAAGTTCAGCATTATTAGAACACCATTTATGCAGCTCCATTCCTCCTGCATTCAATAGGGATATCAGTTCATTTTGCAAAGCAATTGCTGAATCTATATTTTCAGCACCTGATAATATATCATCTACATAAAAATCCTTTATTGTTACAGAAGATGCGATAGGATAATTAATCTGTTCATCTAAAGCTAACTGCTTTAAGACTCTAGTAGCCAAATAAGGAGCACATTTTGTTCCATAAGTCACAGTACATAATTCATATTGTTTGATCTCTTCATTTAAACTACCTTTCCAATTTATACTTTGCAAATGACAATGCCTGGGATTAACCCAAATCTGACGATACATTTTCTTTATATCTGATGTGAAGGCTATTTTATGCTTTCTAAAACGTAACAATATCGAAAATAAATCATCTTGTACAATTCCTCCATTCATCAGACAATTATTGAGAGAAATTCCAGAACTAGTAACACTTGATCCATCAAAAACTACTCTTAATTTTGTCGTGCTACTATTAGCATTATAAACTGCATGATGTGGCAAGAAATACCTATAACTTTCCTTATCAACTTTGATTTCTACCATGTGGCCAAGACTTTCATATTCTCGCATAAAATTGATATATAACTCTGACCTCTTCGGAATTTTATTTAATTTTTTCCATAAATTATTTAACCTCACATTTGCGCTATTTCGCGAATCTCCTAACTTTTCAATTTCGCCTTTCTTTACAGGAAGATCGACGACGAATTTACCATTTTTATCCCTACTGTAGGTTTTTAAAAATTGCTCCTCACACTCAACCTCTTCTTTAGTTTTTAATTTTAAAGAATCGGAAATATTTTCAATTTCCCAAAATTTATGAACAAGTTTTTCTAAACAATCGGATTTTATTAAGCCACAATACTGGTCTTTTTTATCAAAAGAGTCTTCTTTAAAGGCTCCACTGACAATATATCCAAATACCGTATTTTGCAAAATCAGAGATTCAGATAAATATATTTTACCTTCTCTTAAAAGAGACCAAAATAATTCAGCACCAATTAATAAATCAATTTTTCCTGGCTTAAAGAAATTAGCATCAGCTAATGTTATATTTTTAGGAATATTTAATTTACTTACTTCTAAATATTGATTTGGCATAATATTTGTAATTTTTGTACTACTAAACATTCTATGAGCAGAAAAAGAATTATTTTTATTTGAAATGAGAACACTCGTTTTTTTCTAACAGGGACAGAATTCCCACTCAACCTCGAGACTGCATGATGTTTATTTTTTCTTTACGCAATCCCAATAAATCTGAAAATGACGTGGTCATAGCGTGAACTTGAGAACCACAGTCAAGGCAGGCGCGGGCCTTTGAAAGACCCACTACTATCTAAAAATATATACAACCGTAGTCGCTAGAAGAATTTTCTTCTCCTCGTTACACAGGAAGTGAGTGTTTGAAATTCTGTACTATCTTGAGGCGCCATGTTTGGTCTTTCAACATTATTTTGAATTGCGACATTTGAATCTTTAGAATCTGATTGACTAACCACAGAATTATTTTTTGTTAAATTACATTCAGTCTTATAATGGAGTAATGACGAATGTCTTAAATTACAATATTTGCATGAATATTGTGAGGAACAAGATTTAATTAAATGTTTACTACTTAAACAATTTATGCACAAAAATGTTTTTCTCACAAATTCATATCTTTTGAGGAGCAAATTTTAAAAATACATCACATTTAGACAAATGATGAGATTTTTGACATAAAATACAATTTGCATTTTCATTATTTACAAATAAGTTTTTAGATTTACTATTTTTATCCATCTGGTCTACATATCTAATTTTATGGGGATTACGTGTAAGATTATCTAAAACTAAACAACGTCTTTCAACAAATTCAAGAAAATTATCAAAATTAGGAACATCATTGTTTGTTAACGTTAATTCATATTGCTTACGAGTTTCCCTATCCAGCTTTTGCAAAATTATATTCATTAACAAAACATCAGAAAATTATTTCTTTCAAATTTTAAAACCTTTAAAGATCTTAAATTTTTATTAATACAATCTAAAAATTTTCTCAAATCTCTAGCAGATTCTTGAGTTAATTTTTCATAATTTAAGATAGATTTTACATAAGTATCTACAATATATCTTTTATTATTATATCTATTTTCTAAAGCTTTAAACAAAGATTCGTAAGTATCGTCCGCTGTTTCGATTTGTTTTGCTTCTCCTTTCAAAGAAGCACGTAAATAATAAAGTTTTTGACTCTCACTAAGATTATAATTATCATGCATTAAATTTTCAAACTGGATTTTTAAAATTTAAAAACTCTTCACATTTTCCATAAAATATTGGAAGAGGGATTTCTGGTAATTTTATAGAAAAATTTTCAATTATTATCATTTTTTTGAAAATTATTCATTGGTTTTGAATTAATATTAAATAATAACATTTTAATCTTTACCTCCAAATTCTGGAATTCCTCTTCAATAACGTCTATCGCAACCTCATATTCAGCGAATTCATCATCTTTCACAGAAGAAAAAATATCCATTTTTAATTGCTCGAATTTTTGTTGCGTTTTTTGCAACATATCCAACTTTGCCATCAAAACACTCTCTTCAGAAATTTCGAAAAGGGACGAACCTATTTTAGTTAACTGTCCCTTTATATTAGCTTTTCTACGGTTTAAAACTATTGCAGCAACAGACATTATGCTATGTTTTTCTGTTTACGAGTCC
This sequence comes from Latrodectus elegans, assembly GCA_030067965.1. Lineage (NCBI taxonomy): Eukaryota > Metazoa > Arthropoda > Arachnida > Araneae > Theridiidae > Latrodectus > Latrodectus elegans. Next base: position 102,694,415 of record CM057813.1, read on the forward strand.
ACAAAAGAGTTTGGCATCTACTACACGGTAACTTGATATCTTACAACGGCTACTCTCTATTCCTGCTGGTTAAGCGACTCCATTTATCGACGGACCATAATGTATATGAATTTTTGCTATCTACTTTAAGAGGTTAGTTTGTGCTCCTACTATTCAAAACAAATGAGACAAACCAATCTTCTTCAACAATCTAATAACAAATTTATTTAACAAAAACATAACAAACTATAAAATAATGAGAGAGTAAGAGTCTTTTTCAGAGCTCTTCTCCCCACAGCAGTTACTTTCCAACTATATCCCTTTTTTTTACATTTTCTTTCGTTTTAAACCCAAAAATTCTGGCAACCCTATGGCGCCATACCTCTACCTCCCCATCACACAACATAAGTAACAAATAAACACTACAAAATGGCGTAAACAATTACATTTTTATGTTTCTGCAAAAGAATCTTAATTCTCTGATTCATGACTTTTCTTTAGAATGCCATTGAATATTTTTTCTGTTTTATAACCAAAGGCCGATTCATTTTTTCTCATTTATAAGCGTTCTTTGTTTCCATCGAACGCATTTATTAATCCTTTTATGCAAAATTACGCCCACGTGGACATCTTTCCGCATGCAAATTTGCATCATTTTAGCTGCGCATTTAGTGGCAAATGGGCTACAACACAAGTTCCTTTTTCTATGTAATATCATCCTCAAGCCTGAATGGTGAAAATATAAATATTCTTTAATTCTTTTTCCCCACCCTATTTTAAGCTTTTGTTGATTGTTCAGCAAAACAATCTCACGCCCTCCCTACTTGATGGTGGTTCTGGTGAGTTTGGCGGCTCAGCTTTTCGTGTTCTCCTCTCTTGCTCGCAGGTTAAATGCGGTTTGATCACATTAATATTCAAAGAACCTACTTACAGGATTCTTTGCAGTACCTCGTGACAAGACACGTTCCGTAATTAGTTATTCCCGCCTTAAATTCATTCGAGACTTTTTGTTTTTACAGTGATATTGCTGGGTAACCGTGGGATGAAGGAGTTAGTATTTTTATACCCGCTTTATTTATGATTCCTTATTGAATACACTGTCTGTTTTAGCGAGTGTGTGCTCTTGTTGATTTTGAATAGACTATTATGGGGTTGTTGGCATGTAATTATGGTCTTCTGAGACTAAATTTATCAATTTTTTGTGTTCCGCAAACATGGTGAAAAATTATTCTATATCCACTTGTGTTTATGTTTGTTGATGAAAACTTAGCAGAATGAATTCAATATTAATTATTTTTTCTAATATGTTTTAATAGTAAATTTAAATTAAAAAAAATTGATAATGATTTCATTAATTGTTTTGAATTTCAGTGGTTTTGAAAAAAAAACTATTTAAAAACGTTTGGAATATTCCTAGACATCCTTAAATAATATTTTAAAATATAGTTGTCAATATTTGTAACTATGGTTATATTCCATATCATACGATTTAAATCATGTTTTTAATTAAATTTTTATATTAATAAAACAATTTGTTAATCAAAGTTATAAAACATTCAAAATATATTTTTAGAGCAAAATCGCGTGTTACCTATTATAAAGAAAAATTGATTTGTATATATTTGTTTGATGTGATATGTCTCATTCTTTTTACAAAAAGTTTTGCTTAATTCAGTTTGATTTTGTTATATTAATAAATTTCTGTGTTGCACTGATACATAGAAAAAGGCTATTTACAATTCCATTCGAATTTTATCAATAAAATATTTAAAAGTAATTTTTTTATGAATTAGATTATTAAAACTCGTACACACACATAAAACTGTCGATTAAATTCCAATGAAAAATAAAATTTCGAAATTATTGGTAAGAAACAGTAAATGATATTATAAAAATCTTTTATATATTTATCTTTTTTAAATGATTTTTTCTCTTGTCTTGTCATTTATATTTTTATGTATTTTCTAAGAGTTAATTACCGCGTACCAAGGTGTCCCCAGAAAAGGAATAAAATTTCCCGCCAAATCAACAGTTTGCTAATGATACAGTACAAAACCCCACACCCAACAACAACAACAGAATTCACATCGGGGAACAATATATAAACACGCGGTTGTGAATTAGAGATTAAGATTCTTAAAAGATAACGAGAACTGGGGATGACGAAAAGAAAAAAAGAAGGGTCTAATGATTACGGGTTCAATGAGGTTGAACAAAAGCGCAACCAACAAGGTCCTTTACGTGCTTGGTAGCGTGCGACATAGCGTCATGCGTGTCTGACTTTCCGTGTGTGCAAGGGATGGGTTGATGGAATCCTTTATGTCGAAGATGGCTCGTCTTGATAGAGGCTGGCCATTATACACCTAACGGAATCCATCTCCTAATGCAACATTGTAGCTCGCTGAAAAGGGTTTTTAATCACGTGGGAGACTTGGGACTATCGTGTCAGCAGAGCGTTCTGTTTTTATTGGATGTTAATGTCGATGCTTTGTCCCACGAGATTTTGTTAGGTCTGAAAGCATTGTCCGCTGCTATTGAGACGTCGTTTTGGCGCGCTTTTTTGTCCCCCGGTGCATGCTGTAATTAACAGCGATGTCGATGACTGGCGTTTTAATAAGGAAAAGTTGGCGGAATATGCTGATTTGCATATCGGTTATTTTATCCGTGTGGGAACCTTTTTGTAGTTGCATGTCTTTAATGAAAATAAGGTCGAAGACTTGATAATTGGAATCACATGTGTAGAGATGATTTTAATATCTTTAAGGACGCCCATTTTTGTTTTATATTATCGAAGTAATATATATACATACATACATACATACATACATACATACATACATACATACATACATACATACATACATACACACACACACACACACACACACACACACACACACACACACACACATACACATACACATATACATATATTTAATTTTATAATATTTTGTGGCTTGATAAAAATAAAGTTATTTATTTTTTGAAAAAACATTTTCCTGGTATTTTTTCTACTATCACTAATATTTTTTTATTATTAATATTGAAACATAAATTTTAAAAGACAGACTAATACAATATTTTATTCTATATGTTAGTCAATAAAGTCTTTAATGGAAAGCGATGAAATTATACATACGGCCGACAGTAGTATTAATAAAATTTCAGTACTGCATTTTCCGACTTTGGTTTTATTTATAAACTTAAAATTTTTACAAATGTCAAAGAAATATTTTCGTACTTATGTTGTTGCTATAGTTGTCAAATATTACAATTATAGTTTTCTTCACACACACACAAAGTTTTTTTATAACTATTTTATACTATTACAGCTATACTTTTCTTCAAATATACTAGCTGTAGTTTTCAAAAAATATAATCCTAAAATATTGTAAAATAACTGTCTTCGTGTAACTGTTTAAATTTATCTACGCAATTTCCATGATTAGAATACTTGTTCAAGTACAACGTTATTATACATTAATTTCATTCAATGTGTTTAAGATTTTTACTATATATTTATCAAATTACAAACATTATAGGTGAAGGAAAAATACAATTTATTGACAAGTGGTAACATTTCTCTAATTTTTGCTATTGAAATTTTTTTTTCTAATTTAGAGTTGGTAGCAGAATTGTTTACGTTCTTGCATTCGGTTCAACCATTCGTGGGTTCGAATCGCACATCGGGCTTGGATGTTTATAGTGATTCGGATTCCACTTTAAACCGTAAGTCCCGGTCTAACTAACCTTCGTATGCAAAAATTGATTATTGAGCAACAAATTAAATCAAACCATTGCCGCCATTGTGGGACAAGTTAACTATAATACCAATGCTGCCATACATGATTTTGTAAAACTGACACAAAAATATTCGAAAGTATATTTCTCGACTTAAATAGCAAATTTAAAAAGTTTTCAACTGTAAAAATAACTATTCCTTCCTATTTTGCAAAATATGAACATCTGCATTTTAACCGACAATACACACTTTTGCTTTTGTTTTTATCGCAAATTTGTACAGGTGGAGACTTTAAAGCTGTGAACAGGTTTTCATAAAATATTTCGAAGGAAAGAAAAAAAATTCTTACGAAAGAAGAGAAATTCTCCGATAACAACTGCCCACGATTTCCTAGATGGAGGAATCTGCCCATACTAATAAAAGCTTAGTACTCTCACGTGAAGTAAATTTGGATGTCTTATTATGTCGTTCTCTGTTGATAACAAGAGTGGTTGTCGCTTATGACAGCTAGCTGGTGACACCTGGTTATGTGGCATATTTCTTCTGAGACCTCCGATTGCAGGAGAAAGCTGATAAGTATTTGCCATTTAAAATGTAATAAAATGTTTGGAAATCTATCTGCATTCTGCGATCGAGTCTCTTAAACTAAACTGAGTGAGGATTAGTTCTTTATCGCAAGTCTAATGCCTTCAAAGTGTCAAAATCAAATGACCAAAAGCAAAAGCGATCAGCAAAATGAGAATTAAATCAGGTAATGAAAAGCGTCATTTGATTTAATTTTCATGTGAGCAGATAGCTAAGTTTTCCGCGCTTTGATTTGTGTTCATTCGACGTCGGGCTTAGAAATGTGTAAGTATTTAGAATTCATTTTAAAATTTTATTGCGAACTAAATTAATACCCTTGAGCAAGGCACTCACTGAGTTTCTATTGGTAGGGCATAGTTCTTTAGAGCGAAAGGTCCTGTGTTCAATACCGCACAGTTTGTTCATTTTTGGATTTTGCACTATAAAACCCAGCCAGCCAACCAACCAACTTTGGGAGGGGGATTCGATCCCAGCCTCTATTGAACAATGGGATATGGAGTTTATGTTTGTACAAACTGGGTATTTATCTGTTTTTGCAAGTGCTTGAGAGTTTTCCGGACTTTCTCCCTTGCAACAGTTGAGTACGACCCACTGTCTATGAAAAGTCCTCATTACAATGCGGATATTAAAATGCCTCAAAGCAACCTGAAGCCATTAGGCAACTACAACGTGGTGTCAAAGCCCCCTGAACAAAAAATCGTATTAATTTAGAACATAAAATCTACAATCAGAAATTTTTATTTTTGTTATAATTGCTTTCCATGCTTTTTATACAATGATAATTGTAATATTTCAAATAAATATATTTACGCAAAGAAAGTCCTCATTACAATGCGGATATTAAAATGCCTCAAAGCAACCTGAAGCCATTAGGCAACTACAACGCGGTGTCAAAGCCCCCTGAACAAAAAATCGGAATTTCATAAATCTTTTATTGAATGCTTATGTTGGAAATGTATCAATACCGCTTTAATTATCCATGCCCAGTGCATTTTCATTAAAAACAACTTTTGTGAGTCATTGCTAAGATTAAAGCCTCTTCTAACCTAAATCTCCGACTATCCACTGGTTTTCACATGCTTTTGCAATCCTTTTAAAGCGATTAATTCTATTATTCCACTCACACATTCGCCCGTTTTCGAATTGACCAGTGGATCGCATTGTTGGCTCTTGGATATCGTCCAGCTCTTGTGCGTGGCCGATTAAAAGATGGTTACGCCTCACTGTTATCCCGTTACAAGTGTTTTCTAATTCCTCTATCTGGGTTAAGGTCTGCAAGAAACTTACGACGTTCCTCTGAGCTCATCTCTTATTGCTGTTGGTGCATTCACAGTAATAGGACGCTGTCACCTAATTCAGACAAGATGATGGATATATGTGAAGAAATTCCAAGAATCTGGTTGGCTTGTCAGATGGCCTGTGACTTGATTCAATTTAGGAGGCTTGTGTTCTGCTCTTGGCATTTCGATTCGTTTTTATTTTGTTATATATTTTTTTATATTTTTAATAAGAAATAATTTTGAAAATTATTTTTTACTATTCTTTTTTAATCAATTAATTTCTGAAACCATTGTAATCTGATGAAAGTTTTAATAGAACGTTTATTCTCTCTCTAGATTGTTAATTTTATTTCTAATTGCCTTCTTTGCAGCCGCTTTACATTTAAAACAAGATTTAGAATTTAATAATTTTATTTTAAAACTATGGAATATTTTTTAAAATAAGATTTTATCTAGGAAATCAAGTCTCGCTTTCTTAGTTAATTTCAGTTTATTTGTTAGTGTCTCGTTTACCATGTCATCGGGTAACTTAACAGTTATTTATTTATATGTATAGAAAGACCATTGGGAGAATGCCTCTGACAGCATATAAATGATATATCTTGAATTATCACATATGCGTACAAAAATATTTTCCAATATTTGCATACTTAACGAATAAAGTTATCCAAGAACTAAGACATCTAGCTTAGTTCTTGGATAACTTTATTCGTTAAGTATAAAGTTATCCAAGAAAAATGTAACTACACGCAAATTGTGCTTAATAAGTTCATGCATGTAAATCCTACACTTTTTATTTCGATCAAATATATTTATATTAAACCAACATGGAAACATAAAATGTATGTAGATTAAAATATATTTTAATACAAACGTATTTTATTCTTTTCAATTTTTATAAGTAAATGCATTTTGAATAGGGGTACAGTTGGCTGCCGAACGGTTAGCACTCTCGCTTTCATTTCAACAGCTTCTAGGTTCGAATCCGCATGTTGATGGAACATGGATGTTTGTAGTGGTTTGCAATCCACTTTAAGATGTAGGTCGCGATCTACTTTACCCTTGTGTGCTGAAAATGACCGCTGAACGATAAACCAATCGCATGAATGCCGCGTGCCGAATAGGCAGTTTAATGACTTTTTAGGTTCAACAAGTTATGGGTTCAATTCCTACTTCTAATATGGATGTTAACAATAGCTTGTAATCCACTTCAAACCGTAGGTCGCAATTGAATTAACCCGCGTCTGCATACCATTACCGTAGAGCCATAAACCATAAAACTACGAAGAATTAATGAAAGGAAAGTTATCTTCTGATGATTCACACTCACATCTACCTCTCCTTGTAATTTAGTCTTTATACAATCTCATTTTAAAATATAATGGATATATCAAATTACTGTTCTAAATATATAAGGTATTTTACAGAGAAAAAACTTCCCTCGATTTGAACCATGAGAAATGCGAGGTACTTTCTCCTGCAGCTTCCTTGTGTCTAAGGAGAGGCAGCGATCTTTGCATTCCGCCGGAGGAGTTAGGCGCAATTTTCGTCAAGGGTGGTTGGAGTTAACTTGATATTTTCCATCTCCCTGAGCACTTTAACCGTGCAGGTTGCCGATTGACGGGTGCATCCGCGTGACAACGTATGTATAACTTTTAAGGAAAAGCCCAGACCTTTTTTTTTTAAATTTATTTATTTTTTTTACGATTCACTGCCATTTGCTTTTGCGGAGGAGTTTTTCTTGCCTAACTGTGTTATGGCTGGCCCCCTCGAGTCGTCTTGCCTCTTGCTGGGAAAAGAGCATTAAGTCTTTACATTTATGGCATTAAACAGTTTGTTCTTGATTTAGTGGCTTTGTGATTTTTCATGGGGTAACCTTTATTTTATTTCCCGCTGTTTCGAGAGACTCATACGTTCCACTGAGTTTAATTTGGTTCCGATCTTCCATGTATTTCACGCAATCACGGTGCTGCTTCTTCAAGGTTACGTATAAAATTTTCGAAAGTTTGGAGCCATTTTTGTAAGATATAAGATTCCGAAATGTTTGCTGCAATTGGACGTATACCCTCAGAAAAAAAAAAGGGACGCTTTTTATTACCCCATCAAACTGCTTAATAATTTTTTATTGGTTCTGTTTAATGATAATAATAGAATGTTATTATGATAATGTAGAATATATATTTTAAAATATTTGCTTTTATTAAAAAAATTAATGTAATAAAGCAATAATTAATTTATTACAGTAAAATTTTGTAATTATAAGTTTATAAAGCTTGAAATGCATGAATACAAAATAAAAAAATAAAATAAAACATTAAAAAAAAAATTAGTATTCAGCAAAACTCAATAAAAGATCTTTATTTCTCTGAAATTTTTAGACATTGATTGTAATTAATTATTACAATAATAGTTATTATTATGAAATTATTTGAATTATTACTATAAAGTTTATATATATATATATATATATATATATATATATATATATATATATATATATATATATATATATATATATATATATATATAACGTATTTTCTCAGATTTATATTCCGTGAATAATTTTTAAGCTGTTTTGTTTTTTATCTTTTATATTTTTGTTAATTGTAGTAAATAATGAATTTATTCTGGATTTAAATTAAAATAAATGCATGGCATAAGATAGAACGTTAACTTCATTTTTTTTCTGCTTAATAAATATAATTTATTTACTTTTATACGTGGCTGTAATAAAAGGAAATTAATCTGGGTTTTCTGATTCATTCTTATTGTTTGTAATCTTGTATTTATCCATTCTCTCGTAAAAATTATAGACTAGTGATTTTATTTAGTAATTTTTTTTTGTTTTATTTTGCATAGTGGAAATACATTTTTGATCTAATATCTGAAAAGTGATGCCGCGCTCCATTTTGTGAAGTATTTGAAGAGTTTCAATAGAGAACCGTTGCGCTAACTTTAGATTTACGTTTTGTAAATTCTTACTTATACTAATATTGATTTTTTTCCTATATTATTTATTAATTATATATTCTTAGTGTCATTTTTAGTTTTTTTTTATTGTCTCCTTACGGTCTATTGACAGTATTATTACAGTCTTTAAGTAGTTAAATATCAAATAGAGCTTACAATTCAAATTACAGAGATTTCATTTATAAAAATTTTGAGGAAATAAAATACAAGATATTATAAAATTGTGGAACTGCAAATAAATTTTCTGCCCAAATAAGCTTACAGAATATTATTTATTTTAAGAATATAATAGTTCATTATATATATATATATATATATATATATATATATATATATATATATATATATATATGCATTCGTATGCACACATATGTGAAATACATATCTTTGTATATGTATGTGACATTTCTGTAATTAATATCTATAAATTATTACATAAGTCTCCTTGTTCATTTTTGATAAATCTCCATCGTGTTATGCCGCCTGAGAGAATTCTTTATAAATAATGGATCTTATTCACATATATATCCCAAAGGAGGAGATTTGGAAATCTCCCAAGCATTCACCCTGTCAATAACAGAAATCAGAAAAGTAATACTCTCACATTGAAGTTGTGGCTGAGATCGAACACAAGGATTTTCACTCTGAAAAGTGCGTTCTTATCACTACGACATTTAGAGCTCATTAATAATTGCATATAGCAACAGTGCTTGGAAGTGTTAGGTCAGAAGTTTGATGCCCGCCACTACTAAGTTATAGATACAGGACTCCTGTCTGTTTTATTCTAATGGTTTTTCAAAAATGGGCATTTATTCACTTGATTATAGTTATATCCGTGTATATTATAGTTATATAGCTATAGAACACCGTTGTATTTAAAGTTTATATCTATAGCATTATATGATTTGAACCACACACACTTCTACTGTAGCTTTTCGACAACTTTAAACTCTTGATCAATGAATGTGAATGCATACTAAATGAAGTGAAAATATCATTCAAATATTCCATGAATAACGTTTGAGAGAAAAAGTTATATTTAAATGTAATGAATCAGATGTGTGCTAGTTTCTTTTAAAAAATCTTTGCCCCGAAATCTTCCACTAGTTAATTCGCGATCAAGGCGAGTTTTTCAAGTACTCTATGAACTCCAGATCAGTATTCAATTCAGTCTTTTATCTCCTAAGTAATCTCGCTGTTCGTGTTGATTTTTCCGTTCACAATAAAAGCGATATTCAAAGGTAGGAAAAAAAAATTCGTTCCGGTTTAGTGACCAATCATCTGATAAGGAGATTATGGAACATGTCTGCTAAGTCTTCAGGGGTTCCAAATCTCGCGTGCGTTCTGTGTAGTATTGCTTATGTAAATGACAATTATACCCCGAGTAAGCCCAAGATGTAGCTCCTTATATCTTGAAGGTCATAGTGATTATGTGATGTATAGTTCACCCCTCATCCCGCCGATAAATTACTCGCTAGAAAGGGTGCTCTTCAATTTTCTTTAGTTTTTTGTTCTATACAAATACGATTTTAAGATATGATTTCTAGTTTTAAAATAACGAGAATTTTATTTCTAAAATTCTGTAATTCGTGAGACTCTTATGAAAATTCTTATTTTTAAAAATATAACTATTTCAAATTATTATAATATAAATTTTACTTGCTTTTTAATTTTCTTTTATACATAATTTTTGACCGATTGACAGCGTAATGGCTTGTACTCTGACCTTCGGTCCAACTGTTCTCGGGTTCGATTCTCACTTCGATTATGCATCCATATAATGACCCTTTTTACTGCCATTTTAAACTGCATTCTGCCTTATCTACAAAAATTAAAGATTAAGGAACAAAAACGTTTTGCGATATTTTCGAGTTTTACTTTGTTCAATAAGTCTAGTGGTCAGCGTGCCTGACTACGGATAGGAAGGTCCTGGGTTCGAATCCCGGTTCAGGCATGGATGTACTTTTTCTCTCTCTTTCCTGTCTTTGTCCTTTCCTTGTGTGTGTGAATGAAGTATGAATGATGTCTACCCTATAAACGGATCCCTACGACATGTGTGAGGGTGCGATGGTGGCCCACCCCCTGTGGTGCGCCCGGGGCAACGCCTTGGTGGCTAAGAGGTCGCTGTTTCTGGCCGGTTCCTTGGGTATCAGGGAACAATAGATTAATAGACTATGTTGCAGTTGTAACTGTACAATCTGCCATTGGGGGAAAACAAAAAACTTTGTTCAACAAATGTATTTGAATTATGAAAATATTTTTATTTTGTTCTCTTGATTGATGGTGTTAAATTAGAAAGGCAGAGTCTATTAGTAAAGTTGGTTCTTCCTTTAGTACAACGGAATATATTGTCCAATCATTTATTGTATGATTTTGTTTCTGGAACATCTACATTATAACATGAAACGAAACCTGGAAGTCTCTCAAGTACATACTTGACAAATGTGTTAGGATCGAACCTGAAACCTTCTACTTTTAGGTTTATCGTGCCTTCCACTAAGACATGAGGAACTCATATTTATTTAAACCCGGACTAGCTCGGAAACACCCCCTGGTGTTAACTGTAGATGATTATTTAATCGCAATATAATTATGTTAAAAATGCAGTAAGATTTATCAAAACACGGGTTTATAATGCCTTCTAAAAAGTCTTAAAAGTCTCTAACTGGAAAAATAAAATCAGGGACAGAACTTTCGGGAGGGTTAATGTGCTGAGGATTAGGTATCAATCTTAACTGAAATACCAAAAAAGAAAAAAAATTCGTATTTAATTATATATATATATATATATATATATGTATATATATATATATATATACATATATATATATACACACACACACACACACACACACACACACACACACACACACACACACATATATATATATAATTATACAATTTTAACTTTTTGGAATCTTTTCCAAATCCTTTTGCACTTATTGACTCGAATGTTCAATAAACTAATCAATTAAAAAAAATAATAATTTTAAAAAACTATTTCAAGTTAAATAAAAAAATTTTGTATGGCATCCATATACAAAAATATTTATCCCTTGTTTGTTGTTGCACCAAAGTAGCTTGAACTTAAATGAAGTTTGTTTTTAAAATCATTTTAGGGTCCGTATTTACTTGTTTTCTTTTGCAACACGATATATAGTTAATGCTTGGTTAACGTTGCGATTGGAAACGTCTTACGATTTCTAAATAACGAATTTTCGTTGAAATTGTTTCCGAACCGTTTTTTTTTTCCCGCCATAAACGTTTAAGTATGGAAAAGGTGGGGAGGGGAAAAAAAAAACATTTGCATGTTCCAGTGATGGCCATAAAAGTTTGGCCCTGAAGGTTGAGTTGTTGCTGGATCACTGACCGTGAGACATAACGACGCGGTCATCATTGATTTGTTTTACATTTAGGGTAACTTTCCCTTTTCTATGCATGAATTGCGATTCAAAAGAAAAAAGTATATTTCCATCGTCTGTCTGTCTGTACGACAGCGATTTCTTGGCTTTAATGAAAAACAATGGGAAAAAATGATATATTTCATTTTCCTACTTTTCTACAAATAATTATCTTCCAGCAATGTTTTCATGAAAAACAAAAAATCTCTATTTCAATTTATTGTTTTTAAGGAATAAAATCTAAGTTTACTTTTTGAATGATAACGAAAATGATCTTAGCGTAATATGGAAAACTTATGTTTGATTTCATTTTTTTTTCTTTTTTTAAAGTAAATCTGTTTTAGATTTATATAGTCTGCAACCGAAAAACATTTACCATTTGTTTATTCAGAATTAATTTATTTAAAATATTTCAATCACAATTATAACAGGAAATTTTGAATTTTTTAAAATCTGAAATGAAGAAATACATTTTGTTTGCATCGTGATATCTCCTAAGTACCAGTTTCTTATGTTTGGAAGGTCGTGCGTTCGATATTTGTCTCTGCCGTAAAACATCCTGTTGAGAGGGCTTATGGAAGTAAATATTAGCATAACATTCATCTGAATGTCTCATCTCTTTGCTCTGTAAAATTTCGAGAGTTTGTATCAACCTCACCAATTAACAGTGATTCAGAATTACTAGTAGTTAGTTACCTGCAACAGATTAAATGAAAATATAAACTCAATAAAATTAATATCAGTTTGAATGCAATGGCAGCTAATAGAAATATGAAATATTTTATGAGTTTAAAAAGTATTATTCCAGTGTAGAATTCATATAAGGAAGGACAACATCTATATCTAATAATCAAACCGAAATATAATTCTAAACTCTTAAACGAACTTATAATTCCTGTTAACTTCACTATTGTTTATTCTTTATTTTATGCAGTTGTCATTATCTTATTATACTAGTTCAAGTTTCATCTATTTTAGAGAAGGCATTATTTTTTTTTTTTACCAAAATTTTCGATTATATTTGCAAACAAAATAAATACAAAAATGATGATGCTTACTTATTATAAGTTGAAGCTAATATAAAAGTCAATAAAATAATGAGCAAAACAGAAGTTAATTTCATATATTATGCTGGATCTCAGTTAAACTCTCAAGATTATTGTAGTTAATAGTTTCTATTTTTGTTATAGCTGCCCCCCTATGTATGTTGGAGAGTATTGTCAACATATGAATCCTTGCCACACCGGATCCGGACCCCGATGTCAAAATGGTGGTACATGCAAAGTTGAGATGAGCGTCACCAGCGGTCCCACGATCTCCTGTACCTGCCCTTTGGGTTTCAGGGCCTCTCTATGCGAAATAGCCGTCCCTAACAGCTGCGACAGCAACCCTTGTCTGAATGGCGGCACATGCAATCTAGTCACCCTCGACAACTACACTTGTTCCTGCGCCGCTGGATACAGAGGTCAGTACTTGATGCATCGTTTGCAACTTTTCGAGAAATATCGTTTGGAATTGTCCAAATTGAATTTAACATGTGTCGCTCTTTTAGGGGATCATTGCCAGCTACCAGACTTGTGTTCTCCCCAGCCTTGCAATAATGGAGCCACTTGCCTATCTCTGGAAGATTCTTATCGGTGCACATGCGCGCGGGGCTTCTCTGGAACTAACTGCACTGATGATATTGACGAATGCCAACACAATCCTTGTTTGCATGGAAGGTGCATTAATATGGTCGGATCATACAAGTAAATGATTGTCTTTTTGAACTACGGAAAAAGCTTTCTTAATTTCAATCCTGTTATGCATCAGGACTAACGACCTGTTATTTGTTCCAGATGTAAATGTGATCCTGGTTACACTGGCCAAAACTGTGATTTTAACTATATTCCATGCGATCCTAGTCCTTGCAGAAATGGTGGTACGTGTAGATATGTCGATAGCCTCAGTTACAGATGCTCTTGTCCTCCTGGTAAGTTTCAGTTTTTAAAATTCTAAACTTATTACCAAGTTTCTATGTCCCTAAAAATTTTAACTTCGTGCAAAGTTTTTGTTTAATTTCTCAACAGTTTTTTTATTACTCTTCACTTGCGCGATGTTCATTTTATTTTTCATTAACTACTAAAAGCATTTTAAAAGCTCTTTTTTTTTTTTATCAAGATAAAAGCGAAGAGGTTAACAGCGCTGGCGGCTGAGTTGCAATTATGCACGCAATTGGAGCTTTCGAAAGGAGCGAAAATTGAGACTGCAGACTGATAATTATACTTTACATCATGTTAACTTTTTTATTTGGACGGAAACATTTTTATTTATGAGAGAACACTTTACAGCAGAATTTTTTTTTTAAAGACCGAATTGCTGATGCCAACTTTGGGCACTTTTTTCTTCCTCAACAAAATTATTTTTGAAATAGAACGTCGCGATTTTCTTTCCTGATAGAGGAAGGCTAAGGAAGTATTGTTGAATATAATAATAATAAAAAAAGGATCGTCTCTTAGGCTCTTTTGACTTTTTTTCCACTGTGCCAAAAGCTTTTTCCTTCTAAGGATTCTTATCTAATACGTTCCATTCTGTGTAGTTCCGACATCTTGGTGAGCATGGAATAATTTTTCGAAAGTACTGCTTGTGTTGGAGAGATATCTTTAATGGAATGGATGTTATGAAACTAGTTTGGAATTCTTTTTCTTTCACGATTCCTTTTCGACGAATAAGATTAGTTAACTACGTGACATGAAATTAGAATGAAAGTTTTCTTAATTCCTTATGTGTGTGTGAACTATGATCTGCACAAACCGATAAAACGTGTTCTTTCTGGCAACGAAAGCTAAAGAAATCAGTAGTGTTCTTTGTTCCTTTTAATTCTTTTTGATATCAGGCTAAAGCTTGTCATTCATTAACGTCGGTTTTATAATTGATTCTTTAACACAGTTCCTAATTTTAATTTTTTGCTTTGTTTTAGATTCTTTGTGGAGTATTATTCTAACTGAGTTTTCAAAACAACGTGTTTATTTGTTGAAAAAAATTAATTTGTAAATGGAATTTTAGAATATTTCCTTTTAAACAGGAATTATATAACTAATATTACAGGAATTTTAAAACATTCTTTCCTTGACCTATATTAAAATTTACTTAATTACATTCTACTTTTAAAACTTAATCATCATAAAATAAAATTTTCGTTAATATTTATCTCCAAAATTTCCAAAACATAATGCCGTTGCCAAACGTGTTAAAGATTAATTTCTAAGACTTATTTTCAATGCTGCTACTATTAAGTACTTTCCCGCGTGAAATCTCATTAAGAATGTAAAATTATCCTTTTCAGCTTGAGTATAAGAAAGTGTTTTTTGCTTAATCCCATTCAGGCGAGAATTTTCTTTTCAGGAGGTGTTTAATTATTTCGCCTCTTAAATCAGTTATTCATACGTCAATCATTTTTGTTAATGAAGTATTTCTTTGAGATATTTCGTAAAAAAATCCATTTAAGCCTGTCTTTTGTTTTGGTCATTTGTACAATATTTTCTACTTTATCAAATAGATTCTCCTGCCGAAAAAATTTTCAGCAAAATTTTTTTGAATAATACTATTCAAGAGTTCATTTATTGTTTTTTTTTATTATTATTAAGAATTTCTTTTAGACTCACTGAGAAACTTGATTTGTTTTGGCATGTATATAAAAACATTTCAAGTATATATCATAATCGTAAAACAAAGTTACTTTTCATGAGAATTAGTTGTATTCCTTATTATTATTTTTTTCCTAAGTTATTTTTCTAAATTAAATTTTATTATATTATTCATTTTTTTTAAAGTTAACTTTAGGAATACTTTCTATTAAGTTATTTAGTTTTAAAACCAAAGAATTACGGAGGGTATTAACACATTTTTAGAACGATTTCGATAACGAATTTTAAAAAAAGTAAATGTTTTAGGATAAAAATTTTTGGCAACAGCTTATTATTTGAAATGAGAAATATCGTATGTTATTTTTCAATTCATTCTTCTTTCAAAATGTCACATAGAAACATGCTCCGAACTGAAGGATATGTTTTTGCGCTTTCCGAAGATAAACGTTCTTATTCCAGAATTAAAAAATGTTATGAAATGCATGGTATTAAAATTACTAAGTGCAAAATAAGCAATATTATTAATCGGATAGGTAAAAACTGTCAATCATTATTTCTACATCGAAAGAAGATTCCAAACGAATATTCGTAAAAGGTACGTACTGTTTCAAATGTTTCTAAAGTAAAATCGCTGGTAACAAGAGAAAAACCGCCATCACAGAACTCAATAGCAAAGCCTTTAGATACATCTGTTGCAACAATAAATAAAATAATAAACGAGTATTTACAACTTATTAATTAAACGGCCGCACGAAATCGTTCTAAAAATGTGTTAATACCCTCTGTATTGGTTACCGTACAGAATTAAAAAATTTGCTTTATAATTTGCTACATTAATTTAGTCCTAGGATAGAGCTTCCTTTTTTGTTATAGCAAATTTTGTGTTTATTTATTTTTTTTGCTTAAAATTTACAAATTCGCCTAAAACAGCAAAGAAATTATTGCATTTGTTGTTTAAATTAATTCTACTTCATTGGGGGAAGGGGAGTGGGAAAAGTAAATTTATCTGAGTTTTTTTTTCAACTTTTTTTCATATTTGTATTTTTTAAAATTTGATTTGGTTTTTCGAGCTTTATTGAAGAATTAAATGCTTCTTTTACTTTTATTTACCATAGCAAAAATTTTTGTTTGAAGAAATTAAAATTTTTATTGGTTCTTTAAAACCTTTTTCATGTTTTTAAAAATAATTATATGCAGAATTCAAACATTTACCTAGGAAAACGTAACCATGAAATTTGTTCCCTTTATTAACTATTAAGTGGTTGTTTCTTTCGTTCCAGTTGAGATCATGATTACGCCACTTTCTTGCAATTCTCATTGATTTAACATTTCATTTACGACTCATCGTATTGAAACGATGACGTAAATCCGACTTGTCGACGAATTTGCTGCGTGCATTCAAATCGTATTCTTCAAATGGCAGGAAACAATGCAGAAATTCTCCATCGAATATCTGACTGTCGTCGGCGATGAATTCATTTTTTTTTTTTAACCAGTAATAAAAAAAGTCTATTTTAGCTATAATTTTTTTTCTTTTTGTGAAAGTTTTCAAAATCATAAAAATTACTTGCTATTCTGAGTAGTTAGTCTTCAAATTTTCAAATCTTTAGCGATATTGCTTCTAAAATCAAACGCATTTGTTGTTTAAATTAATTTTACTTCATTGGGGGAAGGGGAGTGGGAAAAGTAAATTTATCTGAGTTTTTTTTCAACTTTTTTTCATATTTGTATTTGAAGATGGAACAGAAGAAAAAATATAATGAAAAAAACCAAGACAAAATACCCACTTTATAATTAGTTTAAATCGGCAAGGATGATTTAATTTTTTTTAATTTGTTTCTTTTATTAATTTTGTATTATTGTCGTCACACTTCATTATTTTGATACAGCCTAAAACGTAATGTTTTAACCACTTCGCTGAATAGTAATTGATGAAAAACACTTTGATATTTCACTCATTTGACACAAATGTCCGCTACCTAGCTGCTCGAGACTTTCTTTGACGTCGGAATTTGTTTCCTGTGTCGTTTAAGAGTTCCTTCCATAATGTGACAAATCTATTAAAACGACTAGCGGCATGCGAATCGACTCTTCCTCTCTCAACAAGCCCATCATTCTTTACCGCCGATTTTAATATTCTTACCTCGTCTTCGAAGCAGAGAGAGAGAGAGAGAAACAAAGCTTTTCAGTTTTCCCATATAACATGCCCGCCTATGCTTTATTTCTGCCGTCCCAGGGCGTACAACAACAACAACCGGTTCCCAAAGTCTTCAAGGGAATAGTGACAGGCTGCAATCAGCAGCGGCCCAAAGAAGAGAGCTGGGAAGGTTCTGAGATGGATATAATAAATGGGAAAAGAGTAAAAGTATATAAGCCTATCCCTCTTTTTTTTGCCATCAAGTATTTCATTCGACTCACACGCTCAGAATCTTGATCTTCCTGAGGAGAAACGTCCACCCACCCAGTGTGGTGCCAGTGTGGAAACCGAAAGAAGACCATGAACTTATTCGAATTCGTGCCCGATTCTTTCGCGGTAATTATGTTGGAAGAACAGTTCCAAATAGTTGTGAATGGTTGAAATTCATCATTCGGATGCAATTCTTCTGAATTTTTTTTTCTCATTTTAGATGTAGTCAATTAAAACGTAATCCATCACAATGCATGGAACTAATAAATTCAGATTTTAAGCTGATTGTTGAATTTAAATTTGAAGCATGTTTGGTTGGATTGTGCTTATCGCTGTTGAATTATTTTTGCGCGTGAAGGCTAATACGATCATGTCTTATTGTTTGGAAATGAAACTTCATTAACTATACAAAAACACATTATTGTAATCAGCACTGAAGTTTGATTATACACGCTTTCTATTTTAAATATGAATGTTGTTCATGTTTGATATATATTCTTTCGATATATAATTTCTAATGTTCCACTCATCTCATATTAGACTGAGAATTTTAAGTGATTATGAAATACAAATATTTAAGTTTAACACATAAGTTATTATTAGGTATAAATTTAGATTATTTATATAGTGTCTTAATTTCTTACTGTTACAATGACGAATCGGCAGGTGAAATGGCAGGCGGGTTTTTTGTTTAACGTTCATGCATTCGATTCCCATCTTGGATGTGGTTGTTCGTAAATTTACTTTTATGGATTCTTATAAGTGTAAATGCTGCTTTATATTCCCTTTGCGCGTAAAAGGTTCACAGTGGAATGGTAAATAACCCGAACCCCGGGAAACTACATGCAATTTATTTAAAATAAGTTATAAGCATGTTGTTTATCGTTTAGCTTGTTGATGCATTTTCTAATTAATAATAGTCTTAAAGTTCCTGCTGCCAGGGTCCGCCTTAGCCTAAATTGGGGTTCGGGGGAAAAACTTTTTTTCAGAGGGCCCTCAGCTTCATAACAACAAACTTTCTCTTCAATACGGCACATGATTCATTTCGAAGTGACAGAGTAAAATAAACTTCTTATTCGATTTGGGAGCCCCTAAGATATTTGTGTGTGTGTGGGGGGGGCAACTGCCCCGTATGGCAATATCTTAGTCAGGATTTGCCTACTGCCTATTTATTTGTATTACATGTTTACAAATTGCTAATATTTTCAAAGTTCGGAGAATATTTATTCTCTTGTATAAATTCTGTTAAGATTGTTTTAAAAAACAAATCTTCACATGGAATTGTTTTATAATTATTTATAAAGTAATCTCATACAATAAAATACTGTTTTTTATGCGATGAAACTATTTAATGTTTTCAAAAGATTAAAAATTTTGATGTCATCAACGAATAATACAAATTACTAAACAGATTGTAAACATTTTTGATCTAAAACCAGTGCAGTTAAGAATTTCATCTATTAAGTTTACAAGAATCGTACGACCATTTATTTTTCTTGTAGCCTAACGATACATCATGGGTTCTTGGTTTCAAGGGTAGGGTCATTAATTTAATGCCCCACTGAACTTGGGCGTTGGTAAGATTTATTTCACCTTTATAGGATTGATAATACGATGAGAAGTGGCGTAAAATGACATGATCTTGCAAGTTTATAGTTGGCCGTTGAGAGGTTTTTTGTTCAGAATTTTTTTTTTTTTCCCTTTCCCCTTCAAATGTTAGATTCAGCGAAGGGATAAGAAAAATGGCTCTACAATTTTGGTCACTTTAACCGCACCCTATTCTTTCTCCCTGATAGAACCAGTGAAACAGTATATATATCACACCCACAGAGGTAAAAAGAAAATGATGTTGCCACTCAATAAAGGTGCAAAGAATGAGGAAAAGAGACATCATTTGGCCTTAATTTTTGCTCACTTTTTTCATAAGTTCAATTTTATTTTCCTTAAAAAGTTGTTTGAATGATTTCCTAATTTCAATTGGAATTTATATTTTTAACAATTTTTGTTTTTGTTAACTAAGGAAATATGAATTGAATAATTTTAACATTTTTATAGCGTATTCAACAAATGTCATACATTTTGTTTGAATTACAAAACTTAGTGTTAAAATTGCCAAAACAGTGTTGGTAAAAATATTCTGAAGTCAATTTAGTAATAATTCTTTTCAGGTATTCACGTTTAAAAGTGTTGTGGCTGTAGATTTGAAGTTGCTTGAAGATTCTTCCATTAAAATGTTCTAAAATAAGTCAAACGAAAAATGTGTGCACAAAATGTAATGGACTTATATGAATGTACAATCATGTGCTATGTGCGAATTGTTAATGCTACTAAATAATTTACAATTTTGTGTTAGGCGTATAAGTTTAGGGTTTAAAAAAATTTATAATTTTTAACTTAATTTTTTTGTAAATTTTTTCTTTATAAAGATATATGTAATTGAAAGATCTGGGAAATAGGAAATTCTTAATGTCACAAAATATAAAAATAAAGGAAAAAAAAAAAAAAAAAAAACATTGCCTATACAATTTTTCGCTGTAGATAAAGGTAACGGATTGAAGATTATTTTCGTAAACTTGAGAGATTTTTCGCTGCCTGAAGTCGTCTTTTGTTTCGTTTGTGGAGTTCATCCTGACGAAGGCAAAGATGGCATCAATTATGCTCTTTAACTTATTCGCTTTTTCAAGGTTTCAACTTTAATCGGATCAGATTCGCAATCGCATGATCTTCTCAAATTTATTCGCCCTCGCTCGCCATCCTCCTCCGCCCAGTCATTTCTCAGGCTTCAGTGCTGTTTTTTGAGAATAATCTTTCCTGAAAGAATGATACTCGGCTGGGGTGATTTTGTAAGAAAGAGTTCAAGGGAAAAGGGTTAAAAGAAGCTAGGGGAAGGAATCAACCACCTCCTTTCTTTGAGATAATCATCGACCACCCTCGCTAAGTTTATTCACAAAAAGTTAAATAACATCTCCACCCTGTCTGCCTCTTCTCTTGGCCTTTTCTTTTACTTATTTATCGCTTCAGAAATGCATGCGACTTTTCATTGTTGTCGGGATTCCCCATTGTTTGATCGAAAATGTTGATTTCTTAG
Source organism: Latrodectus elegans (assembly GCA_030067965.1). Classification (NCBI taxonomy): domain Eukaryota; kingdom Metazoa; phylum Arthropoda; class Arachnida; order Araneae; family Theridiidae; genus Latrodectus; species Latrodectus elegans. The sequence goes on from CM057813.1 coordinate 102,715,493, forward strand.
GGAACACCCTTTGTGCCAATGATAGTTATATATATATATATATATATATATATATATATATATATATATATATATATATATAATCTGAATGCATCGATCTGTGTACTGTAATATGCCAGCTGGTTGGTTATCACCAGTTTCAATGTTCGACTCCCACCTTGAGTGTGAACATTTGTAGAGTTCCGGAATTCACTTTAAACTGTACATTCTGAAACAACTAAACTTCCCTTGCAAAAGATACCGCATGACTTTAAACAAACTTATGATACAGCTGGAGGTAGCGCACTGGCCTTATTTCAACGGTTCATAAATTCGATTCCCATCTCTGATTGGTTGTTTGTAATGAGTCTGTGTATGGTGATAGCAATTTTATATTATAATAAATCCATTCCAAACTACAAATCTTTACTTATAAGTTTTTGTATGAAAAGAGATTTTTAAATGTTCTATTTAAAGTAGCATTTGCATAACATAGTATATACTGGTGCTAAATAAGAACTACCTTCTGATAAATTCTAAAGAGTGAACTTTTAAAAGTCACGTAAAAAATAGTAATAATAAAATCTTTAAAAAGATGTAATTGTTTATAAGATTCTTCCAAAAAGTTGTTTCAAAGTATTGTAAATAGTAAATCGATTTTCTGAGGCATTTTACCTGCTTGCTCAAGCTGTAATAATAATAACGCGTGTTAAATTTCTTAATTTAGGAAATTACGTCAACAATTTAATTAGTTTGCCATTATGAAATATTACAATGTTTAAATGGAAAATAAAATAAATATACTACTTTCTATAATTTCAATTTAAAAGTATATATTTTAAATGTGTATTATTATTTGTCGAAGAAATAACATTTGAATAAAAAGATTTTCTGTGAAGTTATGATTTCTGGTAAATTTCATATAGAACATTGGTGCAGCTATTTCGTGTTCAACAAAATAAATGTTTTGTTTAACTTATATGTATTTTTTTTATTCTTCAATTTATATAGTCCATATTCAAATTTTCCTAGGTTTTCACGGTCTCTCTTTTTATAAAAAAAATATTCGAATTCGTTTTACCGTTGAATTTGTTGATTTGTAAATCGTTACTTGCTAAAGAATCCTTTAAAAACAGTTTATTATTAAAATTATTGTAAGATGCCATTTTAGATGAAAAACTATTGCAACACTTTTAAATTTTGAAAGTGAAATTTTGCATAAGCTCTAAATTTCAAAGGGTTTGTGCATGAAAATCGTTAACCTCGTAACCCATGCGAACTTAAGCATCGAAGTGGTTTTGATGAAACTATTGTTGAAAGTTCAAATGGGATTTTCCGATTGAGTATTGTTTAGAAGTCTTCGAAAATTACATATCTTTTCCATCAGATCTTTGTTCTCAGTATCGCCGTGAAAAATCTAATCTGGATGGAACACCAGTGCATATATCTGACAGTGATTTCTATTGGAATGAGATTTATTTTCAAATGTTGCATGACGCTGTAGAGAATCAAACATAATAAAATGGAGGCTCAGTATTTATTGTTAATGTTTTGATAAGTTATATAAACCTTTATGGCATCAAAAATCCATCCATATTCATGCCTCATAAAGAAACCACTTATCATAAAAACAATTTGACATATAAGAAAAAAAAATCATCCTCAACTGCAAAAATATAGTTATTCATTTTTTTTTGACCGCATACCTCGAAATATGATGAATTTATATAATTGATTTTTTTTTTACCATTCTTTGTTTGCATTTATATTGTTTTGTTGCTAAAAATTTTATGAAATGTTATTGTATAAATGTTTTTATATTTACTAAAAATCACTAATATTTTTAACACCAAAATATTACGATTAATTGCTTGAAAAATATATTCTATTATTGCTAGCAAAATTTATTTAAAAATTTTACCGTTCTAACTCGTTAAAACTTTTAGCTACTTGTGTAATGAATATGATTTAGTTATAATAGTCTTATGACAGTTCAAATAAAAAACAAGTGATTGCACACTTAAGTTAATAGTTGGAGGATATATTTGGGTTTATATGTTAAAATGCACATTCTCTGTTATATTTACCATAATTCTTCTGAAATTGTTTATTGTGGAATAAAATGTAGAATAAGTTTTAAGAATTACTTTCAATTTGAGAATTAACAGGCTATAATAAATAATTATTTTTATTATTAAAGGAAATCTTTAATACTTCTGTTAGTAGTTTTACAATATTGTCATAATTTGCGTCTTGAAAAGTATTGTTATTCAAAACTACTTTTTGTGAAATTTTTTTAAATTTTAATTTCATATTATTTTTTTACAGGTTATAAAGGCACGAACTGTGAAGTAAATATCGATGATTGTCCAGGGAATCTTTGCCAGAATGGCGCTACTTGCATTGACGGGGTTGATTCCTACACGTGTCATTGCCCACCCGCTTATACTGGTAATTTTTGAAATTTCTTTTAACACTGTTACAACCATTATTTGTGCATTTGTTATTTGGGCGAGATAAAATTGCCTTTGTGTTCTTCTCAGGTGCTTATTGTGCAAAGGATGTGGACGAATGTGCAGTTCGACCCAGTGTTTGCAAGAATGGCGCTACCTGTACTAACACAGTTGGAGGATACACTTGCATTTGTGTCAACGGTTGGACTGGACACGATTGCTCAGAAAATATCGATGATTGTGCTGTTGCTGCCTGCTTCAATGGCGCTACCTGCCATGATAGAGTTGGATCGTTTTATTGTCAGTGTGCGCCTGGTAAAACAGGTAAATATTCCATTTCTCAATTCAAAAAATATCACTGCATTGTTCGAACCCATTGATTTAATGTTTGGAATTAATTTGATGTGTGGTTACCAATTTTTTTAGGCCTTCTTTGCCACTTAGACGATGCGTGTGCCAGCAATCCTTGCCGTGCTGGAGCCATGTGCGACACCAGTCCTATCGATGGTACGTATATCTGTTCCTGTCCAAATGGATTCAAAGGAACTGACTGTACCGAAGATGTTGATGAATGCGAAGAAGGTAACTATGCGTTGTATATTTCATTGTAAGTCATGCTTGCTTTTTTTTATTTTATTTAATCGCAGCTGCTAATCATCGAAACCTTTTCATGCTGTTCTCAGGTTACCCATGCGAACACGGTGGCAGTTGTGTCAACATACCAGGCTCGTTCAGTTGCAATTGCACGAAAGGCTTCACTGGACCCAGGTGCGAAATTAATATCAATGAATGCGATTCCAATCCCTGTCAAAATGAAGGCACGTGTCTGGACGAAAGAGGAGGATTCAGATGTGTTTGCATGCCAGGTATGTTTATTTTATTTTACGGTGAACTCGAAATGAGACGGGAATAATGTATAGTTTACCTTCGAATTTCATGGCAAGTTGATTGATATTTAAGTATCTTATAATCTAGTTGAAACTACATAATTTCTCATTCAACGATTGCCAGAAAACTGCTTACACTAAAAAAGTAGATATGATTGCTTATTTTTTTGATTGGGTAACATTGTGTCTGCCTGCTTAAAGAATTCCGATGATGTATTATAGATTAATACGTAAAATGGAAATAACTTTTTTAAAAACTTTTCTTGTTTCTTTTTTAAACTTTTCATTTTTTTTTCTAATATGCATCAACTGTTAGTTAACGAACAATTCACAATTTATATTTTAGAATTGTTAAAATTTGCTTACAAAGTATACTAAAAAAATACCGAATAATTATTATAGTTGTATATTAATTTTTAAATAGCGCATTCATTTTTATCTTCTAACTGTCAATCCTTTATATTAAATGTTTCCTATTTTATTTGTTTTTTAAGTTAATTCAGAATATATAGCACATATTTTATTATTTTTATTCAATCAAATTATGATATTTTGATAGCATTATGCTGTTGTCTTTTATTGAATTCTAAAGTCTAATTTAAGCGGTTTATTTTAATTAATATTTTCTTAATTAACTCAGTGATTTATTATATAAGGGTATATATGATTTGTTACATTGGGATTGAAAGGAAAAGTGGTTTTGTTGATATGAAGTAATCGAGAATTTTAGTTATTATTTTTGATGCTGAGGGTCCTCAAAAATTATTCTCCCTCCCCCATGTCTTCCGTAGGTGGGGCTTATAGAATATAATCGTCTGTGAGCTTACGAAAAAGGTTAGCTGGGGTGGTTACGACTTGAAAGCTCGCGTAATTGCTCAGCGGAGAGTTTTGTGAACCCGGAGCCCGAGTCTTCTTTGTACTGGTGCAAGCTAGTCGTGGATTATGGTTATTTCATTTGACCCTTTGTGCACCTCCGAAAGAGCCCGGGGGGGTCAGAAGTAGATTCACTTCCTCCCCCACTTTCTTTTCATCGTGATTGCTCGCAGGTGTGCCCATGTGCTTTCCCTTCAGCAGCGCCGTCTGCAAATAAGACGCTTAAAAATGTTTGCGTTCCCTTTTTTTTTTTTCATTATTTACTATTACCGAAACTGCGATTCAATATTGATGTCAATGGGCTTTTTCCTATCCAAATATTTTCTTTTCCTGTTTAGTATTGAATAGGTTTTTGAGTTATGCGTCTGGCTCAGTTTTATAACTGTGAAAAAATGGATCAGTGGCCAATGATTCGAATGTCAGCGTTTCGCTGTGAAATAAATCAAGATAGATTAGATTGCGGTTTATCGAAATTTCGAAGAAACGATGCTTTGAAATAGCATTTTCAAATTTTTAGTTTCTTTTTGAAATGTTAAATTGTTCAAATTAGAATATTGGGAAGAAAATTGTTTATGAAATACATATTCTCAACAATGAAATGATTTTTTTATATTTGAAACCATTTTACCAGAGAAAATTAGCTTAAATTTATTCATATATCTAAAACTACAGCAGTTTTTTTTTTTTTTCCGTCGTCGTTTTTGTTAAAAAAATAAAAATTTTTGTAACTGATCAAAATCTGAGAACTTCTTTTAAAATGAAAAATAATATTTTTAATTTTTTCGTTTTAATATTATTAAGTAATATTATTTTAATATTATTATTTAAAGGTATTAATATTACCTTTACTGTTTTATTAAGTTTCTTGTTTTTGAATGTATTTTATTACAATTCATCTTAGTTTCTTAATTAGAATTTTGGAATCATGGCAGTTTCTTTAAACATTTAAAAACTTCAATTTTTAATTTCTGCTTGTGGCAAAAAGAAAAACATAATTTGTAATTTTTTTTCAGCAAATATATTTATTTCATTTACTGCATAGTTTTTTTTTTATATTGTGTTTATTTTTTATTTTTATCGATATTTAATTCAATGAATTTTTTTAAAATTATAAGTAAAATAATAAAGAAAATCATTGTAAAGCATTTCAAATTCATCTCGAAATTGGAAAAACAATCCGAAATCAAAATTTTCTAACACGCAGAATAGTTTTCGTTTTGGAACTCGAATCCGTACATAGCAAATTTAAAATGATGGATTTATGGAAATCGTCGTGGGCTGTTGCAGCAAACTTAATCGCTTGTTCAAGAACATTCTGAATTAACTGACTTCTCGCTAAAGTTTACAATAAAATATCAAATGCTCTATTCTTCCAAATGTGCGCTTCTTTCTTTTTTATTGCAAAACTTCGCCCAAGCGTTTACTGGAACAGATTGGTTGAACACAAAGATAGAATTCAGAACGTTCTTGGAGATTGAGGCATTGTTTATGTGAACCTTAGAACTTGAAATTCTTAAGTGATAAATATTTGCTTATTTAGGTAGAAGCAAAGCAAGTGTGAGCTTTTTGATAACCCTTGGGAAGTTAAAATAATAGCTAAAGTTTTAAATATGCTTTTATCGTTCTTTCTTTAAAATCTCCATTTCGTCCTCTTATCATATTTACCGATTTATTTGAGGTTTAAATGTTGATTTATCAGAGGAGAAACTTGTGTAATTTAAAATAAATGATATTTATATAAAGTTATATATTAAGAACTTTATATATTTTTTAAACATTAATCAAATAAAAGTACATTTAATTTATTTAGAACGTTTAACTTGCTCGTTTTTGAATTAAATTCAATTGATTTAAGCTTAAATTTGAACTTAACTGTATTTATTCGAAATATTGAAAAATTGTAACGTGGTTTTTTGCTTAGCTATAAATACATTTATTTATTTTGAATTATTAGACAAAAAGTCTAATCTGAAGCCTAAACTGTTCTAATAAGAAGCCCTATCTACAAATAGAAATAATTGATATGGAACATTAGAATTATGGCATCTTAAACATTTTATTATGTTAGCAAGTAAATAATTTAGAAATAATTAAGCAGTATAGAAAATAATATTCTTGTAAACAGAAATATTACCTGAATATGCACTTTTCCGAAACTTGTACTTAAAGAGATGGGAATTACAATGAATTACTAACCAAATAAAATTTTCTGTACAGGTTATATAAAAGAACCAATTTAGTGATCATTTTAGATTTTCCACACTTAACCATAACTTATTGTCTTATTAGTTTAAGTTAAATTTTTTCTCTCCCACAAACAAATCGGAAATCTAAAAAATAAACAACAATTCAAAGTGTGCTTTTTTTAGTATCTTGACTTCCTTAACTTACATGGTTCAAAATGCAAATAGAATTCATTCAGTTTATGATTTATTTTACTGTAATCTATGAGATTACAGTATTGTTGCATTTCTTTGATTTTAAATAAAATAAATATGTATTATATTATCTTAAATTTATACAGGTTTTGCTGGGATATTTTGTGAGGAAAATATTGATGAGTGTGCTCCAAGGCCATGTTTGAATGGAGGCATTTGTACTGATTTGATTAATGGCTATAACTGCCTGTGTCCTATTGGATTTTCTGGGAAAAAGTGTGAAATGAATGAAGATGACTGCATGAGCCACCCTTGCCAAAATGGAGCCAAGTGCATTGATGCTATTGCTAGTTACAATTGTCAGTGTCCACCAGGTACTGATTATCTTTTCTTGAAATCGATTATTAAAAGATATTAACAATATATTGGCAAAGTGAACTTTTGTAATCCATTGTTATCAGAAATAATTCTTTTTACACTTGATTTTAGGTTTTACTGGAACTAACTGTGAAACTAACATCAATGATTGTTTGTCATCCCCTTGTCATCATGGTGAATGTGTGGATGGCATCAATACATTTTACTGCAATTGCCATCGAGGCTTCACAGGAAGGCTTTGTCAGAAACAAATTAATGAGTGCCTTAGTAATCCCTGCCAGCATGGAGGAATATGTCAAGATCTTATTAATGCATACCAATGTAAATGTCTCCCTGGGACTTCAGGAATAAATTGTGAATATAATGTAAATGAATGCTCCAGTAATCCATGTAGAAATGGGGCTACATGTAAAGATGGAATCAACTCATACACTTGTCAGTGTCGAGCTGGCTTTTCAGGTTAGTTTTATACTTTTTTTAATAGCATTACCATAAAAATATTATTTAAAAAACATTTTAGAATTTAAAAAAACGATGTTTTTATAAAAAAATTATTTTACATTTATATTTATTAGAACAACATATTAATTATTAATTTGTACACTTTTAAAATATTAACAAAAATTTCATTGTTAAAATTTATAGTTTTTTTCATATTTTTATACATTTTCTGTAAATTTAAGATGTTGAGAAGTGAGTGTTTATAATAAATTAACCAGTAATTTTTGATGAGGGTTAAAATCAAATAACTATTTTATTTTAAGTATTCTGTTATTGCTGTAAAAAAAGTACAAAAAATTATTATTCTAAATATTTGTATTTAGTATTTTTTAAATTTTAATTTAAAAACTACCATTTTTTTATTTGACAATTTTTTTTATATTTTTATATTTTGCCCCTACTATGAATACTCTGTGCCTTAGATGTGCATTAATGATTTTATTCTTGGGCCTTAGAATGTAAATGTAAAATTCTGAATTTATCAATACCTGGCTTTTAATATAACTCAATAATTCTAATATATGGTTGTTTTATAGGCATTCATTGTGAGAAGAACATAGATGATTGCAGGAACAATCCGTGTGCAAATGGTGGTATATGCACTGATTTAATTGATGGTTACCGTTGTGAATGCCCAAGGGGATATTATGGTCCCAGATGCTTATCTGATATTAATGAATGTGCTAGTAATCCATGTTGGCACGGAGCTACTTGTGAAGATGAAATTGATCGATTTATTTGCCATTGTCCTTCGGGTAACATATTTTACTTTTCTAATATTTTTAATAAATTTATGACTGTTTTTTCTTGGTTTATCTATTTTCAAAAAAAAAAAAAAAAAAAACTTAATATTTATTGAATTAATTAGAAATCTCTTGAGTTGTGGGAAATGAAATCATTCTTAATAATCTATTAATATAAAGAAATTTAAAACTCAGTTTAAAATGTATGCAGGAAATTTCTTTTGGTTTATTATGTGTATTTATTATATTTGTATTATATATGTATGAAATATATTATAAATAGGAAAAATTTTTAGATATTATGTGTTTTGTGTTTGAACACACAAATAATTAAAAACAAACAAGAAATATTATAATTTATGTGTATTTGATGGCATTTATGTGTCTAAAGTTTCATTTAAGAGTTTATTTTATTTAAAATAACAAATGTTTTAATTTTCACTTTTCAATTAAAATATTATTCATTCATATGTTCTAAATTTTAGTGATTCCTTATACTCAGAATTGTAGATTAAAATTAGCAATTTAAATGGAATAAGATTATACATTGGATATGCTAAAGTATCAGTGATGAACAAAAGAAATTTAAAATCAGATTGTTGCTTGTTTAATATCATCTAAGACAGAAAATTTTAAAAAAAATTTTATTTATTCAGAAATAAACTAATTAAATTATAAAAATAATTTTAAAAAAAATATTTTTAAAATGTGCATTTTAAATTTAGCATTCATTTTGTATGACTTTTTGAATTCATTAAAAGGAACAAAATTATATTTTCTAGGCTATGGAGGTCATAGATGTGAAATTGATATTGACGAATGCCAATCCAATCCCTGCCAGCATGGTGGGAGCTGTAAAGACTCACTTGCCAGTTACAGCTGTTCATGCTTGCCAGGTTATGCTGGAAGAAACTGTGAAATTAACATTGATGACTGTGCCATGGAACCATGTATCAATGGAGGATCTTGCATTGACCTAGTTAATGCTTTCCAATGTGTGTGTGAAGTTCCGTATACTGGCAACAACTGTGAAGTGGAACTGGATCCATGTACACCAAACAAATGTAAGAATGATGCCAGATGCATGCCTTCATCTAATTATCAAGATTTTGCATGCAGTTGTAGCATTGGATATACAGGTTAGTAGATTCATTCTGAATAATTCTGATATTTTTTAATTTACAATTGTTTATATATGTATATATATTGGAATTTTTTTCCTAGGTCGCCTTTGTGATGAAGATATTGATGAATGTGCAGTATCTTCTCCTTGTCGTAATGGAGCAACTTGCATCAATACCAATGGATCCTATTCATGCACATGTGCTAAAGGCTTTGAAGGAAGGCATTGTTTAATAAATACAGATGACTGTGCTTTATGTGAGTTGTAGTTTAAACAATTTTTTTTTTATTTAATGTTTTGTAAATGTATATAAAATGATTCACTAAAAATTTTTATTCTATCCCAGAGATTTATGTAATATTGTTAAGTAAATACAGTGATATGCTAATTGGCATAGTTTGGCTATTTTTTTTGGTCAACCAGTACCAATCAGCATTTATACTTCTAACTCTATAAAACCCGTGATTTTTGTCATTAATTGTCCAAGTATGAACCAGGCATTAATTTTTACAGTTAAAAGTGCTTAAAAAATTCAGTCACATTTTTATTTCTTCATCAAATCATCTAAAAAATTCATTTATTGATACAAACATTTGAATATTTTTTTAACAAATATTTTAAAAAGAAAAGGAAGTAACATTTTAAAAATGTAATGCAATTTTGTATTTATCTGCTTTTTTACTTTACAGATCCATGTCAAAATGGTGGAACTTGCTTAGATGGAATTGGAGAATATTCTTGTCTTTGTGTGGATGGATTTGGTGGGGATCATTGTGAAACAGATATCAATGAATGTGCTAATAATCCATGTAAAAATGGTGCAACATGTAAAGATTATGTCAATAGTTATACCTGTAGTTGTCCTTTGGGATTTAGTGGTACAAACTGCCAGACTAATGATGAAGATTGTAATTTAAGGTATTGTTATTTTGCTGACATTATTTTTCAAGTTTTACCTAAACTAATTACTTATATATTGAATGTTTCATTTTGAATCAAGCTAGCATTATTTAGCGAATATTTATACTATAACCTTAATATATAATAAAAATTACATTCCATAGGTATTGTTTACTCCAAAAGGTTTTTTGAAAAAATATTGGCTTAATTTGTATATGGTTTACTATGCAAAAACTATTTAATTTAATACCGTAAAAAAATATAATAATTGCTTTCACTGTAAACAATGTTATTTATCTGCAATAAGAAATAAGGCAGAGCAGATTTTGCTTTAATAAATAGTGTTATGAATAAAAGTAACATTTTCTTTTTTGTGTTTTGAATAAAAAAAAGAATCACATTCCCCTCCACCCTCATTGACAATAAATAAATTATCTAAGAGTACTGTTTTTGTCTCTATTTCTGCAGAATATATTGAACTGGCAACTAGATGATTAATGATATTTTCTTTGATAGATTTGTTCATGTGTTTGAATCTGACCTTAGGTGTGAATGTTTGCAATGAATTGAAATATGCTTTAAATTTCCCTTCCCGATCTTAGCAAAAAAGTCCTAGAATGAGCAGGGATTTTGATATGTAATTGATTTCAAATATTTTGTCAAGGTCACTTATGTGTTGCTTTCTTATAATTTGAATTGTTAAATATAAATATACTATCTCATGTAGCTTCATGGTGAAATAAATTGAATAAGAAGTGAAAATTATCTAGATATATTGATGTGAAATAGGAAAAAAGATCATACATAGGAATTATAAATTTTGTATGTATGTAAATTTTGATTTCAATTTATTTGTTCATATAAATTTATCTATTTTGTAAAATTAAGCAGAAGTATAAGAGAATAGAGCTTTAAAATTATTGGTATTATATGTATGATTCATAGTTAGCATTTAATATCTGTATTCAATAGTTTCTTTGGAAGTAGTAAAAAAATTGATGACTTAAGTAAAACGAATATTTTACTGTTTTTTTCAACTTTAAATAATGTTATTCTTAAGAAAAATTCCAAAAGTTTCTTTGTTATTGTTTTTCATTTGATTAAGTTATTTAAATTATCAATAACTAATTTTTTCTTGAACATAATTGGGTAGTCATTAAATTATATAATCATATAAAATATATTTACTAATACAATTAAAAAGTCATTTTTAATTACATTATTAATGGTGTTTCTATAGATAAATGACACTGATATCTAAATTCATATTAATATATATTAAATATTAATATCATCCCTGTTTTTTAAAATGAAATTCAATTAAATGAAAAGTAAATAATGCATAAAATTATAAGGCCATATTTAATTTTATCTGATTGCAAATAAAAATATTCCATATTTATCTGACAAACAATTCAAGAATTATTAAAAATAGTTTTGTATTTAATCCTTATTTTGATTTAATTATTGTAATTTGTGACAATATATATATATATATATATATATATATATATATTTAATTACGTCCTTATGTTGGGTCTTTTGAGCATAATAAGTCTTGCAGTCCAATAAAAAAAAGGAATATCTCCAGGAGTGTAGAGCGCCTTGAAATGTGAAGAAGAGTGGGCTTGGTTTGTTTTGTGTACCCTGAAAATACTAGTTTTCCTTGTGTTTACTCTCTGATTATATCTCTTAAAATATTTGTGGAAAAGTCATATGATTGGTGTGCTGAAATGTTGTGTACTTTAACACAAATGAAAATCTATTAATGCATATACAAGTATGTTATCAGTTTTATGTTGTACTTGTGTGAAAGTAAAATAAAAATCATTTTGTTATAGTTCATGCGTTAATGGAGGTACATGTGTGGATGGCATCAATAATTACACCTGCCGTTGTGCTCCTGGTTATACTGGAAGTAACTGCCAATATCATATTAATGAATGTGATTCAAAGCCATGCCGTCATGGTGCTACATGTGTGGACCTTGTTGGAGATTATACTTGTCATTGCCCATTTGGATATACTGGTCGTCAGTGTGAAGTAAGTTATTTATTTTGTATCATTTTAAAGAGGGATATATTGGCTGCATTATTTGGCATAAAAAATTGACAATACTTGTAGAATATTTACATTAAGGAATTGTGATGGTTCATTTTTTTAAAATAAAATAATAAGCTATAGTATGAATATGATATATAAAATATTTTAATTTTATGCTAATGGTACATTGTTTTTATAATTTTATAACAGTTATAAACAATTTCAAGTGTGCAAAAAATTTTATAAAATATTTTACATCTATATATTGAATTTCCTTTCCTGCTATTAATAAACAAAAGGTGTAATTGTCAACATAACATAATTAACTAAAAAATAAGTTATATCAAATGTCAATTGTATTTATTCTGTATTATTTTGAGTGTGTTATTACTCCGGATTTTATAATTCATTATGAAATTCAAAATAATGTTAAAATTAGAAATATAATTTTATTACTTCTAGAAATAAAATAATAATAGTTCAGAAATTACAATATAGCAGCTAATATGTTTTTAGGCATTGAAAACGCTTTTAAATTTATACTGAACCACTAAATGTAAGTGTTGTTGTACAAACTGCTAAATAAAAATGTAAATCTAAATCTTAAAGATGTAGATTTTTGATTAAGCTTAAAAAAACATAATAAATTCATGTTCCAATTATTTCCAATATTTAAAATGGAAATATATGAATTATTTTAGTTCAGGTTTTTAATTTAAATTTTTATCTTAGAAAATATTTTCCAGTATTTTATATATCTTTTTTTTCCTCATAGAATTTCGTTGATTGGTGTAGCAAAAATCCCTGTTTGAATGGTGCAACATGTAAGCAAATAAATAATACTTATGTGTGTACTTGCAAACCTGGTTGGACTGGACTTCTATGTGATGTCAGTATGGTATCATGCAAGGATGCAGCATTACAAAAAGGTATATAATTCAATATTATTTGTGTGTTAATATTTTTTGAAGTGAGTTTTTTTCATCTCATGTTGAATCTCTTTTTTCCAATTGTTACATTGATTTATACATACATAAACCAATTAAGTGTCTCAAATTTTTAATGTTTTTTACAAGCACACTTATGCTTATTATAAAAACTAATACAAAAAAATGTTTTTATGAAATATTTATAATTTGTATAATCAAGAATTTGCCAAGTTACCCAAACTATTTATATGCACTTGTATTTTAACAATTTTAATCTAAGTTGCAGAGTTGAATTACATTTTACAAATTATTTATGAAAATAAGTTTAGCATATAGAAAAAACTATGTTTAAATTTTGTGAAAATAATTAAGATATTAGTTGTGAATGTTTGTGAAAGTTAAGATTGACTCAGATATTATAAATACTGGAACTTTATTTGATTTATACATTTTTTGTAAATTAAATTTCCATTTTTATTCCTGCTTGAAAAGTGTATTTATTTTGTATATTTATTTATAATTATCCTTAAATTTTTTGAACTAGTAATATGTTAGTGTTAAAAAAGTCCTTTTTATTTTTAATAAATTAGTTCATATTATAAAAATTCCAAATTATTTTACATTTCATTTAAAATTTCAATTTAAAACATTTTTATTTATAAACCTATTAATTTTTTATAGAAATATCTGTTAAAGACCTGTGTAAAAATGGTGGCAGGTGTGAAAATCATGGTAATAGTCATCGATGTATATGTTTACATGGATTTGAAGGCAGTTATTGCCAGCATGACATCAATGAATGTGCATCACAGCCATGTCAAAATGGAGGTACTTGCAACGATCTTGTAGGGCAATATTCCTGTTCTTGTGCTCCTGGTTTCCAAGGTAAATGTCGATTTGTCCTTTTTTTTACATTGTCATTATAATTTTTTAATATATTTCCTGACTTTAAAAAAATAAAGGGAAATTTTTATTTCACTGAATAATTAATTATTACTGGAATAATATTCTACAATTATTTTTCAAAAAAATTTTTGGTACATACCATTCCTTGTTAAACAACCATCTTTTGTCATTGCATTATTTTTATTATTATCTTGTATTTGATTCAGTATTTCTTATTTATAATTTAATAAAGCAATTAAATCATGTTTTTCTGTATAAATATTGTTGCTAAAAGTATCACCATTGAAAAATTGTCAAAATTCTACCAAGATTTCATTGCAAATTTTTTTTTACATCATTACAAATTTAAGATAAACAATGTCTTCCATTTTTAAAAAATTTATATTAAGCATTATATTCAAACAAAATATTTTCAATGTATATTTACTTTAATCTCTCTGAATGTTTAAATGTCTTATTAACTCAATATTATTAATTTTAAGTGGTAAAATATGTTGAATAGTGTAATGAATAATTTATGGAAACATTTTTTTTTTCCAGGGCGAAACTGTGAACATAACATTGATGACTGTATTCCAAACCCTTGTAGAAATGGTGGAACTTGTCACGACTATGTTAATAACTTTGTCTGCTCTTGTCCTCATGGCACGCAAGGTGTTCTGTGTGAAATTAATGTGAATGAATGTTTTGATGGTGCTTGTCATCATGGAGGAACTTGTATAGACAAGGTTGGAAATTATGAATGTCAGTGTCCATCTGGTTTTGTTGGTCCTAGGTAAATTACATTTATTAGTTTCTTTACACAATTATTATAGTCAAGATTTTTACTCAGAATTTGTTTTAAAGTACATAAATTTATTTGTAGTTTATAAAGAACTTAAGAATTGTTTTAGTTGTGAAAATTTTATAACAATCATTTTGCTTTAATTAAACTTGAGTAATGTGTATTTTTTAACTTAATGTTGAGATTGAAAACAATTGCTGTACTGAATGTTTTCGAAAAATAAAATCTTCTTAGTATTAAGAAATTTGTGAAATTGAGTTAAATGTTATATGATCACTTTGAAATAAACTATGTTTTATGTTATTTTTCTAATGAATAATATAATATTTAATTCAATTTTATATTGTAATAAAATTTTGGATTAAATATAATAATTAAAATATTATTATTTATATATCATATAGAAGGGAATAATCTGATTAATAAAACAATCAGAAAAATTTCCATACATTTAAATAGGATCAAACATATTTTGAAAAATAATTCAAAATTCATCAATAACTTTTAAAATAATTAAAATATCCAGACTGTTATATTAAAAAAAAATTTCTACTTTTAATTTATTTTGAGAAAAAGAAAATAATCAGTACAAGATAAATGCTATTTTTTTCACTTTTATTTTAAACTTAAAGTTTTGAAAACTCTGATGTTATATTGTTTTAATGTTCTTCACTTTAAAAGACCTGTTATTTAGAGTAAACATATCTTATTTTTTCATTCTTATACTCTTAAAGAAGAAAATTCTGATTTTTTTAAAAGTTTATATCATGCTTTAACATTTTATAATGTATTCATGAAGTTTAATTTTGCTTACATAATAAAAATATCCAGCTTGAACCCTTTAATTTTATTTTATTGTGTAGATGTGAAGGTGATGTCAATGAATGTCTGTCAAATCCTTGCTATGTTCCTGGAACTCAAGATTGCGTGCAACTAGTAAATAATTATAGATGTGATTGCAAGCCAGGTTATATGGGACGCCATTGTGAACTAAAAGTTGACTTCTGCTCTATGAATCCATGCTTAAATGGTGGTTTCTGCACTAGTGCTGCACAAGGACATTTATGTATTTGCCCAGAGGTAAGTTTTCCCTTAGAATAGTGTATTTAAAAAACCTTTCCTTGATAAATCATTAATATGCCAGAGGATAAGCATTCATTTTTATTGAATTTAGGACATAAAAACAAATTTATAGATTATATAAAATAGATTATTTTGTAGTCTTTTGCAATTTTTTTATTTTTTATTATTTTGCATGCTTTATTTTTTACATATATCTTCATTTTTGTACTGAAAAGCCTCTCTTAATTCCTTTTCAATTTTTAGGGTTTTCATGGAGAAAACTGTGCATACACTAATGCATCATGCATTGTAAACCCATGTAAGAATGGAGGTCAATGTCGATTGAGAAAAAATACTTATGCTTGTGTTTGCCCAACTGGAGCTGGAGGAAGTAACTGTGAAATCGATACTTTTAATGAATGTTCATCTTCTCCATGTATGAATGGAGGAACTTGTCATAACAGAATAGGTAAAATTTTATTCAAGATTTTTAGTTAGTGAAAAGAAAGTGTTTATGTTTAAAAATTTATTTCACATTTTTAAATAAATAAATAACTATGTATATTGTTCATTGGTTATGTAACTTACAATCAAATTAGTTCTGACTATTTTTTTTAATTTAAGAACATAATGAATTTTAAATTATTGTTTTACTAATAATTAAAATATATTGCCATTTTATTTTATGAAATATTTATTCGTTAGAATTCATTTATAAAGCTCAAAATAGTTTCACAATGTTTTGTGGACTTATAATATTTTTTTTTGTTAGGTAAATATGAATGTGAATGTCCTCCTAACTGGAATGGAGCTCGCTGCAGTGTTTTTGATCAATCCTTCAGTGGAGGAATAGGTGTTTATCTGAAACCTGTGACAATTATGCGGGCAAATGATAATGATGCATTCGATGTCTGTGAAATGCAAGAGTGCTATAAAAAATCTGGGAACAGGAAGTGCAATGAAGAGTGTAATCTGAGAGAGTGCAATTATGATGGTGGAGACTGTTCATTGGGTATGTTTACTGTTTATTTACAGTGAAAATTTTCGTTTAATATTTCAAAATCCTTTATTTCAGTTTTTTTTTTAAATGAACAAATGCTCTGTAAAGGAATTAAATTTTATATTAATTACAATTGAGAGCATGCAAATTTTTTATGTTCATTTAATTATCAGAGTGAGTATTAATATATTTTGTATATTTTTTATTATGAAATTTTTATTAGATTTTATAATTACTTGGAAATAAAATAATTGAGAAAATACTTTAAACAGGAATAAATCCATGGATGAACTGCACTGCTCCTATAAATTGTTGGGATGTTTTTCGAAATGATGAATGTAATATTGAATGCAATAATATTGACTGCCTTTTTGATGGTTTTGACTGCGAGCAAAAGTTGTTACCTTGCAAGTGAGTCTTTATTATTTAATAAATTATATTAAATAAAAACTGTATTTGATAATTGTTTTATGTTGATTTAATGTAAAATATAATCCAGTTTCATTATTCATTATTGAAATAATACCTAAACTGGATAAAAAAATTATTTTAAAAAATTTCGAATCTTATTGAATATTCATTATTTTCTCATAGTATAAAAAGTATGTTAGACTTTAACAAGCCTGACTCTTTGATAATCATATTCCTTTATGATATTAAATGTAGAAATACATTAATCTGAATTAATTTTGTTAAAACAAGAGCAAAATGTTGCCAAATTTTTTGATCATTTTTTTCTTGTAGGGAGATTTTATAATCATATTTTCAAGGTATTGCTATGTATAAATAATATAATAATTGAAGAAGTAAATTCCACATTTTACCTACTTGTATTTTATGTCACATATTTGTTTAGGTTTCTCTTATATAATTTTTTAAGAAACATTTTATTTGAATAAACTTGTTTTACAGAAATATCTTTCAAAATTTTAAGAATCAATATATTATCTGCAAAATTAATCATGACATATCCTAATATTATGTATTTTGTTAATTTGTGGATAGATATTTATTCTACTAATAACTGAAATCTAATAATTGAATCTAATAACTGAAGTGAAGAAATATTATTTGAATTTATAACATATTTATATGTAGCATCAGCATTACGTTTTGGCTAACATTAGTCCACTTTAGTAATTAAAAAGTATTGAATTATTTATTGTGAGTATATTTTGTGACTAAAATAAAATATTATTTATAGTGAACATTATGATACATACTGCTTGAAAAACTATGCTAATGGTTACTGTGACTATGGCTGCAACAATGAAGAATGCAACTGGGATGGACTGGACTGTGAATCAGAACCACCAATGCTTGCTGATGGTTCATTAGTAACGATTGTACTTATGGAACCAGAGGTAAATTTTTAGTATCATTATGTTTTGTGTAATTTATAATTTTTCAGAATCAAGAGAGTTATAAAATGCTACCAAAATAAGTTTTTTTTTTTAGTTGAAATTGGATTTGGGAAATTATCAAAAGAATAAAAAATAATTCATTAAATTATCACTTCTGATAGTAATATTAATTTGATTTTTTGTCTTGTAATAATATTTTGGAAAATTATTGAAAATATAATTTTTTGTCTTAAAGTTTTGTTTGCCTGAAAGTTCTGCTTTGTTATAACTCTTTCAGATTTTTTATAAGTGTCTCGGTATATAATTAATATTTTTGGTCTTCATACAATTGATATTAAATTAAATGCTTATCAGTTGACCTTTCTATTATGAAAAAAGAAAAACATCAATAAACATATTAATGAAATTTAATTTGGCTCTATAAGGGAGTAAATAACAATTTAACTTTGTGTATTTGAATTTAAAAATAACTTTAATTAATTTTGAAATATAAAAATAAAAGTTATAATATTTGTTGTGAAGGTTAAAATTCCAAACAGTTTTTTTTTTATATAAATGAATGCTAAAAATCTCAGTTTACATTTATAGGCACAGGTCTTAAACTTAACAATAAACATTAAATCAGACATTATTATTTGACTATGTATATTGATAAGTAATATAACTTGCTTGTATTTAAGTGTGTAACAGTAAAAAAAGTAAAAAAAGACGTTTTGCTAAAAATGTTAAAAAGTTATGCATTGTTGTAATAATAATTTAAAATTCTAAAGTTTTTGAGAGAAAAAGTCTTAAATATTTTAATAAAAATTGCAAATTGAAAAAATCACACTAATTTTATGCTATTATTAAAGTTGGTAATATAATGTAAAGTGTGATTTTTTTATCTCCCATTTTGTATATATATTTAATTTGAGAGAAAAGACATTTATGTTAATTGAATGCTACACATTAAAATTTTCTTTTTAAAAATTTATTTTTTATAAGACTAAAGTTAATATTTGTATATTTTATGTGTTTTTTCAGTTTTTATAAATTTATCAAAATTTTCAAAACTTTTACTGTTGATATTTGTGTATTTAATTTCATTTAAATTTTAATATATACTGAAATAATTTTTACTTAGTGTAAATTAAAAATAATTTTATTGGATAACTTTTGGTTCAAAGGTAGGCAACTAATGATAAATTTATATTATATTTTTTATTTTTTGTCTGTTAATAATAAAATTTGTATAATATACTAAAGAAAAGTGCAGTGTGAATAAAATTTTTAATAAATTCATTAACCTTTTAGCTGTCAAGTTCTTTTGATGATTTGGGTATGCAAATTATTACCTTGAACAAAAGAACTTATAACATCAAACCTTTGAAATCTTCAGTAAAATGCTGCCATCTGCCAGGTTTGACAAAGAGATGAAGCCGAAATGAACAGTCCGAAATAACATGTCCCGATATATATTCGGGTATAACAATATGATGCGCTAAAAAAAAAATATTACCCCCAAGTAATACTCGGGCATTACATTTTCGAGCACCAGTGCTGTGCCCAAGATTATCTCATACATGACAGTTAAAAGGTTAATTATATTTACCATTACTATTTTATGGTAATGTTATGTAGTTGTTGCATGCCCCGAGGTCAGCAGCACTAGACCAGGTTCGTGAGCACGTACACCTCCTTTGGGTGCTCCAGTCTTATTGACTAACGGAGGCTGCAACCCTTCCCCATTCAAGAATAGTAGGCAATGTTATTCTTTATTTTAGCCCAAAATTCAGGATATTTTTCTAGATTTGAAACTTTTACTTTTCTTATGGTAAGAAATAATGTTATGGTAAGAAATATTTATTTCTTACCATAAGATTCAGCCCACTTTTTTAGTTTCTGTATACAAATTTTTGAACTTACATTTAAAAAAATTATTAATTTATCTGATGACATTTAGTAATTTAGAATATTAATTGCTAGCAATTTTAATTATAAAAAATATACTTATTAAATAGGTACTTTTATATGACTTAAAATTATGTTCTTACAGTGTTTTAAAGTGTCTTTTATGCTAATTGTAGGTCTTTTTAAACAATTCTGTATCTTTCTTACGAGAAATTGGTCATGCATTGAGAACAATTGTTCGAATCAAAAAGGATGAATTTGGTGCTCCAATGATATATCCTTGGCAAGCAAAAGATGTTGCAGTTAGTCATCATCATAAAAAGCACCCAAAAACAGGGTAATGTTTTAATTGCTATTAAATACATTGTTGCTCAAGTTCTTTGTTTAATCATTTATACATAAAATTTCAGGTATTTGATAACAATAATTGTTTGAAATATTAATCAAAATATATTCTCTCATAATTCTACCTTTGATCCTAATTATTTTATGCTAAACTTGTTTGATTTTGTAGGACTAAAGTTGTAATGGAAATAGACAATCGGCGGTGTACAAAATCAGCTGCAGCTGAATGTTTCCAATCTTCTACAAAGGTAAGTATTGAAATAAATTTATTGTTCAACAATATGCTATATTCTCTGATTTATTTTATTTACCAAGTCCTGTAAAAATATTTTTACATCAATGCTAATTATATATATTTTTAATATTCTAGGCAGCAAATTTCTTGAAAGCTACTCAGTCACGTCAAGCATTTGCCTTTCAACTTGAAGAGATTTCTGGTGAAGACTCAGATTCAACAGTTTCCGTTCCAATAAGTGGTTCATATAACATATATATTTTCAGTTTTGGTGCTGCAGTTGCAGTTTTGTGTATGATATTTGGTGTACTGTTGACTGCTCGTAAAAAAGCCAGAGGCATTACATGGTTCCCTGAAGGATTCCTAAGGACAAATGGCAGTCAACGACGAAGTTCTCATAGGCGTGGACCAGATGGCCAAGAGATGAGGTTGGTATTTTTGTTGGGTTTTTTTTAATGTATATTTTGACTATGTATGATACATTAATGAGCAGAGTGATAATTTTTGTCATTTAGATTTTCAAATGTCATATAAATTGTCATTATTATCAATTAGAGCTTAATTCGTTTTTTTATTATTGATAATTAAATTTCATTGTAATTCAAAAAAGCATTAATATTGAAAATACCTGCACAAAATGTTTAGTTAAATGAAAGTTTTAAATTGAGTTTTGCAACACATACTGTAGAACTAATAATTTTATGAATTACATTATACAATGATGATCTGATACATATCTATTGTATTGAAAAAACATTATTGCAAATTGAAATACAAATTGTGCTGTGATGCTGGGAAAATATTAGGGAAAATGAAGCTGCCTCTACTGCAAATGTGTCTACCTGCTAGTAATGTCTAAAATAATGTTAGAATAACTCCTCAGTTTTTTGCATTCTTTAATTTAAAATAGATCAATGCTGAATTATGCAAAAAAGTAGAAAATATCTTGAATAAATATTTAAACACATTTACTAGTAGATACAACAACTGGCCATTTTGTTATAACATTTCTATCATGAAAATGTATAAAATACTATTGTAAATCACCTTTTCTAACTATAAAAGTGTAGCATCAATAGGCTTTTTAGAAAGATAAGATCATGGAACTAAAACTATTCACTTGTGTCCTCACTCCAACTCAATTTCTCATTTTCTTGATTTTTGTTTGTCATATTTTATATTTCTTTCAAGATTTCCTGTCGGGTATACATTTTTCAATGCATTTATTTTATTTTTTTTATATATAATAATGACATCTGCGTGATTAATTGATAACATTATTTATCATGCTTATAAAAGCTTCCAATTTTTTACTTATATTAACTAACAAATTAGTATTTTTTTATTGATTATCAATATACTATGCTTAAGATATTTAGAAATAATTTTTTATAATTCTGTATTCTAGAAATTTAAATAAATTGGCTTCATCAAATAGAGTGGACATGAGTAGTATGAATGGCAATATGATTTCACCACCTGTTCCACCTTTACCATCTTCTGATAACTGGAGCGATGACGATGGGCTGGATCACCCTCCCATGAAACGACTAAAGAGTGATAAGTCTCAGGATAATAGTTTTGGTGATAGCCAAAACTCTTTAACATCTCCTGAGTATGATGAAAATGACCCTCGTAAGTGGACACAACAGCATTTGGATGCAGCAGATATTCGAAATCCAGATATACTTGCTTTAACACCACCACAAGGAGAAAATGATATGGACCATGGTTGTATAGATGTTAATGTTAGAGGACCCGGTAAGTTACTGAATAAATTGTTAAATATTACAGTATTTTTTCAGTGTTTTTAATTATAATATAACTCAGAAATTCTGCCAGAAGTTTTTTTTTTCAGTTTAGTATTTTTCTATTGAGTAATTTAGAATGAATTTTATGGTCTACTTTTTATACAAAAGTAGTTCTTTTTTAACATTAATAGAAAAGTATGAAAAAAAAGGGGGCTTTATTTTGTATCTTTTAAAAATCTATTAAAGATTAGTTACTATTTTATAAACATTGAGGTATATAAAGAAATGATTGTAAATTTTCATATTATATATATCAAGTTATAATGCAGATAAGAATTGTTGAATGTTGTGAGCAAAGTGTTAAAATTTTAGGATTTATAATGATTAATTAATAAATGATAGTTTTAGGTAAAAAAGTAAGTGATAATGTTCTCTTAGCTTATTGTATTAATTTATTTAATAAATGTGTAAAAAAAAAAATTATAAATTCACATTATTTTTATAATCTAGATTATTTTACTGTGTAGAAGTTTGGAAATTCATTGCATGTCTATGTGACTTTTTTTAATTAATGAGGCCAAAATTGTTTTAAAGTGATATCAAAAACTTTCTTTGATTTTAATGGGATAGGCTTGCTAACTTTTTGTGATCAGCTAATATTTTTGGAAATTTTTTCAAAAAATAATTGTAAACTTGTAAAAGAAAAAAAAATAAAATAAAATTGTTGTATGATACATATTAATATCTGCATGTAAACAATCTTTAAATATATATTTTCCTAAAAAAGATAGAATTCAATAAACGCATTGTTGATTTGAAAAAAAAAATTTAAACACCTGTTTGGATTTAAATTCAAGAGAATTTAAAATTTTGCTCAAGTTATGTATAGTCAAAATAACTAAACAATATTTCAGTTAATTCCATTAACATGTAATGGAAATTTTTACTAGCTCATTTATTTTTGATACCTGAGTGCTAACTGCATTTTTGTCTTTATTTAGGTGGTTTGACTCCTCTTATGTGTACAACACACCGAAAAGATGGCTATGATAATGATAGTACTTCAGACGAAGATGGCTCTCGTGCAAACACTATACAAGATTTGATTGCACAAGGTGCTGATGTCAATGCTGTTACTGAGAAAAATAGTAAGTAAAAGTTTATTGAATAATGATAAATTGATAATTTTTAAAGTAAAAAGAATTTTGAAATTATAAAAACAGATCTTAAAATTATAAATTATAATATGTTATGTTAAAGTATTTAATTCTAAAAAGTTAATTTTCATTTTTTTTATTTATGACTGAACTTTTCATAATATTTATGAATTCTTCAGTTATAAATATTTTTAATAAAATGTTCACAGATTTCTTATTCTTATGAAGAACATTATGAATGATATGAATTATCTTTCATAAATACTCAATCATTAGTTATTTTGAAATTGTTGACTTATGTTTTTTTAGCATGCCATTCAACTTTGTAACAAATGTTGCAAAGCATTTCTCTCTGCCCATTGTATTGTCCTGTGCAAAAAATGTCTGTGGAGTGTCAAACTAAGTCTTTTAATATTAAAAAAAAAAATTTGCAATGTACAAAAATGTTGCCAGTAGATGCAACATATTGGTAAATGTTGAAAAATAATGAAATGCCTGCTATTAAAATATTCAATAAAACTAATGATTGATTCTAATACTGATTTTGTGTATACCAATTATGATTTATGTTAATGGGAGAAAATCTAGCTAAGCTGTTTAAGTTTATCAAGAAGAGATTGACCAAATTGTTGTTAAAAATTTTCAATTTAAAATTTTTTAACTGGTTACTTTAGACAATATAAATATATTTTTCACTTATATTTTTAAATTGTTATTTTAGTTAAAACTGTCAATGAAACAATTTTTTTTGTTTTGTATGCTATTTTTTTACTTGTTTGTCAGTGATTTAATGTAAAATTTTAATATTTTAGGAGAAACAGCACTCCATTTAGCTGCAAGAAACTCTCGAGCTGATGCTGCTAAAGAGCTTGTTGACAACGGTGCAGATGTTAATGCTCAAGATATAACAGGTCGCACACCATTACATGCTGCTGTTGGAGCAGATGCACAAGGAGTTTTTCAGGTAGGAGCCATTAAATATTGAATATTTTTTAATTTATGATTGTTTTATTAACTTTTTCTTTAATGTACATTTAACTTATTTCCCTAATATCATAAATTCCCTAATATTATAGATAAAATTCCTAAAATAATTTCATTTTCCAAAATTTTTGCAGACATTGAAAACATTGGAGTATTTTCACAATACTTAATACATGTTTTATTTATAATCACAACAATAAAACCATTTTTAATCTTATGATATAAACATTATTTCAAACAGGTATTAAAGTGGATTAACCAACTATAATGCAAACATTGCTCTTTTAAAAAGTTTTCAAAAAATAAATATATCAGCATTTGAAAAAAGATAAAACTTACTAATTTAAATACAATACACAAGTACATATAAAAATCAAATGATATTTACCATGTTTTGTACATATCGTATAACTAATTAATTGTTTTAAAAATTATATATTGATAGATTGATTGATTTGTGGATTTAAAAAAAAAATGCTTATATAAGCAAACGATTCTCTATAGCAATTAACTTTTATCGATAAATATACAAATAAATAGATATTTAAGAGTATAATGCTCACTCTGACAAAAAGTTATTTCAGTCATTTAATGTGTATGATACAAATAACTGCTGTGAAATTCATGTAAAAAATAATTATTCAATTTTGTAGGAAAAATGTTTAATAATACCATTTGAAATGTGGAATTGATATTCTCCATCTTGTATATATTACAAAATTTCTAGTTTTTATATTATTATGTGTAATATAATAAACATGTGGTCATTCTCTATTTAATTGCTATTTTATAATTTTTTAAAACTGACTTGATTTTTTTTCATCCTACTAGATAATTTTTTATGTTGTCCTTTTTTTTTTATGAAAGAAAGCTATATTTTACTTAAGTACTTTTGTATGATAATAATCATAAAATTATATTAAAAACATACATTTACATAATTTGCACTTGTAATAAAATTTATAATTTTATAAAATATTTCGTACTATTGAAATATGAAAAATGTCTTTGAGAAACTAATTATGTGAATGTCTTGAAAACTTTTAGGTCATCATACCAGTTTTAATGAAGCACTAATTGATAAAGCTTAATATTAACATATTTAATATGCTTTTATTAATAAAAATATTTGTTTCATTACCTTTTTAGATATTAGCAAGAAATCGAGCCACTGATTTGAATGCCAAAATGAATGATGGCACAACACCCTTAATGCTTGCTACTCGAATGGCTGTAGAAAATATGGTTCAAATGCTACTAGATGCAGAATGTGATGTTAATGCTGCAGATTCATATGGTAAGGAAATTTTATGATAATTTGCATGAACTTCATTTACAAAATATATTTGTCTTTAAATATTAGTTACATTCTATGAATTTAATATCAAAAGTTTTTGCTAATTCTCTTATACAATAAGATATAACAAAAAAATAACTGTATTTTATTTGATTTACTATAAAATGTAATATTACCTTTAACCATTTAAAAAAACTACAAAATAAGTTTATTTTTAATTAGTAATCAGTTCCCATCTTAGTGTAAATGAGTTAAAACAATTTGTATTTAGTATAAAAATATTGCTTTTTCAGTTTTTTTTAAAATTTATGTTTGTATTATTTATGAAACAGGTAAAACTGCATTACATTGGGCTGCTGCTGTGAACAATGTTGAAGCTGTACAATTATTAATTAATCATGGTGCTAATAAAGATGCTCAAGATGAGAAAGAAGAAACACCTCTCTTTCTGGCAGCTAGAGAAGGAAGTTTAGAAGCAGCTAGAATCCTGTTAGAAAATTTCGCTAATAAAGAAATTACTGATCATATGGACATGTTGCCAATTCATATTGCTCGAGAGCGTTCTCATCATGATATTGTGCAATTGTTAGAGGGATCTCTTCCACCAACACAATTATCCAATAGGCAGTTTAAAGCAGGATCTCCATTGTTTTTGTTAGGGATGCATGGCTCTACCAAAGCCAAGTCTAAAAGGCGGAATAAAGTTAGCAACGACTCTGTTTCTGCTAGAGAAAATAATGATTCCTCTGTTGGTGTCACAGGTATGAGAAGAAAGCCTTCAGTGAAGCGCCGAAAAGATGTACCTCAGATAGGCTTACCAGGAATGGATGGTACACCTTCACTCTCTCCCAACTCGCTAACATCCCCGACTTCTCTGGCACAAGGAAGCATGGACAACTCAGAACCTATTTATACACAGCTGACTAATTCTGGCAACTACCAAGGGACTTTCAACAATATGTCTTCATTTCAAGATGGATACAATGATTTAAATTCAAGTATGATGAACTATGTAATGAATCATCCCACATACATGGAACAGTGTCCAACTACTTCTAAAAATGTGCCTTCTCACCATATCAGGCATAATTCAGTGCCATCAAAAAATGCTGATCCACCACCTCGGCCTGCTCGATCTGTGTCTCCGAACAAACAACGTCCAGGACTTCTCACTTCCCCTACCCACATGGCAGCAATGCGGACTGCACATCACCAACGAACTTCAAAATTTCATTCACAAGGTGGGGGTAATTTAAATTATGACTATCCAAAATCATCTGAGGTTCAAAATGCAGGGAACAATTTGCCACCACCACCTTTGTATCCTCAGCTATATCCTTACCCCACACCCCCTTCACAGCATAGCTCCAACAATGGAGAATCTACCCCTTTGTATCATCACCCATCTGAAACTTATTTGACACCATCCCCAGAATCACCTGGGCAGTGGTCAAGCTCTTCTCCTCATTCTGCCTCGGACTGGTCTGAAAGTATAGCCAGCCCAACAGGACATAATGCTCATATTCAACAGCACAATGTTGATCATTTGCAGCTACAAAGGACACCAAATGGCAGACCAGCTCCTCTAATTTCATCTCCACAGGCTGTATTTATATAACTACTTAAATTTGAAAAGTTAAATTCCACCAAGAAGTGCCTGAATCCTGTAGTTTTCCTCAATATCTTTTTTAATTGAGAGAGATTAATTCAATAACTTGTAAATTATGTTTTTAACATTTATTTATTTTTTAATGTTGTTTCAAATACAGAATTTTTAAATTATACTGCCAATACAATTTATCTAATAGAATATGAGATGGATTCATTTAGATAATTTTTTTAGGTATTTGAAAATTGAATAAATTGTATATATTTAATTTGGCATAACTTTCTTCAATGTAAATGTATTATATTTTCAAAAATCAAGTGCATTTATTTTGTATATTTATTAAGTACCCTTTTCATAAACAATAAAATATAGTATTTTATTATGTTTCATAGTTTTTAATGTCTCCACTATCTACATTTAAATTTCATTATAGATGAACATGGTCAAATGAATGCACTTGTTGAATTATTGCAATTAAAAATGTGCCATTTTTTGCAGCTGAAATTTAGCGTATGAGCTAAATATCATTATTTTATTTTCATTCATTGTATATTCTCATCTTTAAAGTAAGATAATTGAAGATCATTGTATTTATATAAGTAGCATGTGTACATCCATCTCATTGTATATTTTATTAGAGTATTGGGATTTTTTATTGTAAAGTAATGTCTCTGTTATAGTTATATCGTTATTGAAATGTTTATACAAAATGTGTATTTCAATGTTATATAGATATTAACTGTTGATAA
This sequence comes from Latrodectus elegans, assembly GCA_030067965.1. NCBI lineage: Eukaryota > Metazoa > Arthropoda > Arachnida > Araneae > Theridiidae > Latrodectus > Latrodectus elegans. Next base: position 102,743,813 of record CM057813.1, read on the forward strand.
ACAAAATGATTGATTTAAACTTAGTTGTGACAATTTTTATTGCATTTCTTAAAGACAGCGTTTTGCATAAATTTTTGATATAAAAATTATGATTTTACAAAAGTTTAAAGATGAACCCAGAATACAGGGAAATATTTAATAATGTGAATTTATGATTGATAATTAACAGGGTTTGTGATCTCAAATATATTTGCATCAAGTCATCTATTTAAAATTAATAAGGATTCCAATTTCTTTTAATCAAGGGACATTTCATTTCTATGTAAATGGAAATTATTTATTAAAATTATCATTTTGGCGCCTAGTAAAATAAAGAAAAATTTTTAAATCCTTTACATTTATTTGATCTTTTATGATTTTTACAAAAAATATTATGTGTGTAGAAAAGGCATACCTAAACAAGTCTTGCGTTATATATTTCCATTTTAAAACAAAATATTTTTCAAAAATTATTGCTTTATTTTAAATTGGTTTCTATTATATTTAAAATACATTTTGTTTATTTACATATAAAAGCATTAATGCAGGGTTTCTCAGTTATTATCATTTTTTTTTCAATTTCATAATATAATATAACAGTATTAAATAAAAATACAAATTGTAAAATACAAATTTTACATTTTGTATTTTCATTCAATATCGTTTGATGATAAAAATGTATTAATTAAATAATAGATGTTTTGAGAAAGACTTAAAAAAATAATTTTCTTGATTCACAATAATAAAATGAAAAACCATATCCTAGTATCAGTCACTAAAAATTTAGCTCTACTTTTGATATAAACAACTTTTTATCTTAAAATAATTAGAAATAAAATGTTATATATAAAGATGACTGATTATAAAATAATTTGTTTGTATTTTATAATGTTTTTCAATATTATAATACAAATAAATAATTTTGTATTTTCTTTAGTGGAAAATCATTTAGACTTTTCTCATTATAAAGACGTTTTTACGTCAAAATTTATAGTAAAAATGCATTTAAATGCAAGACTTGTTTATAAAGATATTTTAACACCAGTTCAATGTCAGTTTAAAAGTATATGGTAACATTGTGCAAATTAAACCTTATTTTGGATTATTTTGTTTTTGCTTATATAATATATTAATAACTAGTGTAAACTATGCATCTCTGTCCTGTATATGCATGTGTCAAATCTTTTATAACTTCAATAACTTCTCTCAGCTTTTACAACTTTATTATAAAACTATTTTGAACAGAAAATGAGAGTCGGAATACTCCATTTTTTTCTTGTGTACAAGGAATCAATTACGAACAACTTTTACATAGTTACTTATGTTTCCTTTTTTATATTAATGGGAACAATTTACTCGTGTTTTAAGAGCTCATATTTTTACAATCTTTTTTAAATGAGGATCAAAGCAAAATATATTGTTTATATATATTTTTGTACTGTAGTTTTGTTCAATAAAGTTTTTTTTATATGAAAAATGCCTTATGTCTACTTTAGAGTATACTAGATAAACAATTCTGCATTTTTTCTTCCATGTCACACATTTTTAACAATACATAATACAAATAGAAAAAAAATGTATATAAAATCTTAGGAAAAATGATTTAATTAATACTATTTGCTCTATACTTTTCTGTAATTTTATTGAAAATATTATGTAACACATTGCAGTTTTAGAGTTTTGTAATTGAACATTTTTGTAATTCCTTATATCATAATTTTACTTTATTATAAGAAATTAAAAAAATTCTTGAATCTATATCATAAACAATTGTAAAAAGAATAATTAAATAATAGTTATTTGTTATCATAAAATGATAAGGCAGTTATGGATACATGTGTTTAGATATCAAAAAGTCTAAGTCTTTTTAAGGTCATTGTGACTTTGAAGAATACATGCTTATTATTAAGTAGATGGTCCTTGATTTGTGATAATTATTAACAAAAAAACAAAAAAAAAAAAAGGAAAGTGGAAGTTTGTTGGTTTTATTATTGTGATGTCTGAAAACATTCCATTATCTATGAGAACTCTCCTTGGAAGCAAAATATTGCGGATTCTTAAATGATTTAGACTTAAGTTATCTTCAGTCCTAGTCTAAGGATAACCATTGTATGATTGACAAAACATTGTAGCAAAATTTTAGGCACTAATTTAACCAAGTATAAACCAAATTATATGAAATAAAATGTGAAATATATATAGTTAATGTTAGAAAATGAAGGGGCCATGACTTCACCATCGTTTAAATATTTAAAATATTTGCTTTTCAGTATTTATTCATGAAATAGCATAAAATAGTATTATTTAATAAACATTTTTTTAAACTTTAATGAATTTTTTTGGAATTTTGCATATAAAATGTAATTTGTTTATAGACATATCATTGCATGCTATAATACCTTACAACAGCAAGCAGTTTTTGAGAATCATAAAGCTGTAATAAGTGTAGTTGATTTTTTTTCTTCATGTTAGTATTTATTTTTTTATGTATTACCTTTACAATATTTGAGATATGTACTTAAAAATTTCATTCAATTAAATGTCACATGTTGAAAAATCTGATAACTAATGTCTTAACAGTCTCTTTATTTTTGAAAGCCATTCAAGTTCGAAATTTATTTTCTCATGATTTAATCAGATATTTAAAATAAGAGTGAGTTAGTTTTAAAAGTTATTGAAATTGATGCCACAATTGAATATTTTACTTATTTTTTACTGAGATAATTTGTTTAGTTTTAAGAGATATAGCACGGAAATCTAAAATTGATTTTTATTTAATATAAAAATATTCATATATCAGATTTCACATATTCAATACTTTACGTCAATGCCATTTATGTAAAGCCAATTAAATTGTTTACATTGATATATTGCTTGATATTTATGTATTTAAATTATGTGATTATACATTTTATTTTAATTTTACTGATGTTTTTTGGTTTTTATAATTACATTTTAATAATACTACATACATATTTGTTGTTTTATTCACATTTTAATGTTGCTTTTGCTTAAAAATATACATAAAAAATTATTCACTCAAAATCTAGGTTTTGGCACAGCTTGTCTAAAATCAAGTCAATCAGTTTTGTTGGATATTAACAATTTCACGTTTGCTCTCTTAAATTCCAGATACTAGGCAAATATTGATCAATTATAATTTACAACTTTAAACGAAAAATATAAATGAAGAAAACTATATTAAGAAGCACAGTAAAAATCATAGATCAATATATGTAAGCAGTAAGCTTTGTATCTAAATATATCAGAATTTAATAATTAGGAATCTTCCTTGTTGACTAAAATGCATCCTTTCACTTTGCTTCTTCCATATCCGCCTGTCAAAACGTATAGAGGAAACAAAACCATCATTAATGAGTGATAAACTCATTAATGATGGTTGGAATGTTTCTTTCCAGTGGATCCTCAGCCATTGTAATATACATGGCAATGGGAGGTTGGGTCGACAGGCAAAACAGGGATTCTTGTCTCCACAGTTTTCTTTGACCCTTCCATCCAAAATTGCCAAATCGAATTTCATCCAAAATTGCCAAAGCCACAAGTACCTATGCCAAAAACAGCTAGGATGCTGAAGTTAAGAGAAAAGTGTGGTCCAGTCTCAATATAAATCCTATTCCTGTGGACCTCTCACGACTAATATTTTGTGCAAATTGTAGAATTATAAATGAACACGACGATCTCCAATTCATGTATTAACTCTTCCTACTGCCACCTATGTTACACAGGAGAGGCTATGAATATAATGAATTTTAGACATTTGTCTGTTTGCTCATCTCTGAGCAACATTATTTCTTTTAGAATTCAGAATTATCATTTGAAGGCTATTTTGTGCTGGGCTGCTAGAGGAAAAATTTCCAACTCCCTAGCTTAGGGGGGGGGGATAGTAATTTTATTTGACTCAAATTATCTTTTAATATGTTCTTATTTTATTTTTTGTTATAGTTGAAGTTGTATTCTATACTTGTAGAGAGATAGTTTTCATTTAAAGTTTATTTTTTTTCAAACAGAGATAGTTTTTTTTTCATCAAACTAAGATATATGCAAACAATATTTTGAAAATTTCAACAACTAGTGAATTTTGTTTACATTTAAAAAAAATTGTATTAACTGTAACAAGTATTTTTGAATAAAATATTAGTATTTCTCTAATTTTTTTAAATAGTAAAACTGTGAAAGATAAAACCTGATTGAGGCAATAGAATCTCAAACATTAGGCACCAGACAGTTTAATAAAAATTATAGACATGTCATATATTACATTTTTTAATAATGGATTTTGTTGTGCAATATAACTAAATCGGTACGTATACCCATTTCCACAAATAATCACGCTCGAATCCCAAATAACAGCTTGAAATCTATTTTACTATTTCAATAGAACATGGGTTCCCAAACTTTTTTCCTCGTGGAACACTTTCAAACTTTATTATTTTCGGTAGAGCCCCTGCTGCCATATTTCTACTGTATTCCCAAAGTTCCTAAAAAATATCACCCTAAATTGGGGGATGTTAAGAAGAAAAAAACGCAGCACATTTTCTTGTGTCCTATTTAATAAAATTATACATGTGGTTATATAAAATTACAAACAGTTATCATAACATGCAATCAACAATTGACAAAAAATCAACAAAGAACTCTGAAATGTAAATCAACAATAAAAGATGGTCATACTTTCAATGACACGCCGCACGGGTGGCACTTCCCAAATCTCGACATGTGGTGTACACTTGTACTATTATCTATTGTTCTATTCAATTCTGTGTTTGAACTGAATCTCAAATATTTTTGAGTACCTATCTAGTGATTGATGCTACCTGAATAAGTTGATAGGTCAATCCAAGCCAAAATTTTTGTTCGTTATTATGAAACCCCCCCCCCCGTCCCAGAAAATTATTCGTGGACCCTCACTTAAACTTGGGAACCCCTGTTTTCTTTTCACATCTACGTGGACTTCCCTAGGGGTCCACCTGAACCAGTTTGGGAACCTATGCAATAGAATAAAACCTGCTTATATATACTTCGTATTTTTTTCGTACATCAGTAGTAAAATATTATTTTGAATAGATTATAAAAAATGCACGAATATAAATACTGCTTAAATGATTTCATCAAATCAATTTTCATCTTTTTGGAGAAGTCAACGACTAAATGTCCGATTTTTCCTACTTTACCAATATTAATTACAGATTAGTAACTACTAGTTACAGATTAGTAACTAGTTAGTGGTTACAGATAACTTCGGTATGACCATTTTTATTCGAGACAAAATTATTTTTAAGATTCTATGCATAATGGTTACATTTTTCTATCAGGCAGTAATTTGATTAAAAGTGGGAATTTTAAAAATTCATTTATTATATGCTTAGTTTTTAAATAATAATATATCTAAAGCTTAATTTGATTTGAGTGTTCACTACATTTTTGTGTGTTCAATGAAAAAAGTGCTGTACTGATTTGAAGGAAAATAATTTTTAATTGATTCAATAATGCAATAGTATTCTATTTCTCCCGCCTGATAGTAAAATAGGTTATATTTCAAAGGCATGATTCTGGAATTTATTTTATGATTTTGTCATTTTTCCTCTAAATGGAGAAATATAGTCATGGATTTTATTTTGAATAAATTGGTAATTGAAAACTACGTCATAATTTCTCCTCACACAATTTATTACGTTTGATTGTTTTTGATTAATATGTTAAATGATTTTAATCATACTAAAATGAAAGAATTATTAAAGTGTGGGGAAAAAGTAATTAATTACGTAATTAATTAGTTAATTTCGTTCACACATTTTCACTTACATATGGTAAAATATAAAACTTCAATATATATATTTAAATCTCTAAAAAAAATTTAAGGTGTATTTTCAAAATTTCTAAGCATTTGTTATTTTCAAGTGATTGTGACTATAAGCTATATAAATATAGGCCGAATTGATATAGGGGATAAAATAATTTAAAAACTCAGATGACATTTAGCGAAGATAGTCCATGACGTGAGAAAATATTAATAAATAAGAGAAATTATGTGAATAAAGTTATAATATAAACTGTTTTATATAAAAATTTATAATTTTTCCAAATATATTTTGTGATACAATAAATTAAAATGTATAACTCTGCTCAACTACACTTTTATTTAACATTTATTCATAGCAATAATGTACAAGATGACAAAACAAAAGTTGATCTTTTGCCTAATCTTAACTAATTAATAGTAAGGAAAATATAAAATTTTTAGTAATTTGAGAGATGTACCAGAGGGAGTGAAAGGCATCTGAATTTTTTACGTAATTAATTTTTTAACTGTATGCATCATGTCAAAAGTGGTTGCAGTATTTATAAAAAACAAAATAGTTATCACTATTTTGAAATGAAAAATACAAATGTTAGAAATAAGTGCTTATATTTGGTGGCGCCATCTTACGAATAGGGAACAAGTTAGATTTCATTGAAAAAATGATAAGGCTTTAGAATTAACGTGTTGTTATATAAGAATTTTTTTCATGATTTCTTTAGTTTAAACATCCAAATCATATATTTTTTAAATGATGTTGGCAATTAATATTTGTTTTTAACTGCATTATGTTCTTATAGAGTTTCTATTTTTTTTTTTTAAGAAATAGTTAATTTCTATGTTCAATGTTGTAAACTTCATTTCAATTTTAATAAATGTAGTTTATTAAAAACTAAATGAAAAAAATATATATAAATACGCAAAAGGTACAAAGCAATTTCAAATTTCAAATTTATTTATTTAACACTAAAGAGATTTATAGATTCAAATTATAGTTTGCTGAGTAAATTTCCTTATGTAACAAAACACACATGTATCGAAAATATTTTTAAGATAAAATAATAAATATTTTAATTTCATTGGAAACCAAAAAAATTATTCAGAATTTTCCATTAAATTTTTGTTAAGTTTTTCTGTTTTATTTCAATAAATGATTGTTTTTTCGTTTTTAAAAATAAATTTTTCATTTTTATTAAACATTGAAAATATACAAAACGATTTCTAAGCCAATTTTTTAAAAATAAAATTCTATTGCATTTTAATCAAATAATAATTATTTTATCATTGTTAATAAAAAATGTACACTTAATCAAAATAATAGTCTTAAAAAATTCTATATTACGATTGTTACTGAAGCATTCAATCTACATTGTCTCACAAAAGTGATAGAACACTTGTGTTTCACAAAAAGAAATTGTAATAAAATAAATTAAAAATACATGTACAAGATTTTTGTGGGTGTGTTTTATACTTAAATTTAGTAACAATTATTATATAACATAAATTTTGTCAAAATATTAAAATATTAATTTAATAAAAATATAATTGTTTAGAATGTACCAAAAAATAGCTCACATAAGTGATGGGACACCATTAGATATGCAACAAAAATAGTCTGAAATAAGCTATAAAAATATTTTTTGGGTGTTTTATTTTTATTCAAAAACAATTGTCATTAATTTATAAAATCGCCTAAAGTATTTCTCTCCAGATTGTTTTGGAATTTTTGTGTTTTTTAGCTGTGTGCAGCCATGAATATTAAATGATATGAAAATGAAAGCCATGAATATGAAAGAAACTTAGCCTGAAATTAGAAAATTAGTTATTCATTTGCATATTGAATGTGGAAAATCTATTATAGAAACTGCTGAAACAGTAAACTTGAGTCATTCAACAGTTTTGAATATCATTAAACGATATAAAAAGCATCATATGATTCAGAATAAAAGAAGACATGGAAGACATCAAAGCTATCCAATGGAATAAAGCGAATTGTCTCGTTCGAATTATTTAAAAAAAAATATGTATCCAAGAATGAGTGCTATAAAGTTGCTGCTGATTTACAAGCATTTTATGAAGTAATTGTTAATCATGAGACTATTAGAAGAGTAATTCGATCTGCTGGATATAACGGTAGAGTCTGCTGGATATCAGGAAAAAATTCTTCGTAAGTGAAAATAGAGAACTCAGACTAACTTTCGCAAAATCCAACATAAATAAATATTCTGATTACTGAAATAAAGTTATATTTGCTGATGCAAGTAAATTTAATATATTTGGTTCTGATGGTAGAATCTTGGTGTGGAGGAAACCAAGGGAAGAATTTCCTGAACAGAACTTGGTGCCAACAGTAAAACATGGTGGAGGAGTTATGGGATGGGGGTGTATATCGTCCGCTGGAGTTAGTTATCTCGTTTTTATTGAGAATAAAATAGATCAATACAAATATATTGACATTCTAAAGCAAATTTTGAAATCTTCATCACGAAAATTGAACCTCATAACGATTTTAAATTCTACTAGGACAATGACCCCAAGCACACTGCTCTGATGTTAGACTCTGGCTGCTGTATAACTATCCTGAAATAATAAAAACACCAACACAATCTCCAGACTTAAATCCCATAGAGAATATTTGGCAATAATTGGAATTAAGAAATCTCAAACACACCATTTCTTCAAAACAACAATTAAAATCGGTGCATCAAGAAGAATGGGGTAAAATCACTCCAACAAAATATTGAAATCTTTTAAAAAGTAAAATTTTTGGACAAATATTTGAAGGAAAAGTAAGTGTTCCATCACTCATGTGAGCTATTTTTTGCTCTGTTCTAAGCAATTATATTTTTATTAAATTATTCTTAATATTTTGACAAAATGTATGTAATAATTGTTACTAAATTTAAGTATAAAACACGCCCACAAAAAATTTGTACATGTATTTTTAATTCATTTTATTACAGTTTCCTTTTGTGAAGCACAAGTGTCCCATCACTTTTGTGACACACTGTAGTATATATATTGTGTAAGCAAGTTTCGCTGCTTTTTACAAGTCTATGCAATGAATAGTTCACATGTAATGTGAAAATTGTAAATTAAATTTAAAATATCATGATTAAAATCTACATAGTTTTAAGGCGACTGCATGAAGCAGAAATATTGCACTTAAAAGCAGTATATTAACAAAAGAAGAAAACAATTCAATGTGATTATTATGACATATTAATTTCAATATATTCTTCATTTTAAAACAAGAAAATTGTACGCTTATCTGGGGAAATTATTTAAAAAACTATAAAAAAAATTCAATTGTTCCAGACAGAAAAATTTACAGTAGCCAAATATAAATTTATTAACAGAAATATTATAAAATAAAAAAAAATCGAGTTGAATTATGGCAAAATATATCTTCCTGCTTCACTCAGGCTTTGTGAGCATATATGTAAAATTTAAGCTAACTTTCTTTGAAGATGGGATTTCCTTATTTCCAATGCAAATACTTATTTTGTTCATCATCCACTTCTTTTTCCGAATTTTTAGAAATTTCTTTACTATTATTTCTCTGGAAAATATAAATATAAATAAGGGTGTCTTATAATGATTATAGCTAAAAATTAAGTTTACGCTTTAATTTGTTTTTCTTTGTCAAATACAGTGCTGCTTTTATAAAAGCACCTTTCAATAAAAATATTTTCATTAAAATAAAAGATTTGGATGCTTATTTTCAATAAAAATGAAGTGTTAGTGATTCACATTAAATATAAATAATTGCTCACATTTGGGCAACATTTACTTTGATTTTCTTGTTAAATGAGACAGAACAAATTTAAGAGATATCTGCAGTGTCTTTATAGATTATTTTATAAATTAGATGCTACATGTTCTATAATTAATAATGCATGATTTAAACATTTTTTTGCTGAAATGCTGAAAAGGCATCGCCTTAGCATATCTTGAGCTGCTTGAATTTTGACTTGGAAGAGGCTTTTTCAAATCCCCTTATGTTTTTGGATTTCCTGGCTGCTTATGAACTTGTGGAGTTGGTCTAGAACAGGAATTGGACCATCTGGAATTAGCAACAAAAATAACAACAACAAAATTTTCTTTGCAGTAATTGTAGAAGTTATAAGGAAAATTGAGATGATGTATATGATTAAAAAGATTGAGGATAAATGTTATTTTTTTAGTAAAATTATTTTTTTGTATGGTATATAATACACTTCAAATACACAAAATTTCTGAAAATTCGATATTTTGAAACCATAAAATGGTTGTTTCTTTCGTTCCATTTGAGATCCTGAGTACGTCACTTTGTTACGATTCCCATTGGTTTAAAATAACCAGGACGCCAGATAAAGTTTCAACCACGTCCCACCGTATTGAGAAGGCGTAATTCCGATTTGTCAACGAATTCATAGTCTGCCTTCAAATCACATTCTTCGAGCGACAGCAAACAAGGCGAAATTCATATCGAATGTCTGAGAATAGTGTTGTGCAAGTTCATTTTGTTAATAAAATGATTTCCTAGATAAGAACCAAACCATCGGTTTGAGAGGCTTTTTTATATTGATTCTTACATTGATTTTTATGTTGATCACATGGACAATAGAATAGCAAGAAAACAAAAAGAAAAAGACAAGACAAAACGGTATAAGTATGATATTAAAATTAAGTATGAGCAAAAAAATAAAAAATATTTTTATCAATAATTAATTTTAAGAAAAGGAAAAGTCAATAAGTCACAAAAAAAGCAAAGCCATTTCTTAGAATTTTTCCAGCAATTTTAGAAACTTTTTAACCGCCCACATACATTTGTTTGCGTATACTTTTCGATTTAATAAAGTCATTTCACTATCAATGAAAAACATTTCTGGGGAAAGAAAGCACTTGTGATGTTATAAGATTTTATAGCCTTTAATTGTTATAATTGTAGGACTGTTCACTAAGCAATGTCAAAATTATTAATAAAGTTAAATCTTATTAATGTAAGAATTAATGTCATTTTATTTTATTTTATTAATTTTTATTTCTTTAAAATAATTTTTGTATATAATTCAAGCTTTTTTTTTAAATCATTGCGATAGATTAATATGTTAAAGAGATTTAAAATACCGATTAAATATTCAACTGTAACCAAAAATTATGGAAAAAATATTCCGTGTAATGAATGCATAAGTCGTTTCAGTTTATTACTCACTAATATAAAGTGTGATATTTCAGTACGAAATGTTGGTTTATTTTAACTTTTTTTTTATGTTTAGTATTATTAAAAAAATATTTTTTTTTAAAATAAGGTAGTAATTTTAGCATTCATAGCATGCAGAAAAAAAAGTCATGCAATTAAATTTGAGTTGCACAAGGAAATTCCTATTAACCGAAGGCTATTTTAGGACCTTATTAAGATCAAACGAGCGGCATGCTAAGGATTCTTCCTAAATAGTTACCCATATTCCCGTGTGGCAAGACAGAGTATATCCAGAAGATTGTAAAGTACCCACATAGATAGATGTGTATCCAGAGAGGGGAAATGCTACGCTCACTTACCGCTGTTAAACAATGACTTGTATCGAATCTGGCACCCTTTACTTTGATAAGCATGGTATTTCTACCAACCTTGGTGAGCAGTTACCAAGGTCAGAATGGCGTAAAAAGGTTTCCTTCCTCTCCAGATTAAAATTAAAACTGAGAAAAATGGATCTTTGGTGGTGCCATCTATCGGAGAAGTCTTAAAGCCAAGTCGTACTTTTACCTTGATGGTGTCTGATTAAGCGAAAGACGCACTCTTTTGACTAAGTTTCGTAGTCGTCAGCTAATAAGCTTGGCTTGCCCAAGCGTCATAAGTAACAATAATAACTAATCATGATGAGACCTTAATTAATGAAATCCCTATAATCCTTGGATATTTGAAAGAATTTGGTGACATTGCACATATCATTTTATGGTATTACAGATATATTGATATATTTTTGGCGCATATTGATAATACCACCAATTATACTTAATTTATTATAGTTTTTCACTCTCATCATTTAAAATCAATATTATAATTATAAAATCATGGTGTAATCGTATCTGTGTGATATCACATTATGCATGGTTTTGATATAATAATTAATTCTCAAATTTGCAAGTATATTCATAAAATTTCAGGAATATGATTGCTATAGTATTTTTATTTCATCAAAGCAAATAAAGCTGAATATTTGAATACCAATTGTAATGTGTCATAGTATAATTACTAATTTTACTTTGGTATTTTTTTTCACATTGGGGTTTCATTCTGGGAGTCCTTTTGCTAAAGAGGGATATTGAGTTGTGGTGTGAACTGAAGCCTCTGCCTCTCCCACCTTGCCCAATTGAATCTTCTAATTTTAGTGTGTGCCTTGATCTATCCGAGAGAATTTTCAAGAAAGTCACAGATACGGAGATCCTGAAGGTTCTCGCCTATGAGACCATAAACACTCATTATCCTGAGCCAGACTGGCTGAGAATTTATACTGACGGCTCCCGGTTGCTGGAAGGATCCAACGCTGGAGCTGGGATCTATTGTCCCCTTTTTTCAGTTGCAAATCCAGCTGGCACATTTGCATTCGCATTTGATGGGAAAGTGCTTGCGATCAGGATTGCTCTTTCTCAGTTGACTTACCATCTTAATGGGTTCTCCAAGGCAGTTTTACTTAGTGACTCCCGGGCCGCATTGCAATCCTTGATGCCTACTTCAAATTTTGTATCCTCTGTTGTCCATGAATGTTGGAGTCTACTTCAGAGTTTGTCTTCCAATGAGAAAGACATTGTTCTTCAATGGATCCCCGGACACTGTGGAATCCATGGCAATAAAATTGTCGATACACTGGAAAAAAGGGGGGGGGGACTTGACTTTATAAACATCTTTTTCTAGTGTATCTTTTGGCAAAATAAAACTACTATTTAAAAATACATTGTTTGAAAGATTCAAAAAGATTCTCGAATCTCGATCAGAACAAAAGACTTCTAAAGACAGACTTTCTGCGGTCTGAAAATGGCCCAGACCTAAAATGGTGGCTGAGTTTAGACTCGCCACCGGTCATGACTGCCTTCTTAAACTCTTGTACCATCTTCGTATAGTTTCAAGTCCTATCTGCAACCTCTGTAATCTGGGTCGGGATGTGGATCGTGATCATCTACTCCATTGTAAGGCGTTATTGAAATGCTCAATTGTGGACTGATACTGGGACAGGGGCCTTTTAGATACATAGACTATTGTTACAGCTGTTTTATTTTTCATTTTTCTTGTTATTTGTATTTTTGCTGTAATTGTCTTTTTATCTGTGCCATTGGAAATAAAAAAAACAAAAAAACTTTGGTATTTTTACTTAAATTTTAGATTAGAAATACTCCTACGCTTATCGAAACCCAAAAATATATTACATGAATTAATAAATAATTATAAAGGAGAAAATTAAGCAGAAGTTTTCTAACTTTTCTTTTTATTTCATAACTCTACGGGAAATAAAAGAAATGATCTAGGTTATAAACCATTATTTTGATTGCCTAAAATCAACGTTATAAAACCATTTCCTATTATAAGTCTCTGCCAAATGAAATAATATAATAGCTTTTACAATAGAAGCAACACACATTTTTAATTAATCGTACGAGAGAGAGAAATGTTAATCCTTTTCTTTTAGAATTTTGTAGGAAAGTTAGCATAAAAAACATGACTTGGTATATCTTCCGTTCTAATTCTTCCATTACAGCTGCCATTTAATAAGTTACAAAACAATGAAAACTTTCTTTCGGATTTTACAAAAACGCTCGCTTACAAAAGTTGTATCATCATTAATTAACCATTGTGGTGGCATTGTTTTTCTTTTGATACATGAAATTGATGCTTTACTTTATATATTTGAAACTTTCCCTGAATATAAAGAGACTACGATACAATGAAGTGGTTTGTGTTTGTTTCTTTGATGTACAATAAATTTTACCATTTTTTTTCTTTATAAGAGAATGTCGCTTCGAGAATCATTGATAAAGGAAATACATTTTGCTGGGAAAATAATTGAAAAGGATAATTAGCCATTTTGTAGAAATTCTATATTGTCTTTTATAATAGATATCTGCTGAGGTGTGGTTAACACTAGAATTATGAAAACTGCATCTGGTTCTAAAGTTTTTCCTATTTGTAGAAAACATTGTTTTTCAGTAAAATTATATTGTTAATACTTTTTTGAAAATTCCTCGAATATTTATATATTTGCAAATTATAACTTAATACAAATTTTACAACAATGTAATTAGTCTTATAACTAATATGATTCTTATTTAGTGTTTCTGTAGTAGCTATACCATAGGCTCCCAAAGTGGTACAGGTGGACACCCAGGGGACCATAGGAGACCACATGGGGGCCCACGTAGATGTGAAAAGAAAACAGGGGTTCACAAATTGTAAGTGGAGTCTACGAAAAACTTTCTGATTTTCATAATAAAGAACAAAAATTTTGGCTTGGATTTACCTATCAACGTAGGCAGGTAGCATCATTCACTAGGCAGGTACTCAAAAATATTCGAGATTCAGTTCAAACACAGAATTGAATAGAACAATAGATAATAGTGCAAGTGTACACCGCATGTCGAGACTTGCGAAGTGGCGCCCGTGCGCCGCCTCATTAAAAGTATGACTTTCTTTTATTGTTGATTTACATTGCAGAGTTAATTGTCGATTTTTTGTCAATTGTTAATTGTTTGTAATAATAAATGCTTATAATTTTGTATAACTAATATTATTTTAATAAATAGTACACAAGGAAATGTAATTTTTTTGTTCTTAACACCCGCAATTTAGGGTGATATTTTTTAGGAGTTTTGGGAATACCGTAGAAATGCAGCAGCAGGGGATCTACCGAAAATAATACAACTTTGAAAGTAGTCCATGAGAAAAAAAGTTTGGGAACCCATGATCTATACCAATGGAGGCTAACTCATATGTAATGAGATGAAGTAAACTTTTTTTCGAATATTCGAAGAAAAATCAATGCTTACAGACCCTAGTGCTTATTTTTCATTTAATTCAAATTTTTAAAATTTCAGTTAATGTCATAAATACTAACTATTACTGGGGGAGCTTTCTTATTTCATTTCTATGGTGAATTTTACAGCTTTATAGTTGGTTTGAGTATTTGCAACATCGCGTATCACTTATATGTAAAACTTTTTGAAAAGCAATGACTAGTGCAGGGAACGAATAACGTGAACTACGGAACGAACACACACACACATCGAAAATGTGTTCCGAATATGGAATATATGTCATCATCAGAACAGGAATCGAATATGGAACATAATATCGAGTATGGAATGTGTGTTGCGATGCCGTATGAATTTAAGAGAATGACAATCTTACACAAAACTTCTGTTGTGCAATACACAATACATAGAAAAAAAACCATTACAAAATTTTGTGCATTTAACAGAACAAAATGATGGAACTCAGACTGCTTTCTAGCTACTTTGCGTATAGAGTTGTTTCTTTGCGTCCAACGTACGAGTAATGGAATCTTTTTCTTTTTTTTAACAGCACCAGAAAACGGGAGAGTTATGTTTTGTTATTCTGCTCTGAATGCACTGGAATAAAGTGTATGTTTCACAATCAAACGTTCTGAATATGAAACACAACTTTCTGGCGAAATTAGATTGCATGGTGGTTTTTGTAGAACCTACTACTAAATATTCTATACAAAAATAATGTTTAAAAATTTAATTTTCGATTTATTTTTAGGAGTATCCAAGACTCATCGCACTTTTTTCAAATTCAATTGATTAAATATCATATGGGGTCAAGTTCATTATTTTTTAAGTGACTGGTAAATAGAATTATAATTAAAGAACAGAGATAATTAGAACTCAGTCTCTTCTTTTTAGTGTATGAAATTTTTTTTAGGAACATCTTAAGAAACGAAACCCATCCTGACAGAATGTGATTGGAGTGATACCATACTTGCAACTGGAAAACAGAAGCACAACTTACACTTCCTGGTGTTCTTTGTCTCCTCTGAAAAAATTACCACTTCACAAAATTACTAATTATGTTGATATTATTTTACTGATAGAAAAGAATAATTGATCATCATATCCGACTCAAAACTAAAAGTTTTGATTTTCTCTTTTAAGTTCTTTTTGAAGAAAATATTTACATTTTCCTAATTTATTAACTTAAATTCTCCAGGTCACATTAAATCTGTTGATAAGATTAGTTTTGACAATCTGCAATCCGATTTTAAAAGTATATTCTGTAATTCTCCCTATAAAATTAGAAGAATTACAATATTTGTAATTGGTCTTAGAATACGAACTCAGGGAAGAAAATAGATCGATGAAGATATTATCTGTTAGTTAATTTTTACAATACAAATTCTTTTTTTTGTTCATGTGGTCCAACTGAACAAGAAATTACAACTTAAAGTGGATTTGTAACCACAAAAAAGCATTTACAATCGAAATTGGAGTTGAGTTCACAACTTGTTGAACTGGAGATTACAGTGCTAACATTTCAAGAATTTAGGTTCAGTTACAACTTGTTGAAATCAAAGATAAACTCAACGATCAAAAAGAACATCAAATGCGAAATTATAACTGTCTTCGGCAATTTTTTTGTTCAAATATAAGTTGTTTCTGAAAATATTATGAGAAAATGTAGTTGGAGAATATTAAATAGGCTTAAGCGACCTTTGATCTGTCAGGTTGTAGAGAACTTGGTGTCGAAGAAAGTGTAATTGCTAAAGTTATGGCATGAGTATAAATTTTATTTTAAAATCTAATTTTTGTTTGGATTATTTGACTGTCCTTAGTATTTGGATTTGTGAAATACCTTATTTAACCCCTTGACTGACTTTGACGAGTCTGACTCGTCATTGATTTCCTGGGCCATCACAGACTTTGACGAGTCAGACTCGTCAAGCGCTTCTTTCGGCGGACGCCGTGCAAGTTACAATTAGATTACATAGTTGCTTCACTCGTTCGACGATTCTCATTTAAAAAAGCACACTGAAAGTAAGAGTTCAGTTTAGCAGAAGTCTCGCACGGTGAATGTTATACTAGCCAATATTTGAGTTTAGTAAAGATTATAAATAATCCCCGTAACATGTATAAGCCGGATGCATTATATGAAAGTGGGGATGATGGTGTAAATTGATGGTGTAGTTCAATTAAGCGAAATTAAATAGTTTTTTTTTGTCGCATCAAATTCCATTTAATTCGTCAGTCAAGGGGTTAATACCTTATTCAACCCAGGTACCTTAATCCAAGTATGTTTTTTAAATCAATGGTTTAAAAATCATTGATTTAAAAAACATACTTGGATTAAGGCACCTGGGTTGAATAAGTTTATTGTTATGATATTTAAATCAATATGACAGTGATATTTTTGTATTTTTCAAGCTATCACCTTTCAAAATAACAATTATTTTCTCAAAAGTATGCAAAAGTCCTCACTGTGATTTCTATAAATTATTTTTTCGCAATGGAAAAATATAAAAGTAAGATTTTTCAGAACGAGCTCTTGAATTATAATTTTCATAGCTTTTCTTCTATGAAATAAAATTCAATCAATGATAATTACTCGTACATATAATTGTACTTGTAATTGAAATTTTAATAAACAGGGTTTCAATGATAATGATAATCAATGATAATTACTCGTACATATAATTGTACTTGTAATTGAAATTTTAATAAACAGGGTTTCAATGATAATGATAATGATAATCAATGATAATTACTCGTACATATAATTGTACTTGTAATTGAAATTTTAATAAACAGGGTTTCAATGATAATGATAATCAATGATAATTACTCGTACATATAATTGTACTTGTAATTGAAATTTTAATAAACAGGGTTTCTCTGTATTGAAAGCACATGTTGCTGTACGAGACAGTTTCTAATGTATGATGAACATACTAGAATATCTAATAATATAATTTTTTGTAAATGCTTCAATCATCCTTAATAAAAGATCTTCACCTATCTTCATATGAAAGAAGACAAAGAAACGTTGAAAATATTAATAGAAGATAATTGTACCCCGGAGGATAAAAGAATCTCACTCGCGACAAAAAGAATGCAGATTCGGTATGCGACGCAATCAACTACGGTCGTGCTAAGAAGTTTTAGGGGAGTTAAATATCCACATGACGAGGAAATTTGGATGAAAAGTTAGTCGCTTCAGTATAAACTTCAAGAATTAGCTATAACTCAAAGTTAAGATGTGTTTGCATGTTTTTCAGGGTTTCAAAATAAAAGGCCATCTAGAAACGGAGTTGAACAATACAGTGTATGATAATTATATGGACTAGCTGGATGTACAAGGCGATTTCTAAAGTTTTTCTTTTTTTTTCTCATTAAGGAAAGTTAAACGAAGACTTCTCGTGCGCCACAAAAGATGCCAAGAGGCTTTCAAAAGTAAGTACATCCAACTAAAAAGCATTTGCAAGACAACAAGAAATATTTACTCAGTTATTTCATAAATGCCGAGCATTAGCGCTTACATTTTTAGCTTACGGGTCCTCCACAATACTTCCTGAAAATGTCCTCATACTAATAAAGTACATTTTTTTTTAAACGACAGGCACTGGGTGACTAACAATTTGCCACAACAAGAGCGACAACTGCGATGAAGCCGGTGGGCACATGTGAACCAAGTCACGGAGGCTAGTAGTATTACCCACGCCATACCACATCAAACCCGTTTATATGAATTCATTCATTATATCAGTAAAAAGGACAAGGGTATGTGTATATACAGAGAAAGAAAGTTCCATGCCCGAACTTGGAATCAAACTCGGGACCAGAAGCTTGGTAGTCAGGAACGCTAACCACTCAGCCATCAGACGGCACTGAGAAAGTACAGTAATTATTATATTGTTCAAAAGTCATGGATTAGAATTTGGGGAATCCACCACTCTTATTCTATAGAGATGGTCTTGCAAGCAGTCATGTCCAGTCAGTCCTCTAAATAGAACCACCCCAGTCCTTCTTAGAAAATTGGGAACAGTTCTCTTCTCCCCCAGAATCTTCCATCTGTTATCCCCAGTGCAATGAGTCTTACCCTGTTTAAGAGTTTTTCTAAACAGTCAGATTAATAAAGAATTTAATCGAAGAGAAAAAGAAACAAAAAAGAATTAAAAGTTTACATGAGAAATAAATTTCTGCAAGACAATAATCGTTTCCACACTCTCCAAAATATTAGAAAAACCGAGAGCCATCAAAGGAGAGAGGCTGAATTTAATTCTAAGCACTTTTCTGGCACTCTCTTGCAACGTGTAATGCAGCAAAAATTGTTCAACGGCGTCTCACAAGTACATAATCCACAGGCTGCAGTATTAAAACAAAATAAATAAGTTCTGAAATTCTCATGGCCAATTAATACTTGAATCAGTTGAAAATGTGGTAGGAGTTTTTCCACTCGTTATTGACAATTTCAAATTTATTTCGACTATTATAATTAAAAAAATATTTCTTATAACACGATCCCTTAATTATTAATAGCAATAAAAAAATGCTTCATAGAAATTTTTTACTATAAGGAAATCAAAGAGTGTTATTTGTGAGCTTAAAATATATAAAAAAAAGAATGGGAATAGTAATTGAAAATGTTAATCATAAAAAATAAGTAAAAAAACAATAAAATAAAATAAAATAAACATACCTCTAATCCAATGAACAGTTTGTCAATCCTTTAAAACTGCATTATTGCTTATATTTTTTAAAAAATTTCTTCTGGGAAAAGAAGATAATGATGAAGATTGATAAGAATGGAATTCTCGTCAAACTTATAATAAGAGTAAACCTCGCAAATATGTATCATTAATAAAATGAAATACATAAAATATATTTCTCAACATATCTTTTAAACTTGTTTCTTGGAACTCAAGGTTGTTTCTACACAGAAATTTCCTGGTATACTTACTTACTTATTGTTAATTAAATTACACTTTTTGAATACAGTCAAAGATTTTTATTTTTATTTACACAGGAGTGTTCCACGAAATGTTTAAAGGAAAAAATAAGAAGTTCTATTTAAAATTGTTCAAGTGAGGCATGATAAAAATTTTTTTTGAGCAGTTTAAAAATAAAACTGTTTTACACAATATAGTCATATTTTGCAATTTACTTAAAAATTTCCTTTAATAAGTTAATATTTTCATTTTATTACTTATGATTTCTGAATCACCTAAAAAATCTTTTATATCCTAAATTTTTTAAAGAATATTCTTTACCTAAGAAATCATGTTTAAACCGAAATAAATTTTTGTACAATTATGTTAGCATTTAATGTATTAATAACTGTAAGAGATTTTTATAACTTGATAAAACATTTATTCTTAAACCATGTATAAAATTATGTTTAATATTAGATCCATAATGGAATGAACAAATAATTTAAATGTATAAAAATAATAAAAAAATTACTCTTAATTGTAAAAATTAAATTAAATAAAAATTACGATATTAATCAAGACAATCGATTTTATTTATGAATAAAATAACTTGTTTTAACATTTTTATTTATTTATGAGTAAAATAATTTAAGAATCTAAAACCAAATGAAAAATGTATGTGTTTTATTTTTAATTGCTTTTTACAATTGAAGGTTTTTACAAATTTAATAGTCTATCCATTAAAGTGAAGGAATTAAAATTCTTCAACTAATTTATTTTCTCTCATGATTTTTCCGACATCATTTTTAACTAAGAAATGTATAATAGTGTGGTATACAATTTCTTCATGTTATTATAATAGAATTCATTTTGTAGTTTTTAAATATTTTTCATACTTAAAACAGTAAAATGTTCTAAAAAATATAGCTTATATATACGCTGCTGGACAATTGCTAAGGACGGATAACACTATCATTCATAGCAACCTCAAAATGAAAGGAAGCAAAATGTGGAAAATTAGAATAAGTGCGGAATATAGTAAGAAGAAGTATGCGTAGGCAAATTTTTTTTTCTCGCCTGTTCATCGCGTGATAGAGTTCATAAGAGCTTTAAAGGTTTTGACGCATGTGGAAAGTTGTTGTTTCAAGTCGAAGTTTTAAAAGAAAGATTTAATAAACGAACTTGAAATTTTTGGCATGCCTTCCCGACATCACTTAGATGATTTTATGCGTGGCCGATTTATTGGAAAGATTGAAGAAGGGGGAAAAATAAAAGATGTTGCCAGGGGGTTCGACATCGCTCACAGCGTTGTTTCACGACTGTGGAAGTCATTTAAAACTACTGGAATGTGTAATAGGAGGCACGGGGCAGGTCATGTTAGAAGTACGACACCTGCAGAAGATAGATATATCTTATCAGCAAAAAGGAACAGGCGCACCACAGCTCAGCAGGTGGCAAATCAGTTTCTTGCTGCCTCAGGAAAGCAAATCTCCTGAAACACTGTTGCCAGACGTTTGAGGGGAAGAGGACTATACGCCCGCATACCTGTTGTGTGTGTTCCATTGACGAGACAGCACCATACTACCCATTTGCAATGATGTCGTGAGCATCGCAATTGGAATGAACAGTCTTGTCGGATATCGGTCCCTTTCCTGGATATTTTCTGGGCGATAAGCAGTACCACTCTAGCACCAGATCAGTTGGCGCCTACAATTCGATGACAGACTGAACCTACTCTCATCTGAGAATAGTACGCATGACCAGTCCTGTTCAGTCGAATTGCGATGCTCACGACACCATTGAAAACGAGTAGTACGGTGCTGTCTGGTCATTGGGACATACACAACAGGTCTGCGGGCGTATGGTCCTCCTCCCCTCAAACGTGTGGCAACAGTTTTTCGGGAGATCTGCTTTCCTGAGGCAGTAAGAAACTGACAGGACGATATATCTGTCTTCTGCAGGCGTCGTACTTCTAACACGACCTCCCCTGTGCCGCCTACTACACATTCCAGTCTTCCACAGCCATGAAACAACGTTGTGAGCGATGTCGAACTCCCTGGTAACATCTGTTATTTTTTGCCCTTCTTCGATATTACCAATAATTCGGCCACGCATAAAATCATCTAAGTGATGTCGGGAAGACATGTCAAAAATTTCAAGTTCGTCTATTAAATCTTTCCTGTAAAACTTTGACTTCAAACAACAACTGTCCACACGCGTCAAAACCTTTAAAGCTTTTATGAACGCTATCACGTGATGAACAGACGCGGAAAAAAAATTTGCATGCGCATACTTCTTCTTACTATAACCAGCACTTATTCTAATTTTCCACATTTTGCTTCCTTTCATTTTGTGATTGCTATGGATGATAGTATTATCCGTCCTTAGCAATTGTCCAGCAGTGTATAAATATCTGTATAAATGTCTCTTACAATAATAATATTTAATTTTACAATAAATATAAATAATTATTGAAAAAATATTTAAATAAAATTCAAAATAATTCAAACAGAAACATTTGATTCTATATATACATGTAAATATATAACGATTTATGATTAATAACATCTTTAATTACTGAATTATAATATATATTATGTGTAATTAAAAAGATGTAAAACGAATTAAGATTTCAAGAAATACGTGTAAGCAAATATCTGTAATTATACTCAGTTGATTTTGGTAAAATATAATTGTTTAATAATTTTTCCTCAAAAATTATATAAATTTAGATATGCTTCATTCTTGCTTTTTCCTTAACTTAAGAATGTAAATCAATGTACATCATTAACATAGTGTATATTATTAAGATAAGAATAAAAAGTACGTCCCTCGCATAAGACATCCTTAACGTACATCTTTAACATATAAAATAGAAATAAGTGTTTCTTAAGATCCTTCCAAAATTAATAAAAAAATTTTAGTGATTTGTGAAAATGTTGTTCTATCAACTATCTAGACATTTTTTCTAGAGCATATCTTTGCTGGAACTGCTGTTCACTGTAATAATTCAGTAGTGCTAAAGGGTGCAGCTAAAAAAAATAGGAAATCCTCTTCTTGGTGAGTCAAAACAATCTATTCCCATTCAAAACATGAAGAACTTTCTTCTACTGAAGCGTTTCTACTATACGTTTCCGCCTACAGATGTCTCTCACGCTGGTGCTGAAATAATGGATACAAAACAGAATAAAAAATTCTCAAAACAATACATCAACAATAGGGTCCATCAGAAAACCCATTGTTGCAGAGCATTTCACTTAACCCTTCATAAGGTATTATCTATCAGTTTCATCTTCTGAGTTCTTTTGAAAACTGGGAAAAGGAGAACTTCCTAATCTTTTTTTTCTTTCACTCTTCATTGACTTCTTTTGGTGAAAGTTTGGAGTAAAAGAGATCAAGAGCTTGGTGTCTTATCAGCTGCCTTATTTTGATCCGATCGCCAACTCTGCTGAACTCACCCATCTTTGTTGTAATCGGTTCTTCTTCCGGTTGGAGACTGATCTGTTTCACACAGCACAATCTGTTTAACCATTAAATGTCTTAGTTCTGTAGTTTTCAACCGTGGATTTCATTTCTTCAGTAATCCCTGGCGAACAGTTGATCAGTATTAATGATGTAGAAATGGATACCTTGGATTAAGTAGTTCATTAAATTAGTTTGTAGGCTGGTAAATGTTTTTAATCAGTATCAGTTCTTTTTCAGTGGTTAAAATTCCTGAATCAAAACCTGCACGAATAAAAACAGCTTTATATTTTTATTTTTATTTAAGTTTGAGAAATAGATAACGTTAAATAAAAATTACTATTAAAGTTTTATTTAAATTTTACATTAAGAGTCTCAGACATTCTCTTCCAAATAACAAACACCATTAAAGAAATATGATGACTTTAATTTTCTACTTAATGGATATAATTTATTCTACATGAATATTAAATTCTAAGATTTGGCGGAATGTAATATTAGTAGTTTCGGAACATGTGAAAAACCATGTGTAAAAAAAAAATGTCTGACAGTATACTTTAATTCCAGATTCCCTGATAATTTTACAAGAATGTTATTCAAATCGATCAAAAGGTCGCCAAAAACCAAGCTAAGATTTTTACAAAATTCAAATTACTCGCCATGTTGTTTGTTCATGGTTTTCAATTTCCGCGAAAACTTTTAATTGGCACATCTTTTTTATATTATATTTGTCCCATGAATTCTGCAAGATACGATCCAAGATGGTCACACGACATACATTGAATGATCTTTTTAGATTTCTAGATACTTTCCTTTACAAAAAATTTCTTTTCATATTCATTTACGCATATTTGACTGCAAGATACTAACATCAGTTTCCTTGAAAACCAATTCAAGGTAAATTGAAAATTATCAACATGTCTTTTTCTTATAATGTTTAAATTAGAAAAAGAATATTATATTATTATGCGTCCATATAGTTCGACAAATAGAAGTCTAAAGTAAAAATATAGTTGATTTTCGTTTGCTGACTTTAGTCTGTTTTATATGATTTGGAGAGAGGTTTATCGCAGGAAACAAATCAATAGTTAAATGCTTACATACAAATACATTTAAAATATATTTATGATATATATTTGAAGTTACATATAAGTTACAATTTACAAAATGATTAAATAAAACTATGAGAGAAAATATAAATATTGATTATTCTTTACGATACTGCGAAATAAATTTTCAAGAATATGGGAAAAAGAACTATCTATATTTCCTTTTTTCTTAAACAGTAAAAAATAATTTTATTTTCACATATTTAATTAATCTAACAACTTTTACAACAACTGTATTTGTTTAATCTTCGATCATTTAGAATTTCGTAATACAGCAGCCATTAAATTGTTTCCTTTTTAAAAAAGTATTAATATTAATTAAAAATTATGTGTGAAGAAAATAAACATTACTTATTACAGTACTCTGGTCAAAATTTTCTTTATCCCGATAATAAGTTTTTTATGGTGTAATTTCTTTTATTCCATGAACTTATGGAAATTAAATAACATTTTTTAAATATCTTTACAGAAATTCTTGTGGTTTCTTATTCAGAGCATAAAATTCGGTTTTGATTTTACAAGATCAGTTCCCTAAAGAAGGTATTTGGCCATGATTAAAAATTGGTTAATTTTTCTTACATTTGGAAAATCAAAGTATAATATTCCATTATAATCTTCACATATCTTATGTTTTTGATATTCAAATGTAATCAAATTAGCATAATCTAAGATTAAGTAAACATAATGTTT
Source organism: Latrodectus elegans (assembly GCA_030067965.1). Taxonomy (NCBI): domain Eukaryota; kingdom Metazoa; phylum Arthropoda; class Arachnida; order Araneae; family Theridiidae; genus Latrodectus; species Latrodectus elegans. The sequence goes on from CM057813.1 coordinate 102,768,790, forward strand.
GCTTAATCTAAGAATATAATGTCTATTATTTATTTACAATAAATTCCTTATCAATTAATGCACTTTTACAAATTTATATTTTCTTCATATTCTGTCTCAATCCATACTTTCCTAATTCATATCTCCGCGTTATTTGCTAACTAATCAAAAATAGTTTGAACTAAAATTAATTGTCGATATAATTTAAAGTTTTATTATTTATTTTTTAAGTGCTTTTTTATAGTAAGTATAGTATTATTTAAGTTTTTTAGATCATGCTTCTCAAAAATGATTGAATCTTCATTATAAAGTCACGTCAAATTAAATTTCTTCGTGCTGTTTAAAGACTAGATTAAATTTAAATATTTACCAGTAAGTTTCTTATGCTCGGATAGAAAGAGAAGTGATGGTGTGTGTGTAAATATCAACTACATGAATTATAGTTTAATTCTGTGATTCTCAACCTTTTTTTTTTTTTTTTGGCACGGTACAATTTTAACGAATTTTTTTAATTTGGCTGAACAAAATAAATTTAAAGTTGCTTACTTACCTATAAAATACTGCATAAATTAATTTACGATAGTAAATTTGAATGTAGAATAAAATAATATAGTGTATACTATGAAACAACAGTAAGTTTATTACTTTACTCGTAATAAAAATGCATTATAATTTTTACCATATGCATTTCTAAAATTTGGCGGCGTACAAAAGTATCATGGCACAGTGGTTGAAAATCACTGGCTTAATTATCATTGGTTAAAAATTATATATAAATAAATTATATGTATAAAAAATTTTAAAATTTAAAATAATTTTTATTTTTGATACTTATAACAAATAGACTGATTTTTTATTAATTAGTTTATAACAATAAAAAAAACATATATTATGCAAATATAAGAATAAAGAAAGTATTATTCTTTCGAAAACTGGAACTTTTTGAAACTTTACTTAGTATTTTGAAGCATTAATTAATTTTATAAACGAATATCAAGTCTTAAAGAGATTGCTTTAATCTCTTTATTTATTTAAAAAAATAATTTTTTTATTAATTATCTTTTTTAAAAGAGAAAGAGAGATTCTTTAAAAATTAATTAATGAGTGAATCTGATTGTTTAGGTAGAAATTTGAGAATGGCAAAATAATTGTATTATCTATTTTTTATTATCAATTAGAAATTAGTTTTTGAAACAAACCATGTGAAGAAAAGATATTATTAAGAATATAAATTATGTATTTATTTGCACAATCATTTAATTATATTATTAAATATTGATACATGCTTTACTCCACAACTAATATCAGGTTTTATTGAAGCATTTAATAAAATCGTAGCACTACCTTTACCACTGAAAGGGCAAATTCTTTTACGATCCAATTTCCATCCATCACATTTAGAGAGCGAAACCAAACATGGGATTGAAACCTCTAATTACAGCACAAAAAAGCAACATGCCACCCACCTGGTTCTTTGTCACACTCTAAAAGAACAAACATCATAAAGAGTTCGCAAGAAAATTTTTTTAAGCCTAGCAGTTTGCCATTGTTTTCGAGCTAACCCAATTGTCATTCTAGTGGTCTTTAAACCTGTAATCATGGTTTCGAATTTATTCATAACAGACTTAATGCGTGTGATTTCTATCTTTTGGAACAATTTATTTTGTAGCAGGAGATTTTCGTCCGCAGAGACACAGCAAATGTAATAGTCCACAGCAGATAGTTGAGCAAGGAACAGAAGAACCATTAAGGTTGTTTTTGTGCCTTTTAGGAAATATTTTCAATGTTTCATTCACTTCAAAAGGAAGCAATGAAATTTAAATATGTTGCTATTTATAGCCTAAAAAAATATCAATTACTCGAACGATGGGGCTCGTTTATTTTTATTTTTGAAATGTTTTCTTGTGAAGTTAATTTTTTTAGATGGTTTTTTCGTGATTTTTTTTAACTCCTGCAAATAATGCAAAAAAGTCTGCGAAATGAAAATTTAATATTTACTGAAATATCGCAATAAACAACTACTTAATCTAACGTTTAAATATTAAAAAAATGTTATTTTATTTTCGATTCATTTCAACATTATTTTTTTTATTGTTTCAAAAGCAAATTTTTTTTATTTTAAAATACTGTCAACTTGTTCCTACTTCAAACATCTAATTTGAAATATTCTACAAAAATTAATATCAAAAAGTATCAATTATAAGATATTATTTTTAGTAGTAATTGAAATAATGCAGAAAGGATAACGATATTTGTAAATTAATAACTTTCATTTACAATTTTTACTGTTCTGTTTTTAAGATTTAAATTAATTTTACTTACAAAAATCAATACTAGATACGAAAAATTTGAGGTTTGATGGTTTTCATTTTTGCCTAGTCTCCTCTTGTCCACTATAATAAGATAACAAGTAGCAAAGTATTCTAATGGGACAAATGTTTCATTTATTCAATTACGGAAATATAGCCCAGTACAATTAATAGGAAAATCAATTCTGTTATAATTAACATTTTTATCAAGTAAGGTTACAAATAGGACAAAGTGATATTCTTCTGTTTTCTTTATTTGATTCATATTATAGGCACTCCTTTTTGAGCAAGAAAAATGTAGTAAAATATCTTTATAGTTAAGTACAAATAAGTTACAGAATGAAAGCAAAAGTCCTTGAACAAAAAGTGATCGAATTTAATCGCACGAATCCAGCAACCAATCCGTTATCATGATCGTTATTCGATTATTATATGTTCATTATTTTCGGAAAACAACAAAAACTAGATAATGTATTTCGTCAAAAACTTATTTTATTGTTCGAAGTAACAGCATTCTTCACATGTTTAATAATAATTAAGGAAAATTGCTTAGTGATATACATTATCGTTACTTGAGAATTAGGAGAGTTTTTTTTACTTATTTAGCCTTGGATGTTAAAGATTTATAATTAGAATTTTGTCGCTTTTTCAATCTCTCTGAAGAAATTTTTTTAAGTTGATTTAAGACTGAGCCTGAAGGAGATAGTTCCGATGGAAGTTTTTTTTGCACTTATTCTTATCTTTACAGCAATGTGTTCATTAAGTGACGGGTCGTCCTTGCCATTTATCGAGAAACCTGAAATATTTGGCTTCTCAGTAAACATAGTGAAAATTCTTTGGCGAGGAAGACCTTCAGCAGGTCACTTGTCTCATGAATTGGCGATTTTATTTTGTTGTTGAGGTAATAATTGTGTTGACTCGTTACGAGTTTGTTGTTGTCTTCACTTTAATGATTCTAAAATGATCACGAATTATGTAATTATTTCTTTATTTCGGAAATTGGAAAATTATTCTTTAAATAATATTAAAAACGCTAATCGAATACGTTAAAGTCACGATATTATCTTTTTATTTCATTTTATTTATTTTTTTAACATTGCGAATTTTTTATTTACGGAACATTTTTACTTACTGCTTTAATATCTTAAGTGTTTGTCAAAATTAAAAATCGGAACAGGAAACATTTCAAAATATCATAATTTTATATTGCATATAAAATGTATTTTGAACTGTATATTTGAAACAGGTGAAAACAGTGATGGTTTGAACAAAATTTGAGCATTGTGTTTATATATATATATATATAATATATTATATATGTATATAGGTGTATAGGTGTGTGTGTGTGTGTGTGTGTGTGTGTGTGTGTGTGTGTGTGTATAATACTAAATTTAACAATCTAATCTAATATATATATATATATATATATATATATATATATATATATATATATATATATATATATATATATTCTTGATATAACATTTTGATTCTTCAAGAACATCAAAAGTTCTCTGATATTTGTACCCTTGACAAATTTTGCTGGAGCATTTTTGTATATTTTTCTCATAAAGTTGTTTAGAAGACTTTTTAAGTACTTACCTTTTAAAGTATTTGTAAGTATTTAATTGCTTTTTAAATGTTTGTAACAGTTCCAATTCTTAACAAATATACTAATTTGTTAAAAATAGGGACTGTTACAAATATTTATTATAAAATATCATATGATTTTATGTGGTTTACAAAATATATTTTACACTATATATATATATCAAAACTATTAGTTAAATAAAATCAAAATCATAAGAAGGAGTTTTCTAATTCTTTTTTTAATTAAATGCATGTGTTGTGTGTGTGTGTTAACCCGCTTTATTTTTCTACACCTAATAAAACGTGTAATTAAATGAATGAGGAAAATTGTACAAAGTAAGTACAATTAAAATAATTTATCTAGATTATTTTGTTATGCAACCAATGACAAATATAAGACAGTTGCTATTGCATAAGCGATATTTTCATTAAAATGCAAAAGTCGTTTCCTCAACATATTTCAATGAATACCGCCTTTGGCACTATTAACGAAAAATAAAGAAGTGGAAGTACTTGAATAATAAAAATGCGAAATCAGTTTTCACTTTAGATACAGCAAATATTCAACATACTGTTGAAATAGTCGATTGAGTTTCTTATTTTTATGATGCTCGTTTTATCTTAGTGTATTGTACCGAGCTTCGTTCGAGGGTTCGTTCATTTGAGAGTCGATACAATAAACTCTTGACAATCACAGGATTTTTATTTGTAGAACTTTCTAGAATATGCCGGAAAAACCCAGCACTTACCGCATTTACGAATCACAATTATACCGTAACAATTCAACTACTTCAACGGCAAACAACTCCTAAAAACAGGGTTCTTCGAATAATTCAGACAGATGTCTCAAATTCCTCTGTCTATCATTGATTTTGGAAACTAAAAATTGACTCGGTCCATGGAACGGTGGTATTTGTAGCTTATTTGGCGTGGAAACCGAGGTCTTCCTCCAAGGTTTTGGATGATTCCAGGCCATCTCGCGCAATAACGGCCCTAGAGCTTTAGTGGTGGAAGTTTCCAGAACTATCCATTTCTTGCAAAATCTAGCCAATTGGTCACCAAGACTCGCCAAGTGGTCGCCAAAAATCTTGTTATGTCGCCAAATCACTGGATAAGCTTCTAGCCTTGGGATAAGCCGTTCTTAACGTAAGCCTATATCTTTGGATTTTTGAACCAGAATCTGAGCTCAGATCTGTCTCAGATATTTCAAGACGAATATAAGAAATATATTTACAAACTTTGTAACAATATTTTAAGCAAAGGCGAACCAAATTACACAAGATATATAAATTTAATTATTTTTGGTTAGTTTTCAACCGTTACAAGATCAAGCGTGATTTTAATGTAGAATATTTATGCCGTCTTGGTTTTCATGTAATTTCTATTCCTAATCCCAATCCAAATTTTTAGATATATTTGAATCTAGGGAATCTCTTGAAAATAATTAAACATATATTGAAATGTATATAAGAACAGCTATAAGAAATCGCTGTTATTTAAAAAATCATTAATTAAAATGATTAGAAAATAGATTAAAAATACAATTCGAAATATAAATTTAAAATGTAGAATTTAAAATATTTTATACAGTCTGTGGAGTTTTAATAAATGTATGATTAAGAAATTACTAATGAGAGCACGTCAAATGACAGTACAGATTGGATTTGTGAAGTATAAATTAAAATTTCTGATCACCAATTGAGCGATTTTTAGATAGAGTATTTGAAATATATAAATTAAAAAGAAAGTGTTTAGATTGAAGATTTATGATTTCTATTATGCATAATTCGAAGAACTCTGATAAATGTAATAATTTAAGAAATAATGAAGTGATAGTAGGAATTGTTAATACTAATTAATTGAGATGAATTCTTGATTAATAATTTCGAATATTAATTAAACCATTTTTGAATCAAGAATTCGAAATATTCAAACTAAGCGAAAAAATATTAGGTGTCAAAATTTAGAATTTAAAGTGCCTTTATACAATCTACGGAATTCTGATAAATGCAACCTTACAAAGTTATGAATTGATAGTATCAACTTACAAATTATATTAAAAATGTAGAACATAAATTAATAATTTTAGCCACACACACACCAAATGAACGATTTTTCAAATAGAAAATATAAATTTAAGTTAGTTAAAATCCTCAAAATAAAGATTTAGAGTTAACACTGTTTAACATAATCTAAGAAATTCTGCTTGGATTTCTCGAACTGTAAATAAAATTAATAATTCAATAACACTTCAATTAACAACATGATCTAATTAATAGTGACTTTTGATTTGACATCTTAATAATTTTGGAAGCCAACTAAACAATTTCTGAATTAAGAAATCGAAATATAGGGATTAAGAAAGAAGAAAAACTTTCAATTATTAAAATTGTTTTCATTATTTAAGGAATTTTTTTGTATGCATTTCTTGAGAAATGAGACTGAATTCGAAACACAGATAAATTAAATTCATGGCATCGAAAATTAGGATTGGGGATACAAATCAAATTATTTTTGAATGAAAAAATTAGACGTATCCAAACTAAGAAAGAATTCTATAAATCAAAATGTAAAATTTCGAATATTTTACTTTGTCTTTTGGATTTGAATAAATGCAAATGTTGAGTGTTATAAATACTTTTAAAAATTAATTGGTAGCATCAGTTGTTAGCATTATTAAGTTCATAGCAGTTAAACTAATAGTTGCATGTAGCAATTGAATAATTTCTTAATTATGAATGGAAACAAAATGAAGGAAAAATCTATTATCATATAAATGTTAAGACTTGAAATTCTTCAATATATTCGTTAGTTTTTATAAAGGTATTTATTGAAAAATAAAGGAATTGTGATATCAAATTAAAATCATAGAGTTGAAATTAATAACTTAGAATATCACACAATTAAACTTTTCGAACAGAAAATTTAAAATTTCAGAATTTAGTATTCCGAATATTTTCTCATTGTCTACGGGATTCTAATAAATACACTCATTAAAAAATGAATAAGAAAATTAGAATGGGGATTGAGAGTGGATAAAATTGAAATAATAATATCCACATTAATTATTTTTAGTAATAAATCTGAATTAATTGATTTATTTACTTTTAAGTAATAAATCTGAATTAATTGACCCAAAGAAAATTTAACTAAAAATCAAGATTTTCGAACATTTTTTATTCAATGTTGTGTTTGATTTTAATGGAAGAAATAATTGAGAAATTAATGAAATGTAGTATCATGTCAAAATAATTAAATTCGGGTCACAAATTTTGATTGGAAGTATTTTTAATGTCACAAAATACCTGAATTAAAAAAGTGTTTATAGATCAAAGTTTGATAACTCTAATCGTTCACTCTGTTAACGAAATTCTAAGATGCATTTGTAGAGAAATTGATGAAGTGATAGCATTGATTTCTCAACATTGTCGAACGCTTATTTCCTTCAATTTATTGAAAATTACAATGAGTAAGACATTACATTTCTTTTCACTTCTTTGTCTCACACTGAAGGAAAAATTCAGAAATTTACAATTTAGATGAAGTTAAAGAAAGAAACGTTAAAAAATGGAGATATTAAATGATTCTCAAGGAAAATATGAATGTTTCTCTTTCACAATGTAAAAATTCCTCTTCAATCAATATATGAATGCTTTTGACAACAAAATGTTTCGTGTTTCGGATAAAGAATTCCCATCAATTTTATGTTAATCAGACGCTCCAGGAAAAAAATTAATGTATAAAAAACTAAAAGATTTTATGATGTACAGACGAAATCGATTTCAGTTTGGCGACGGAAGAAATGATATGAAATTCTTGATGTAGAACATACTTCAATGACATGAGATTGAAAAAGGCAATTCGATAAATTCCTGTCTTCAGCTGCTGGAGCCACGAAGCTTGATGGAAGAAGAGATAGAAGTCTTCCCCCGAGGGCATTTTCTGCAGAGACAACTCTTTTTTTCCTTTTCTGGAAACCTGAGAAATGCAAGTTGCTGTCACGACGTGTGTAGGAAATCGATAACCTTCATCGATTCCGAATTTTATTGATGAGATAAATATTCTTACTCATCATTAGCTGCGATAACACTGATAAAGCTTGTTTGGGAAATACCAATTTAAAATAGAAAAAGGACACTTTTTTGACTGGATAAAAATATTACTGTCCTTGACTTAGTAAAGTTTTAAGAAATTAAAATATTTGTTTGTGTTTTTTTTAGTAATTAGTTACTTATGTAAACATCGGATTGTATTTATTTTTGTATTTAGGAATACTGAACTAATTGCAGAAAATCCTGCAAAATTTCATACATCCTTTAATTTGTTTTAAATGTTAGATTACGAAAAAGGAATGTTATATTTATATTTGTCTGTTTTTCGAAATATGCGCCTAAAAACTTTCCTGTTTCCACCTTTTCCTTATGTGAATACAGCCGACTGTATAGAAGTCCTTATAGAAGGAAAAATTTGTTATATAGTAAAAGCCTTAGTATAGCTTTCAGTTATTTGGTTGTGGATTATAAAGTGACAAATTAAATATTTTCTTTAATCTTCATTACGGGAGGCTTAATTCTAGATTCAAAAACTGCTTCGCTGATTTTTTTTTCTGTGTGGATATAATTTTAGCCAAACACTACGCCCTATTCCTGCATCACAAGGACGTAAACCTGGAAATTTTCAATCCATTAAACAGAAATGTAATATCTATCTGATATTCCTTAATAGTGATTAGAAGCGAATTTAAGCCCTTAATGCTTCTTTGCTGTTAAGTTATCAACTATGTGGTGATTAATTCAATTCAATACTGTATGCAAAATTATTAAAAAAAAATTCTAACGGCTTGCACTAGAGGAATAATTCTTTCCCCCCACAAAGCTGGAAAACGATACCTATTTATCGTTACTCGGTGGGCACTGTGAGCCAAGTTACGTATGCAAATAGCATTACTCACCATCACTCTATCACAGATTCGTGTATAGGGTGGGCTATATATATTCATTCAATCTATTCGGACAAGAGAACAGAATGAGAGAGACAAATATCCATCCCCGAATCGGGATTCAAACCTGTAATCTCAACAGTTTAGGAATCATTAATGCTAACCACTCAGTTATTGGCGGGATAATTTCTTTAATGACAACCTATGTTTTGAAATATCCTCTGAAAACTTAATTATTTTGGCAAGATTTCCTTTATAAATCAGGAGGAAAGTCTTTGAGTTAAATCGTATGGTAACTAACAAAGATTTTAAATTTGAAAATAATTTAGTCTTCTTGTAGGTCGTTGGGTCAGAAATTTGCAATCATTTCCTAAAATTTATTCTTTAGAATGTTTAATTCTTGCATACTTACACATTTTTAATATAAAGTAAAATAATATTTTTTTATATTAAAACGGTGTTTTATTAAAATGGAATGGGTATAATTTTTTAGGCAATATCATTTTAAGATTAGATTATATATAAGCATATATAGTGCATTTGAGCTAGGAATGTCAGGCTCATAAAGCGATTCCTAGAAATGATGATCCCCTGGAAAAATATCTTAAGAGATCCATATAAATTCTTTAAAAAGTTTCGGGTTTTCTGCATCTACAATGCAATTAGTTACCCACAATTCGATGGATTTACGGTCTTCCAATAAAAACGTAAATTTATGGTTCTTAGTCATAATATAAAAATGAAAAAATTTCGGTTATTAACAGATTATCCAGTCGACCATTTTCGCTCGCAAAATATGTTGCACTCTTTTTTTATCACTTTTTAAAGAAAGTAATGGGAAAATAAACTGAGCAGCTAACTCAAATCTTAATTGAAACAAATTGTTAAAAAATTTATATCTAGTTCCAATTCTATTTTTATCTTTAATTTAAAATATCAATGTGCTGTGAACAAAAAAAAAAAATATGTGAGCTTAAATTTAACAAAAAATATAAAACATGAGTAGTACCACTAAATGAAATATTTGGCTCTAAATCGCGTCATTTGGCGACACAATGTTTTTCTCAAACTATTCGACGGGAAAATTAGTAACAAAAATTAAACTTTAATCAAATGATAAAAAAAATGCGCAAACAAAATAGGTGTAGAAATAAGTTAGGGAAGAAAAGATTTTTTTCAAAATTTTAAATCGTAAATGAGAATTAAAATGTGTCTTTGGTATCCTATAAAGTACCAACAATAAGTTCGCAACATCGAATATTCGATAATCAGATGTTTGTAAAAACGAGCGTCATCTATATATAATTTGTGTTCAGCAATATATATATATATATATATATATATATATATATATATATATATATATATATATATATATAATGGTGCGAATCATAAGTTGGATTATTTGATTTCTTACGTGAAAATCATTGTCATTATAAATATTCTTTAAAATTCTTAATCGTTATTTTTCCCAATCACTCCAGTGAAGTGAAACTTCTGATTTTTATTTTATTTTTTAAATTTATTGTATTATAATTGAACGAAATCATTATCATCGTCAAATTTTAAATTTTCAGATTTTTGCACAACCTGTCAAACATAAACAAATTAAATATTCTATATAATGTCTCTAAATCAAATCTGTTTTCAAATATTATATAAAAATGTTTCTATTTTAAGTTTATCCTATTATATCGCAACTTTAATTAGTTTCTCTATAGAATGGTACATTGTAATAGGATTAGATGAAGCATAAAAACATACTGTGAAAATGATTTTGCAGAAATATTTTTCAAAGAAACATTCAATGCAAAAATAATCTTCTCTGATGGGGAATGACGGTATCGAACATTGACTTATCAGTATATATGCTGATCAAAAAGTATTTCTGTATACAGTTTAAAATCAATTCAAAAAGAAGACTGTTGTTAACTTTTAAATAGTAAAACAGCATTGAATATTTCTTACTTAGTCTTAAATTTAAAGGAAAGTCGAGCTTTTGAAAACAAAACTTAAAAATTAATTTTAATAGCACCTATTTATTTTGCTGCATACATACAATAATCAAAGTTTTAAACTGGATGTCGCTCTAAACATCAAGTTGATTATAAATTGTTCCCAAAATCTTAACTGTCTATTGACTTTTTCCTTATTTGGAAATAATGTGAAGAGAATAGTACATCACCCGAAGAATGTCGAAAGAATATATATATATATATATATATATATATATATATATATATATATATATATTTGTATTTAAATTAGCTATCGAATGATCTATAGCATATATTTGTATAGTATCGCACAAGCAGTACTGTTAAACTCGAAAACTTCCTTTCCGATTAATTTCGAAACTTTTTACAAAATAAATTTTTCCTCCGTGGTCATTTTATAACATATTTTAATAACATGTTACATTATCTGTTTTATTCGTCAATAAATATGCTATGTATAGTAATTTACGAATGAATAATAATTCGTTTATTCGTACTCTACTATACATAAGATGATTATTGACTAATTTTCTCATGTTTCGACAAAAACAATATTAAAAATACTAGACACGTTATTCAAATCGAAAATGACCATTTTCGAATATGTCGTCTGTAACGTTGTTAAGGTTAAAATTGACAAATCCTTCCAAAATGTCGAATACATCATGACTTGTTTATATTTACCTTGGATGAGACATCAACTATTCGATACATTAAATAAAAGTCATCGATTGATTTGTTTTTTTAAAGCATTAATATTGATAACATTACATCACCACGATCTCCTAAAACGCCAGCAAACTCTTCGAGTACTTGTGAACGTAATCCTCATTACCATAAACGATCCTTCAAGACTTGTTCGGAGAGTTGTTTTCATTGTTTTGGATGAACTAATTTTCGTTGTTAGCTAAGCAACGGAGTTTCGATACCGTCAATGTTAATGAAGGTGTGGAATGGTAATTATTATCAATGTTTTTAATAACGCCAACAAGGAAGGAAGTGTTGGCGACTTTTTTTTTTGTATCACAAAGACATTCCATTCCAGACTCAAGTGGTAAAAGTAAACTTCCTCTTGGCTTCTGAAGGTAGATTTTTTGGGAGTGGTGCACTCGTAAAGTTAGCAAATATGCCAAGAATGGCCACTTAGTAGCCACTTAAATGAAAGTCAAATAACAAAGGACAAACTTTAAATATTGTCTTTTCGTCAGGGAAAAATACTAATGATGAATAATTCATCAGTGCATTGTTTTACATAAGCGACACATTATAGGTATAGAAGGGTTAAAAATACAGGATTGATTTCGATATCAACTGCACATTCTCAAATATACACGAAGCAAATTTAATAAAAAAAATAATATTATATTATAATGCAGTTTTTATTATTAAAAATATGGAAAATTTGAAAAGATTTGTATTTTTGAAAATAATTTAACTTGAAACTAAAGATATATAAATACAAAAAATATGAAGTTTTTATGGAATAAAAATCAGGGAAGCATTTAAAATTGCTTAAGTGAGTAAATTTAAGGAAAAATAAATTCTATAAAAACAATCGATTTTAATTCCAGTTTCTCATTTTTAAACACAAATAAAACTGATCAAATATTTTATGCTACTGTTATGAGAAAGAAAAAATGATTTAAAAAACAATAAAAAAGAATGGATTGCTTAACATGGAAGGAAGCAAAAATCACTTATATTGAGAACAAAAAATACCATATCTTCTTTTAAGTCTTCATGTGTAGCACATCACTGGCTGTAAGGCAAGTCAGGAAAATTGAAAGTTTGCAGTTAGCTCCCTTTAGTACGGGGCTTGTGCGCTGCAGAGCAATTGCATCTGAATAAGTGAAAGCATAATCTATCATAGTATCTGTAATCATTTTATCGAAATATTAAAATAATGATAGTATAGCGACGTAAAAAATGGAAGTTAAAACAAAACAAACATTTATTACATTACATATAATTAAGATTAGTTACAAAAAGAAAGCACTTAATAATTATAAAATAATAAACAAGGTTACATAGTACCAGGGTGGTACAAAACAAACGTATTTAGGAACCGGATGGTTCGTCCTCCATTTCTCACATCTCTATATTAATCTCATTTTATGTTGTAAGTATATTGGGCAGCAGCGCCATCTACTGTCAATAGTGTTAATATGGGTCTGTTACAATAGCATAATATAATATTAAATCAGGGCCGCGATGACAAGATTAATTAGAACGTTCTTCCTCATTATCAGAATGTAATGAGTTCGAATCCCGACACAATTGAGGATTCCTCGTATTCGTAAATTGTGGAAAGGTCTCGTAAACATGTCATGGTCGCAGTGTCTTCCATGTGAAATGATATTTCTGGAGGAAGCAATCCAAATCTAGGGGTCTTTTGCTTAGTCCCTGCTTCTACATTACGGAAAACAATTGTCAGGTCCACGATGGCACATCCCCTGGGTGCTGCAGTATATTAAGGAGTAAGCACTTACACTCTTTAAGGTGCTGAAAGGTGGAAATCCTAGTAACCTGGCATAATACAATAAACATAATACTAATAAAACCTATATTAACTTACTCACCTTTAGTAATGTATATTTAATTTAAGAAATATTCGAGGGAATTGAACCCACGATTCCGCGTGATAGAGAATCTTACGTCTTAAAACTGTAAGATATTATTACTATATATTATATCCATATCCAACGCGTCAAGATATTATTATCCAACGCGTCAAGTACTTTCAAGGAAAACTTCTCATTTAGTTCAGTGTATTTACGTGTCGCAAGGCAAGAAACCGGTAAGCTCCCAAGCACTTACACCGATAGAGGTACATGCAGAATACAGAAGCGCAACATCTCTCTCTTCCGTTGTTCAACTGTGGTTGGGTTTGATGCCAGCATTTTCCGCTCTGTGTCTTCCGAGTTCAACCCGAGTCACTATTGAACAACGGAGATAAAGGGTGAGTCTGCTTTGCGTATACATGCCAATCTAGATGAGTGCTTGTGAGTTTTCATAGTTTAATCCTTTGCTTCAGCTTTCTATTCACAAAAAGTTCTCCCTGACGGCTATATGACAAAATTGTTTAACAGCAGCATTAAGCCTCTGGGTTTATCCTCATGTGATTTCATATTAAATAGCATATTTATTTAAGTTTATTAAATTAGAACTATTTTAATAAGATATCACAATGGCATAGTCTGCTTCATAGTGTAATTTTTCACTTATTTGTATGAATGTATTATTTTTTCTTTATATGATTTTCTGCAAAATTAAACAAGCAGTGGTTATTACTGATGAAAATTTCATTGAAAACATTGCATGTACACTTCTGGAAAAAAAGTAGGACACTTGGTTTTTTTCAAATACGAGGTGAACTTTGAATTTTTACAAAATAATTTCATTACAGCACTTATAAAAACTTACTTACAATCAGGTAACTATATATGTAACATGAAATAAAGGAATTACTTACTTATTATAGTTAAAAATGAATTTCATCGACATCATACTATGTGAAAAAAGTAGGACAGTTCTAAATAATGAAAATAGAAGTCTTCTGTCACATTTGTTTTAACTACTTCAAAGAGACTCTATTTGCCATTGAATCATATAAGACTTGGATTTTAAAGTGATAAAAATTGTCCGAAATACAATTCAAAGCTTCTCGAAGCTCGATCAAAGATTCATATTGCTTGCCTCTGGCGTAAACACTCCGAACAAGTACTGACTATATATTTTAAACAATACTGAAGTCTGTACTTTTAGCAGGTTATGGCAAAACACGGACATTATTTGTTTCAAATCAATTTTTAACGCCATTAGCCATGTGAATTGATGATCCATTTTACTGAAATATCCAATTTTCTGCGCCTCGCTCAGCGCCATAGGGATTAAGCTCTGAACTTTTGAATGTAATCTGTATGTTTCTGTCTTTCATCCAGGAACACTAGATTGGTCATTCCAACGTAGCCAATTCATATCGAAAGCATTAAACTGCCTCTTCCTACCAGTTTGGAAGAATACGTTTCTTCTTGTGTATCCAAACAATGCCAATAATATTGAAAAACGTCTGGACCATGTAAATTGAAATTATTTTCATCAGAAAAGATAACTGAAGTACGTTCGGAGTTCCAAGACTTGTTCTTTGACCCACTGTAGCCGGTTCTCAATGAGCCTTTCGTTCTATTTAGGGTGGCGCTTTATTTTCTTGAATATGAACGTATCCGATCTTTTTATGTAGTCGCGTTTTTCTGGTTACATGTGTGACGCCAGATGGGTCTTGTAATTTTCCAATGCATCCACGCGTTTTTTTTTTTTTTTAAAGTTCCTTAAAGATTTTTCTTTGATTACGTATAGTCAATTTTTTAAGTCTGTCAAATCTTCGCTTTCTTCTGACTCTTTAGGCCGAGTGGTTAGCGCTCTTGCCTTCGGTTCAACAGTTCGTGGGTTCGAATCCCACATTGGGCATGGATGTTTGTAGTGGTTCGGAATCCACTTTAAGCCATAGGTCCCGGTCTAATTAGCCCTCGTGTGCAAAAAATGACCGTTGAGTGACGAACAAGCAAGCAAGCGACTCTTTAGATTTTTCAAAAAGTTAGAAACAGCGTTTGGACTGAGGTGTAGATGCTTTGAAAGTTCTCTTACACCCCTTTCCCCCGTCTTTTCATGACGCAATTTGACCTTTTTGAAATTCACCTTAAGGTTTCCCTCTAGATATTTTAACTGGACAAAAATTGAGGACTTTTTCAACAAAATGTATCTTTTGAAAGAAAGACAGTTTAAAAGAACAATTTTTTCAACATATTAAATTGCTACGGTTTCCAAAATGAGAGAGAGAGAGAATATATTTTTGCACAAGTCTTTCTACATTTTTCACAGGACAAAAATCCTTGAATCGTATTTTATAATATTTTCTTAATGGTAAATAAAATTGATTCACTGAAAAAAAGAAAAGAAAAATTAGTTTAACAAAATAAAGAAGAAAAATTACAATAATTGCACCAAAATTTGAAAGTATTATTTATGAAACATGACTGTCCTATTTTTTCCAGTAGTATACATCATTATACTTTATGCATTTATCTATGCATGGTGTGTTTCTAACACTGAAAGTAATTTTTTAATGTTTTTATAAAGTGTATCAGTTACTATATCGAAAAATTGCTCACTAACCTGCAACTGAGTCTCACCTGGTGTCGTGAGCTGAAGTATTTTTGATTAGCGGCTGCTGTTTTTTTTTCACTTTGATGATTTATGTGTGGGGAGCAGTAAAAAAGTCCGTAGGAATTTAATTGTCTATGCTGAACAGCAAAAATGCTTTCAAATCAAGGATTTAAAAATTTAATAACCAATCAGAATTAAATGAATGTCAGAACTTCTGGGTCGATGTATCGTCACACATTCTACGTAAATGCAACACGTAGAAAATAGTGCTGCAAGATTAAGACATGTATACATGTCCACCGAATTTGGAACTCTTTTAGTAGGACTTATCTTAATTTCGATATTCCATACGTATATTCATAGGAAAGAATAACAAATAATTGCCAATTATTTTTGCTGACAGATGTGCATATAGTATGCAAAAATGCAGCATTCAGCTCTTGATGTTCAATAGTGATTAAGATCGAACTTGAGATCTTTCTTTCTGTAGCCTCCCCCCTTAGGCCATGTTAAATTCCTCACACATAACGAAATTGTGCATAGAAACTGGGCATTTTCTATTCGGAAACGTATAGCATATCCCGCTAATTACGAAAGTTTGATAACTGGTGTCCTAATGGTATGATATTGCTGTTCGGAGCATTAGGTACCGGGTTTGATCTTTGCCACTGATGCATAAAGAGAAAGGAATTTTGCGCGCCTGTCTTTAAACGCACGTCTAGGTGCTTGGGAGTTTTCGAGGTTTTCTCCCTTGGAACACTTGAATACGGCCCACTATCTATGCTAATATGTCTCACAGTAATATTCGGCCATTAGGCGGTGTCAAGTATTTCTCTACGATTAATGGGAAATAAGATTATGCAAGGCATTTTATGGCTAAGACCGCACCACAGAAACAGACATTACATTAACTTAATATACATAAGAAAATTATGCTATTCATAAAGTTAAAAAGTTGCCAAAAAACGACATTGTTATGCATTTGATATTCACGCTGCACAGAGTTTCAAAATGCCGAATGCATTTTGGGATATCACAAAAGTTTCTTAAATTCGGTATGATTTACCGACATCGAATCTACATTCAATTTGTAAACAAAATTCACGCAGCTATCTACCAGAAAAATGCTTAATATATGATTTACAACAAAAATAAATGAGAACTACTATGTGTAGTATGTGTGCGCAAAAGGCGATACTTATGTTCTTTTACAGCGCCATCTATATATTTTTGATATTGTTACTATATGATTCCGAATACTATCAATATTTCTCTCCAATGTGGTATTCCAGAGCAGTTAATATATACTTAATTCCCACTTCTTATAAGAACGTGGAATTTATAAATAAAAATATTAATACTCGGAAAATATTTCTCTATGAGACTTGTTTAATTATGCTATTCATTAAAAAATAGTATAATAACCCCTCCTATATTATTAATCGTTAATTAAAATTGTGAGCTTTCTTGGAATATTATTTTTTAAGTTAAAAATATAAAATAATGAGAATAGGTAATATACTGTAAAAAGTTTTAGCAGTTTTGGTGACATACCATCATAACATTTTTTATTCATATATTATAATTACAGTTTTTTGAAAAGCTGTTTAGATTTAATAATAAATAAAATATACTTCCTCGCATAGAAGTACTTTTAACTGAACATGAGAATTATATAATATCTAATAGATAATTAAAAATAAAAAGCCCTTCCTTTAAAAAAATTATTGAAACTATCAATATTAATTGATTTTATATATTTATACGGATCGAGTTATATTAATCAAAAAACTGCACTTTATAGGTCTAAAACAACAATAATTAAAATGTTATAAGTTTTTTTAATGGTCTTATAAGAACAGTTAAGAATAGTTATATTAAATATCTGAATTTACTATTATAAATTTCTGGTAAATGTTACTAACTATTTTCCTGTGATCAATAAATGTGCATAAATTATTAAAATTCATGAAATTTCACGAAAAGTTTAACAGATCCCAATAATTTGCTAATCAAAATATTGAAAAATTACGATATAGAGTATTTTTACTTCTTTTTTTGCTCTAATATTTCAAGAACAAATTTTACCTATTATATGATTTTCTATAAAAAATAAATCGGGAAAGTTTAAGCTAATTGACAATAGATTTAATTTACCTACTATATTTTATTTCTTTAAAATTTCCTTGCTATGTTTATTAAGAAAACAATTACTGAATTCGTACTATTTAAATTTCTTTCTATTTATTTATTTTGAAGAAAAAAGAAAATTAATCATTTTTGGAAAAAATTATTAAAAAATAATTATTTATTAAAGTGTACTCCTGTTCCAATCAATTATTAAAAGAAGCATTTTGTTAATAACAGAATTTATTTATTTTATATTTTCATTGGTTCAGTTAAATTCACTAAATTTGCAATAATACACATTAGTTGTCATAAATATCTCTGACTCAATAATTTTATCTAAGAAGAAAATTCCTCTCTCCTGCTACTTAATAATTTGCATATAATTAGAATTTCAGTAGCATGGCCTATAAAACGCAAAAGTTATTGAATATAAACGATGATAAAAGAAGAAAATATTCGGCCACCCCTGCTAAGATAATTTCTGTTCATCATTCATATTCATAATGACATCATTTATTTTTTTTAAAACTTATTCTTTGTTTATTCATTTGACAAATACATCCTGATCGAAACTGTAGATACGATCTGCGATTATCGTTTGCTATTGAGACTTCCATAAAGAAATTGTATAATTGCGGTTATAAAAAAAATGTCTCGGTACCAAGGCTAATAACAAATGCAGTAATATCAGTAATTATTTTCAAATGATTTAGTCTGGTGAATTAATTAATGATCTCATATCGCTTGCTTTAATGTATGTATAATTATTTGAAAACGATTTTGTGACTGTCATTTTGTAATTAATAATATTTTGCAAATGAAACAAGGCCGCCACACATTGAGCTGAGAGTGAACATGATGTGTATTGCTAAGCGACACTAAACAAGCAAAACGAGACATGCATCGTATCCGTTGTTCATCGTCTGTATATGATGAATGACGCACACAGCTCATATTTTAGAAAAGTTAAAGTTATTAGAAGAAGTTATTAGAAATTTAAAATTAATTTCAATTTATCTTAAATTGTTTTTCCTGAACAATTTAATTCCGAATGCTGAATTATAATTAATTTAAATCGGATATAATAAACACATACATATGAAAAAGGATACTATGTAATACAGTAGAACTCCAATTATCCGAATCAATTGGGGCTGGACTCTATTCGGATAATCAAAAATTGGGCTCATTGGATTTTTTGGAAAAGGGTCCATTTTAACTAATTATTGTATGTTGCAAATGGGAAAAAACTACAAATTTTTAAAGAAAAAGAACTTTTAATCAATTAAATGAAAAGGCAATACTTTCACATATTAAGGTACTTATAAGTGCTGAGTACTGATACAGTATGTACGTACAGTCCCGTAAATGAACATCATTGTTTGACGATTATCTCGGTCGGTGTAAGCTGTGTCACTGCCTTCATCTGTTACTGGGCAGACACACCCGGGCTGACGCTCCATTCACTTCAAATCACTTTTAAAGCTGGCAATTGCTTCACTAGTTGGTGGTCCTGTGTTTGCTTCAACTTGGACAGTAAATTCATCTTCTTCCTTCACCCTTTTAATAAGTTGACCATCATTTGTAATTTGAAATCCATAATTTCCATTCTCTTACATCTTCAGCACTAACTTCTGAATATCCAGGAATTTTCAAAATAATGTTTCTAAATCTCTCAAGTGACATGTCTCTCTCTCTCTCTCTCTCATTCTAATCTTCTTTCTTGTCTTACCTTTCCTTTTCTTGAGCATTTTTCGTTTTTCCAGTTTCCGTCTCTTCTTTAGTTTACTTAAGTTTTCTGAAACTCTGAAAGAGCGATTCGGATAGACGGAATTCGGGTAATTGAAGCTCTAATGTATATGGATTTAATTTGTATTAAAAAATAATGAAATTTAAAGGAAAAGTAAATTTTTTTTCAAGTATATTTTTTTTTGTTAATTTATTTTATTCTTTTTATAGAATATACATCCTTTAGTTTACTGAAGTCAATATTTTTATTAATAGTATAATATTACCAGTATTTTTATAAAAACTAATCATATCTTTATAGATTTGTAAGTACTATTCAGCATTAATGCTTTAACAAGAATATCTGCCTTTATAAATTCATTAACATTCTAATTGGAGTCAACTCTTTTCCATCAAAACAATATATATGCTTATAAAACTATCAGTATTATTCAATGATAATATTTTTCATAAAACCTATATTTGCCCGTATAAATTTATCATTACATTCTCTGCCTACACAATGTTTACAAAACACATAATCTATTTTCCAATTCAGCAAATAAGCCAATTAGATCTCCAGATATCAAGCATAGTAGTATCTGCTCTGTTTTAGGAATCTTAAATTAATGTTTTCTTAAAAAAATTAGTTTTTTGAAAATTTGCTTGAATGATTATCAGTGTTTTAAACTTGGAAGCAAATAATTTTGTCTATGTTTATATACATACCGTTATATTATCAGAAATGTTTCAATCTTTTACAGAAACTGTCTTTTAAGATATATTTTTATATTCTTATTTTATTCTGAAAACTTAATTTATATCTTTAATCCTATTTTTTACAAAATTTTGCAAAATTCAATCATATGTTACTTACATTTAATATCTTTTACTGTTCTCAATTCATTGAAAATCGTGCACATTATGTATATATATATATATATATATATATATATATATATATATATATATATATATATATATATATATATATATATATATATATATATTTATATGTATGTATGTATGTATGTATGTATGTATGAATGAAAAGGTATAAAAGAAATCCAAAAACAATCGAATTACTGTAAAATTATGTCATTCTCACTAAATATACTCACAAAACTAATAAAATAAGAAGCATTCATGTCTCGAAGAAATTAATTCAAGTTCAATGACTTTGAAACTTGAGTTAGTTTCTTTGCATGAAATAAAATTTTCCTAAACTACCCTGGAGGGTATCTAGAAGTCACAAGCTACACACAGAATCAAATTATCTCTAACAGACATCACGAACTGTTGCAAGATGTCAGTTTTTATTTCAGACCATCTAAATCGGTCTAGGAAAGTATAAGTTGACGTGCGAATAAAGCCTATGCGTTTGATGATAGAGTAACGCAGATTTTATATTTCAAGATTCAAATTGTGAATAAAATTTCTCTATGCACGCATATTGATAAAAGGAAGATTTTTAAAGAAGGTTCTTAATCAAATAATTACAAGCGAGTCGTCCCAAATTGCAAGGTGATCTGGAGCATTGCGTGATATACAGAGACTTGGATATTTACAGCTCTCAGAGTACTATCCATACGTGTTAAAAGTATTCCAAAATAATGACGTTAGAATAAAAAAAAGCTTAATAACTCAGCATACAGCTGCTATGTAATCCTTTTGTGGCATTTTAAAATTTGGTGAAATTTTTGGCAGAATTTACTGTTTTTCTGGCCACTGACATTTCTTATTACCTCAGAAAGATAAAAAATATTTAGGATATTTAACATTCTTTTTTGACAACTCAAGTTTATATGTAACAATTACGTCACCTTAGCAACACTTTTAATCGCCAAAAGAAATTCAAAATTACACAAAAAGGATTATATGGCAACTGTGTATCTTTACTCTATCAATCAATAACTTTTTTATTACTATCAATAACTCTTTAAATATAAAGCACAGAAGTTAAAAAATAGAGGTAATACATTTTATTTCAGTTTCATAATAACAATAAGAGAGAGACACCATAGTGAGTGAGTAAATGTTTTTTCCTGGCGCAAAATCCAAAAACGCATATACTGCGGTTAACGAATGTTTAAAAAATAGATATATCCAAACAGCTACTGTAAAATAGAAATCTATTATAAAACTATAATAGCTAACCAAATCTCTTGATTTATGTATTATTGTACTTAAGGTTTACCTTAAATAAATAATATAAACTGCCATCCTAATAATGGAGATTTACTAAGCCTTTGAAAAATTTTATATCATTAATATTGTTTACTTGATTTGTAAAATAATTAATGTGATTACGTTGATTTCATTTATCTGGATTTATTTATGGTTATTAAAATAAAATAAATAATAAACAAAATGAATCATTTTTGAGAATATTAGATATACAGTTTTTTTTTAGACCTTTATTAGCGAGTTTCTTAAAATACTTTTTTAAACATGTATACAACTTATTACAAAGTACAATTTTATTGTTACTTAATATAATAAGGTATATATAATGTGAAATATTACTTGGAAATTATTTTAATCATCAAAAGATTTATAATGCGTCAGTGATAAGTTTTTTCATCTAGAAGTCATTATTTGACCAACATCTACTGGTCATGAAAGATATGAGTTTTTATAGGTCTGCATCCAAAATTTCTTAAGTGTGCACGATTAATAATTCACTGTTTTTCTAATTCGATTATTTTAATGAAAATTTTTTATTTATTTTCCGATTTTGGGTATGGAACAAAATTTCCAAGGTTACATACAAGATAGACGGAAATAATAATCTCTACTAAGGTCATTACACATAAACTAAACTCATAAATGTAAATGACTTTTCTATAGATGCAAATGTAATAATAAGCAGAGATTTCCAATATGCAATAAAACATCCTGATTGCATGCAAGATAGAAAGAAACAAATCCTGCTAAGCATGCTATCTAAGATGAGATCATAAGATTTCGGGGTTACATTTTATTATATCTTCTATAAGGGGTAAATTCATAAAAAGTTACTGCAAAAGAATTATCAGGTTACCGAAATAATTTCGGAGTATAATTGGATTAGAAAAATTAGTTATTCATGAAAAGAAATTGAAAGGATCAAAGATTGACGTTTATACTATAGATGTTCAATGTGTCCTTCTTAAGTGATACGGCAGATGCCAAGGTGATACTTCAGTTCGCTTCACACATTACTTGGCTTGATCTCTAGATGGTTGCGAATGTAGTCATGATGCGGTTCCACAACTCAGCCAAAGTAGTAGGTAACGGTAAAAACGAATCAGTCTTTAATATATTTCAAAATGAAGAAGTCACATGGTGAAAAATTGGGAAACTTGAACGGCCATGAAGATAGTATCTTGTCACCCCAGTCACATCAACCAATGCATCTTTAAGGAAGTAACCGATTGAGGTAGTCACGAACCTCTTTGGAGCTGCATTCTGTTGGCATATGAAACGTCTTGATGTTATGTTCCAGTAGCGGAAATAACCAAACATGAATCCTATCCAAGTAGGAAGTACCCGTCACAATGTCCATGGCAAAAACGAAAGGTTCATACATCTTGTTACGAGAACCTGCAGGAAAAACATTGATTTTGTGGAATCCCGTTTGTGCTCCACAATTTTATGGGGTCTTTCTGTGCCCCATATCCGTGCATTGAGTCAGTTGACTATGAGACTAAGATGAAAGTTAGCTTCATCGCTGAAAACTAGCTTATTTTCAAAGTTGTCATCCTCACAGGCTGCTTACAAGTTCTTATCAAATGTCTTTCTTTTAGTGTAATTGTGCGTCTTTAATGTTTGCAGCAGCTGCATCAACTACAGCTTAGATTATAAAGTTTTCCTCAAAATGTTTCGCACAGTTGGCTGTGGAATGGAAAATTCGTGGCTTGCGCGGAGTAACGTTTAGTTGGTCAGAACTTTTGCTTTTACATAAACAACCGGTTTCTTGGAACTGTCGATACCAGTGCAGAATTCTTTGCTGGATTGGTGATTTGCATTTGCATGCTCGCCTAGCTCCAGTGGTTCAGTAGCTTCACGGCCCTTCCCGTTAAAATCAGCAAAGCCTCATTTGCCGCTGGCAGTAACTTGCGAGGTTGACTATATACTCCCCCTCACTAATTTGCTGGAGCTCCGTGGGTTGGTGACATATCCACGTTAATATGTGACGCCCAAAGCCCTCGCTCTGGGGTGGCGTGGATATGTAAAGAAGGGTGCCAATTCCGGCGTGACCTCAACACCTGATCGTGGCTCAAAATTATTTTTTTACTGAGGCACTTGGTGATGGGCGACTGTACTTTTACGTTCATAGATTTGGAATACCCGTTAACGTAAAAGTACAGTCCGGAGCTCGCCTGCACCGCTATCTATGTATTTGTATGTTCACCGAAATGTTCTCAGAACGATTATGAGCGATACACACTTTAAAAATTGTAGTATACAATACACTTTCTGCTGTTCAGACGCCATTTTGAATATGACGTTTAGGTAGTAACCATGGTATAACTGTGAAGAGTCAAACTAGTTTACGTATATCATGCTGTCTACGTATACCGGAAATAGTGAATATTTGAAACAATCGGATTTAAATTCCAGTTTCGACGATATACAGAAACTAACCGCTGCTAAGTTCATTAGTGGGCGGAAAAGAAATTTTAGTGAAATAGACCACATCCAAAAAGAAAACCTCTGAAGATAAATTTAATGGCAGAACTCAATCAATAGTTACAGGTTTTTCGCGATTAATGATTACAATTAGAAAGGGAAAATAATGATTCTATAGCTGGATGACAATTCCAAAACGATTTCAAACTCGTTAGAATGCCTAATATCAACTTAAAAGGACCAAACATCGTGAAGTTTGATCGAATAATGAGATGTAGAAAATTATGTGGCATCATTTATGATTATTTTCTTAATAAAGTAGTCAGTAAACTCATTAGTCAACACAGCTAATTAATCAACAATTTAGAGATAGAAATCTCTTTTGAAAACCACAATTCAGTCACATATATTTATGCTGTGTTATAGCTATAAATACGTTGTACAAAAGTATATGAGTGAGGTGAGTAGAAACTAATTTTATGATTAATAAGATTATCTATAGATAAAATATTATGTAATTAAAACACTTTATCCTAATATTGGAAAACAAACGCTAAAGTGAACAATGGCTTTAGCTCTTAAGAAGTTAGTGTAACTCAATTTAATAGCATGATTCCAAGTTCTCAATAAAACGATTTCTCAATTTATAATTGGCAATTTCATAACTGAAGCTGTTGTTCGCATTAATACTGCTATGACGATGAATTAAATTTTTGGTGTGAATTTAGAACACATAATTTTAGCAACCAATTATTTATTATCTTCTAGACTGTGCAGAACACAAAATACAGTTACACGAAATTTTATAAACGAAAACACAGATCCAGCATTCTAAACAGTCTCGCCATTCTTCCTTTTTATAATCCAGAGGACAGACTGCCTTTTTCTCTTCTGTTTTTAAAACTCGTTTTGCTGCCTCAGAAAGCCATCTAGTGGTCTCGGAATCCTTACAAATATGCAAATAAGAAAAGACAGTCAATAGTTGTTTTTCCATTTGATTACACGAGTTCTAATACACATGCTAAAAATCAAGACTTGTTTCCTTAGATCTTTTACAATGGATTACTTGCAGCGAGAACTAAAGGAACATTTGTTATTTTTTCTTATATTTCTATATCGCCGCTAAGATTTTCGAATTATTTCGACCCTATTTCGAATTCCAAAATTCATTATTTTTTGAATCGAACATTTAAATTTTATAGTTGCCAATGATAATACCAAATTAAGAAACATTTAATTTTATTATAGTAGTATTAAGAGATATTTCTAAAACAAAGGATAAAACCATTTTTTCTGAAATCCTAAAACCTGCTGAGAACTTTTCTCTTATTTAAAACTGTTGTTTTGAAATGTAAAATGTGCCAACATCAGAATTATTTTCTTGGTGATGTTGCAACAGGCGTGGAGAATGAGTGAATCAAAGTTTCTTTTCCAAAGACATAAAGAAAAACAATTCTTAACAAAATTCTTACTTCTCTCTAAAGAAAATTTTTTTTTCTAAAATGGAAAGAAATGTAACTCCCCTCACTTAAACTTTTTGATAAAGCTGATTTTGATGAGACGTAACTTCATAAGGAAGTAAAATTGTTGGATCCTCAGATAGTTTGTTAGTTCTGGATAATAAATATCTTTCTTAAATAGTTGAAAATATTTCTTAGAGTGATTTAATTTTTGTTGATAAGAATGTGAAATATTTTAAAACTTTTTTTTTTAATAATCTATGTACTTTGTGGCGCAGCAGCAGATATGCGTATCCCTTACTTGAACTCAAAGTAAAGCTTATAACAGATCATTTATATTACACGTCAAATGTTGTTGATAAAGCTGAAATTGATTTGAGATCTTTGAGTTGATGTTTGGTTGTTTTCGAAGACATTTTGACTCTTCCATCTTTCACTGTTTTAGCTGACAATAGCAACTCAGATACATTTATAAAACTGCTTTTTATAAATTCACCGTCTGTATGTGGTTAGAAAAGTGGAAAAAATTAGAAATGTTAGTAACTTTAAATGTCAAAAAACATAAAAAAATTTTTTTTTTATAAATATTGCCTGTATTAATTTAGAATTCTATAAATTAATGAAATTTTTATGGTTTGTTTAAATCGCCCTTGCCGATTTAAACAAACCATAAAATGGATGTTTTATCTTGTCTTTTTCATTTTGCTTTTCTATTGTTAACTTATTAATGGCTTGAATCAATGGAAAACGGATTCTCAAACTGATGCTTTGGACTTTATAGAAGAAATCATTTTATCAACCATACGAAATTCGACACTATTCCCAGACATTCGATGATGAACTTCGCCTAGTTTGCTGTTGCTCGAAGAATGTGATTCGACAGCCACTTCCTCGACAGGTTGTATTTACGACGACGTCTCAATATGATGTCGTATTTAATTATGCGTAACATTGATGAAACGTTATCTCACGTTCTCGATATTTTAAACCAATCAGAATTGCAATAAAGTGGTGTAGTTATGATCTGAACAGAAACGAAAGAAACAGCTACTTTATGGTTAATATTTCCTAATAAATTGTCAGATCATTTTGCTTACTGAAAGTCAAAATGCTCTGAATATTTTTACTCTACCCACAGTTAATATATAAAAACCACTAAGAATATTTTCGCCATTATTTTTGAAGAAAATGTTCACGATTTTGAGAAAAGATTGAAAAGGATATGAGTTTTTAACATTACATTCTCATATATAATAATTTATCTTAATTATGCAAAATACATAATTTTGACCAGTTGGAAAAAAACGAAATTGTACACATTGATCTTTATAAATACTGTTCCATCACATAAAAACAAAATATATAAAATACGTAAAAATTTATATCGTGCACTACAATATTTGAAATTTTGAAAAGATAATATGAACACCGTTGGTCAATAAAAAGAAAAACAGTATTTGTTATAGGGAAAAATTGCTATAGAAGTGAATAATAACTGCTATTATTATCATAACATTATACATTGTTTCTTTATAGCAAAATAAATCATCTTAATTAAGAAATATTTTACAAATCAAGTTATGAGATTAAACAGTCATAAACATTACTTTTACATTCGTACTAATAAAAAAAATATTATTTTGTCTAGCAGCTCGTTAAATCGAATTTTTTTTTTTGATACTATTCCTTTAGAAAATGCTATGAAAAAGTGTTTTGTACATTGCATTGTGTATGTTGTCCATTTAATTGTTGCCATAATATTTCGTAAAAATAAATAAACAGAAACCGAATATCAAACAATGAAAAGGAACAAAATCGCTTGGAGTTGTTATTGTATCAATAGTGCCGAAGCTTTCTTTATTCCAGCTCAGAAAGGAAATGGGGAAACTCCAAATAGCTTTTTCCTCTCAAAATGAAACTATGAACAGTAAATAAGCTTTTAAAGGGAAAAATAATACTGAAGTACAATTAAAACTGTACAAAATACTATTATAATATATTATGTTATGCAAACTTCAGTTTACTGTTAAAATAATTAAATTTAAATTTTACTTAATCGAAGCATTTTATTTATTATTAAAACAATATTAAACTACGTTTTCTCTACTACATAAATACAAAAAGATAAAAGTGTCAGGTAACATCCTATTCCCTGGTACGATTTTCGCGGGATTTTTAGTCAGCATTTGGCGAAGTGAGCCAGCGATTTGATTTTCTTAGCTGCTATATCAATTGTTAGGATTTTGCCGAATTTAAAAAATAAAGTTATTTAACAAATATTTTGCGATATATAAATGAAATTCTATAAAGTAAGTAAATTATATTGTATACATTCATATTCTTTAAATATTATGACTAAAATTTATGTAATAAAAATAACACATGACTCTTATATCTAACTTAAAAGGTTAAAAAATTTTTATTTCGTATAATTTGTAGTTTTTCTACATGAAAGTAAAGTAAACAATATGAGTAGTTTAATTTTCCATTATTTTTCTCATTTATTTAAAGTATTCAAAAGGACTTATAAGAAACGTGACATATTCCATGGTAATGATCCATTCATTTCAATAAGAGAAACGATGTTTTGATCGTAGAAACGATCATTTACATTTTGGCGAGAGGGACAGGAAGGTCGTGGATTTGGAGGGTTCACACAATGAGCTTATCTACAACATCATCATTACTCTTCCATGTTTAAAAACAATGCATCAAAATTTAAAGACGAGGTATTGGATGAACCTAAACAATAATGTTAAAACTCAGTAAAAGGAAAAAAGAGGGAGGTGATAAAACATCATTGGCAAGGTTTGCCGAGTCATTCTTCAACTGAGTCGATTAACTGGACTTTGGAGGACGAAGTCGAAATAGCGCAGCAGATTGTCAACAATTGCAAATTACGAAGGATAAAATAAGGCCTAACCTTTCTTTTTTTCAATAACTCATTTGTTTTTTGCTAGACAAAACGTTGTAATATAACAATAAAGGATTATGCCTGGCAAAGTTTTGGTTGAAAACAGAGACTGACTCGAATTATGAGCTCTTTAGATATAAATTATTCATGTATAAAAGTAATGACCAATTCGTGTAAAAACATATATTCTCTATCATGAAATGTCATCAAATGGAACTTTTCAGATACAGAAATTCGTTTATCATAAAATTTTAAAATCCTGCATTATAAATTCCTCTTAAGAAATAATTATTTGTTTGTGAATCAGCAAGATTTCAGTTAGCTACACTTTCTTTTTGTTTACTACAAATAATGATTTTTCTAATTTTCGATTGCACATTTCATTAAAATGCAATAAATTTGCTTCAATGGGAAATTTATATTATATACTTATTTTTCGATTTGCATTTTCCGCTGAAATTGGAAAATAAATTGAAAATAGATTGAATGTTATATTGCTAATAAATATAGCTTTGTTCATTAGAATGGACACATATTTATTTTTTTATGATTGTCTTTGTTTGGTTTAACTTTAATCGTATAAATATTTCTTCCAATATGTTTAATAAATTCAAGGTTTTGTTTTTTTATTACTAAATATTAATATTCAACTACCGCAGTTTAATTTCTTATATTTTATTACTTGACAAAAATTTTTTATATTTTAATAATTCAAAAATTTAAATTATTACACATATTTAAATTAATTTTTATTTATTTTTGAATTCTGCGTGTAACTTTATATTTCTGAATTGTTTGATTTCCCATCATTTTAAATGATTATTTTTTTAGTTTTTTAATTAAAATACCTCCACTGAATGTTTACATCATTAATAATTCCTTATCGAAAATTCCAAAATTCTAAATTTTTTAAAAAAAATTTGCTTTTTAAAAATGTTTTTTTTTTTAACTAAAATGCATTTTAAGCTTATTTTTGTAAGTAGCTTTAAACTGCCAGCAAAAATCATTTGAATTATTATTTTTTTTTATCTTGTGTTAAAGTTTCAGAATTAATAGAAGAGTCTTAATACACAAACTCAATATACGACAATGAATACACTCAGTTAGAGAGATAAGCATACAGAAAAGAAACGTAACATTCTTTATTGCTTACTAGAATTGAATGTGAAACCTTTCTGTCCAAAGACTCACCCAATAGAACAAACATCTGTTAGACTTTAACAGATGTTAGTTATTGTAAGACTGCCCAACGGTTTGCCTTTATCTCATTAATAATGTGCCGTATCCAATATAGCAAGGGAGAAAATCCGGAAATCTTCCGGATAAAAAATGTTAATGCAGAAAACAAATGCAACACCCCCACTTGGTTATTGTAATCACTGTCGTAAGTTTTAAACCAAATTATTGGGCTGAGGTGGTCCATTCTAAAGTGGCATATTACTCATGTTTATAAGGTAACTTCAGGTTCAGAATGGTTATGTACATTTATCGTTCATAACTTTTCTCATTTAATAAGTTTTGCAATGTCAGAAAAGCGGCTAACAGAGCTCAGGTGTTGATCCTGTCAATTTTCCACGGACCAAAAATGCAATGGTTTGATGCGTTTAGCGTTTTCTTGACTGGCTAAGATTAAATGTCTGTAAATAAACTTAATAAAACAAATAAACACATAGCAGACCAATTTCAGAAGTTGGTTTGATATGGTGTGGGGAGAAAGGTATCAAATCTCGTCATCAGAGGTTGAGAGTCCCGTTACTTGATCCTTATTCAAAATTACAAAACGAATGACGGTACTTTGCGGTTTTCAATTAGCAAAAATGGTAGCCTGGAATGTGTTTTAAACATATAATCCACTTTTCGGTGAGAATCTGATGTCTTATGCCGGTAAACAGATTGACCACCCGGATCACATAAAACAGTTAGCACTAGAGGTCATCAATAATATTCCCTCCGAGGCCTTGGTCATCCACACAGATGGCAGCAAACGTGATGACGGTAGAGCCGGGAGTGGTGTATTCGTTAGCAATATCGATGGAAATATTGAGGAAGAAATTAGATTCAGCATCAGAAATCTGGATTACTGCTCAGTTTGTAGATCTAATATCACAGCTACTGGAGTAGCTCTTGTTTATGCCCTGATCATAATAGACAAAAATAGCATTTGATTCTGATTGATAACAAAAGTGCTATTCGCAGTGTTTCAAAAACTCTGGCTTAAAATATGTGATGTCTCAGACCAAGATATGTCACAAGTACCGTATAATCCAAGGTACTAAATTTTGAAATTTTTTGGCGATGGCGAAATGTTGCCAAATTATCGTGACGAGAGTGATGATATAAATATTAGGGTTGCCAAATTATTAATATCATGTTTATCACTTTAAATTTATTTCTGAATTTACGAGAATATTTTAGTTTAATTTATATATCGATATGTTTAAAAATTTGTCTTTCATTTTAGATGAACACTGACTTCTAGATGTGACTTTTCCAGTTTCTTTACTTTTTAGTAATTCAGCATTTGTAATATATAATTTACAGCATATTATTTCAATAAGATTCACTAATACGTAACTTTATAATTAGGAAATAAAAACATCATTTATATAGTATAATTATAATTAAAATCGAACTAAATTGTCTCCCATTATGTCATAAAAATTTTTTCAACTTTAATATAAATACTGTTTACTGACTGATTTCCAATATTCATTCAGTATTCATTCTGAGTAACACAAATCTCTTAAGTATCTGCGTGCCGAAACGGTACCGACCTTGAGCCATTGTTGCCAACGAAATCTCGATCAACAAAAATTAGATTAAATCAGAGGGAGTGTTTCGTCGGAAAATAAAACGCGACTCGAAATAAGTGAAGCCGATTTCAGCCCAGATTGTCTGGCATAATAGATCCCGAAATCTGGGACGTTTAGGCGTGTGATTTGTCAGATTTTAGTCGGAGAATTTGTTGACTACGCATGTATTGTTGTGATTACTTTTTTCTTTTTTTTTTCTAATCTAAATGATCTGTGGTTAGTATTTCGACCAGAGGTTAAGTTTTCGGTTTCGGAGGAAACAAAATAGATTAAATATGAAAAAGATGAAAAAAATAAAGATTTGAAGAAATGATAGGAAAAAAAAATATTCATTGTTTGATTTCCGGGTTAAATGGAAAATTATATGATTTTATTGTAGTTTTTTTGAAATTATATACTATTTGATTTTTTTACAATTACATTTCAACATATTCGAGTAATTATGGTTAATGTCATCGCAATCACGGTTGTAATGTTTTTCTTCATTTTGTTTTCTCATTCAATATTTTATGCCTAATTTTGTAATTTAAATTTAAAGAAAAGCAGATGATTTGATAGATCAATGTTTATGTAATCTTCTTATTTCTCATTGCGTCATGGGAGAGAAAAGAGAGATTTTGTTAAGTTAATATTTTTAGTATACACATAAAAGTTTTTTCATAATATATATAAATGAAAAATGTTTACAAACATAAGGAAAAAAAATAAAAATACTTAATTAAAAAACTGATTTCAGAAGTGAATTATTTTTCATAAGTGGATAAATAACGCAAATTGTGCTTTTTTCAAAAACATTTCTTCTTAAAATATAGAAATTGAGAAATAATTGTTATTAATTCACTAAAATATACAAAAATGAGGCTGTTCGCGTATTTTTAATTGATTCATTATCCTCGCAAGAAAAATCGAAAATTTTAAACTTACAAGTTATATTTTTCGAAGCTTTATTTATCTTCCGATATTCAAAATTTTAGTGTTCATGCAAAATGGCACATTTAAAAAGACACTGGATGGAAGAATACGTTTACATTCTTTCCGAAGATGGTAATTCTTATTCAATAATTCAGAAACGCTATGAAAATCAAGGTTATTTGTACCTAATGTCACCATAGGAAAGATAAATACCGAAGAAGAAACCGCTACGGTTTGCATTAAAAAAAAATCTTGCAAATATTTTTCCAAAGAAAAAATATAGGTTTTCTGATTTTACAAAGGAAACATCTTTAATGTTAAAAAAAATCCTCCTCTTTTTTTCCCTTTTTTAAAGAAAGATGTTTTGTATATATATATATATATATATATATATATATATATATAACAACCACACATTAAACAGCTCAGTTTTAGCTTTAAATAAAATTGCCCTAACTCTGATTTGAATCTTAAAAATACCAAAAAATAATGTTCTGATTCTCATCATGGTATCTTTGAATTCAGAACATGCTACAGAATTCTCTATGAAAAACATTTATGAAGTGAACATGAGAAAGGATAATAAAACAGATTAAACATTTGGATTTATTTAAGTGTCTGTAACAAGAAGAGATCAATTTATTTTCACAAAAGAGAAAACAATTGTGCTACATGGTTCAAAGATTCTAAAGAAAATTTTTGAAATGAATTTATGATTGTCTCTGGTTTTTTATATTTTTTATGCAAAACCAAGATAAAAGTGAAGAAAAATGAAAAATATGTCAAAATCAATTCTAAATATTATCAAAGATATATTTACACTTTAATCTCTAAGTAAAATCGCAGATTGTTATCCACAGTAACATCATTCCGTTGAACTTCAAGACAAAGTAAGTAGGTACAGATCACAATCTACAATTATTTTCTTAGAAAATATGGAACATGAAAAACGGGTATTAAAATCATACATTTCTTCATACTCCTGCGGAATCTCCTGATTTATATCTTTTACAAGTTTTTGTATTTTTATTTAAAAGCTTTATTAACATGGAAATTACGATGCGGAATAATAGTTAGGCTGGGCGCAAAAGCGCCGATAATCGCGCACGATGTGTCGTACGCGATTATCTAGGCGTCACGCGTAAAACGCATCCGACGGAATGACGTCATTTACGTCGTAGTTACGTCAGAAAACGGGTGGAGCGCATGACGATTTTGGATTTCAAGAAAGTTTTAAATATCTGGCAAAGCTGCGCGAGACAGCTTTAATTGGAGTTTTCGACTAGGTGTTTTAGCCTTTGTTCCTCGTGCCAGAAATTTAAAATGGAAATAAATTACAAATTTTCAGCTGAAGAAAAGGAATTTATTATATACAGATAACTAAAAAATTTTTTAAAACATAGTTTTATTTGTAATTTAAATTTTTGCACTCTTTAGTTGTTGATTAATTTTATTTACTTTATATAGACCATCTAGGGCTTTGGGGCTCTAATGAAATTTCGTAGTTTGATAATTAAAAAGAAGTCAACTAAATAAAGAAATTTCACATATGTTTGCTGAAAATTTTCAAAAGACTGTTACAGAAAATATAAAATTTATATTAACTGTATATTAATTTATAAAATTAATACAAAATTAAAAAATAAATGAATAAAACCAATTTTTCATATAATTAAATATTTGCTCTAAATACATATTGCTGTTGTATGTTAATTACTAACAATTTTAATTGTTTAATTGCAAATATATTTGATATTACAGAAATTTGAAATTTACTAGTATTATAATAAATTCCATTAATTGAAGAAAATTGATCTTTATTATTTTTATATTGTTGAAGATGGCAATGCAATTGCTTAAATAATATGTGTTGCACAGAGAAATTAAATATTTGTAAGGAATGAAAAATAAGTGAACAAGATTTAAGAGTTGATCGGAAATGGCACCAGAACACAAGCAAATTCTCATAGGTTTAAAGTATCTATGACGTCAGATAACGCACTTCATCTATGTCATAGTTACATCATATAGCGACATCAGAATGGCTATCATCTGACGACCAAGACAGCATC
Organism: Latrodectus elegans; assembly: GCA_030067965.1. Taxonomy (NCBI): domain Eukaryota; kingdom Metazoa; phylum Arthropoda; class Arachnida; order Araneae; family Theridiidae; genus Latrodectus; species Latrodectus elegans. Next base: position 102,803,410 of record CM057813.1, read on the forward strand.
GTGCATCAGATCATCGCGCTCGTTTGCGCTCAGCCTTAAGAACAAAGTATGTAATATTAAACATTTATAACTTGAAATGAAAATTTTCTATACTTTCTAACAAAAAAAAAATTAAAAATGTGCAATCAGCCTCTGTGTAAAATACCATTTAAAAATTTAAAAATATTTTTAATACTCAATTTTATTACATTTATAATGAATTACTGATTAAATGAGCTGTCATGTGATTGGCTCATGCTCTTGTTTTCAGTTTAACTATTCTTAAATTCAAATCATTCTAAGATGTACATTTCAATCAAATTAGACCTTATGCAAAAATTGATCATAGATTGTAACTAAGCAAAATTGCTGGAAAATATATTAAGTTCATATCCTTAGAAAGCATTTTGAATTCGTGAGAAACTTCTGTATGTTTTACTACTTGCAGAATTCTTTGATACCAATGTCTGTCCTGATTAAGTAACATTACTTCGAGGTATCAGGGTTTCACTCTTTTTCGTCAAATTTTCTATGAAATTTTATAGGAACATATATGATGACCAAGATAAAAAAAAAAAAAAAAAATTCAACCGTTCTTGCCAATTTAAACTAACCATATAGTGGATGTTTTGTGAAAGGTTTTTTTTCTCCTTGCTGACGACACTGAGATGGTGAACTTCGCCTTGTTTGCTGCCACTCGAAGAATCTGATTTGAAGGCAGGCAGCAAATTTATCAGCAAGTCGGATTTACGACATCGTCTCAAATACGACGTGTGACATAAATGAAACGTTATCTGACCTCACGGATATTTTAAACCATTAAGAATTATAATACAGTGAGTGATGTGATCATGATTTCAATTGGAACGAAAGAAACAACCACTTTATGGTTAAAACTGAATTTATTCCTTTCTAATTATAAATTCAATAAAATTAACTATTTGAATCCTGCAGGTTTATCCTACCGAAGAAAATATTTAATCAAATTCCGTGAAACATACTTTTCTTCAAGGCAAAATTTTATTGAGTCCGAAAGCAGTAGAACAGAGTTACTCATTCAGAGTAAAATTATATATGAATATATTTGATTATTGTTATTAATTTGTAATTTTGGCGTTTACCTATTGAAAACTTCATCACTTCAATTCACCATGCACAGAAACAGGAGCTCCAATTGCATTTTGAAATAGAAATGTTTTTTTTTTCTGCTCATAAAACTGAAAATTATTTAAAAAAAAAAAAAAAAAAACTGAGAATTTATTGAGGAAAACAGCAAGCTTTTAGGATTTGAAGAACTTGAATATTAAAATAAGGTACAGTAGCTTGTTAATTTTACTAACTGAAAGCGATTTTTTAAGGATTGATTGGTTGTTTGTTTGTATAAGCGTGTCGAGAGCAAAATTAGACCAGGACCTGCTACGTAAAGTGGATTCCGAACTATTAAAAAAATTTAACCCTGAGCTTGGAATCGGACCCACGAACTGCTGAATGAAACCACAAAGAACGATTTTTTAAATCTAGCTTTAGGTATATAATACAATGGGTGGAAAATAAATCTCTAAGAATTGTATAATCTGCTGAAATTATAAAATTATTACGGGGTTAGTTTCCATCGTCCTCGTTATCGGAAAGTAGCAAGTTCAAATCTCGACCCAACCGAAAATGCGTTGTGATAGTTCATGTAAAATGTGTCGGGGGTCGCACTAGCCTTCATGTGAAATGATAACTCTGGAGATCTTTTGCTTGGTCCCTGCTTCTAAATTATGAAGACTCACTCACTTTGGGAGCCACGATGGCTCACCCAATAGATGCCCCACTGTATAAAGTGCCACCACTTCCATCCCTTGTAGTGCTGAAATCTGGAAATAATGGCACTCTGCCAACATATAACAATATCATATGAAAAACTCAAAATGATTAAAGAAATCATAAGATGTTTGGAAAAGAAAAGTATTTCCTTTTTTCATACGATAATTGTCTAGAACTGATGTGAAAGTATACAAGGTGTCCCAAAATGACCGCATAAACTCTACACAGCTAGATTCCTCGTTAAGAGTACATAAAAACTGCCCAAAGAAGTGTTCCTGTACGATCCATAGTTTACGAGAAAAATTCGAAAAACAAAGTATGACGTCACGGTCGGTACCAGAAAAAACACTTTATTGATCATATCAACAACAGTATTTTCATATCTTTCCTGATGATAAAGCTTAAAACATTCACCGCGCATATCGCGTCATTAACGTGCGCGCCATGGAATGACAAGCCGCCGTATTTAAAAGGCTGCATCTTGCTGCTACCGGTAGTCTTCGTATGGTGACCAAGTATTCCGTTCGTGACTACTAGGGACATGTACTTGATGTAAGGCCAATGTAATGGAAATACATTTGGTCCCAGCATGATGGGGCTCCGGCGCATTTCTGTGCTCTTGTATGTGGTTGGCTGGATATGGAATACTCCGGCCGCTGGATCGTACGTGAGGGTCCGGTTCTATGTCCGCCAGATATTATACCGTTGAATTTTTTCCTATGGGCCCGTCTCAAGGAATTGGTGCATCGAGACGTAGTGCCAACACCAATGGACTTAGTTGCTCGTTTACACTCTGCTTATACTACGGTGGACCCCGCGATGCTGAAACTTGTGATGACACCCATTCCATGGCGTGCTCAAGGCTGCCTTGACATTCAAGGCGGACACTTTGAACATCTGCTTTAAATTGTGCATATACTACAGTTGATATGTTCAATAAAGTGTTTTTTCTTGCACCCGAAGTGACGTCATACTTTGTTTTTCGTATTTTTCTCATAAACTATGGATCGTACAGGAGCGCTTCTCTGAGCAGTTTTTATGTACTTTCAACGAGGAATCCAGCTGTTCAGAGTTTATACGGTTGTTTTGGGACACCCTGTATACAAAAATTCAACTTTTTTTGTTAACGTAAAAAAAGTTTTTTTTATATATTAAAGTACTCTCTGCACATAATGAGTAACATTTGTAAATCTATGATGGATGATGAACGTAAATGTTTAAATAAAATCTAAGCAAAGATCATCTGCTCTCACTATTACATAGATCATGAAAAATTATTATGATATACCTGGCACGGACTTGTAAGCTTAAAGTAAGTTCAGAATTATTGCAGACATTCGTAAATCCAGTGGATGCGAAATATTGAATTGAAAATAAGCGTGTTCTGACCATTCCGATACTAGAACTACGTAAATGTCATGATTATTTTTCGTTTGTCATTTCAAAAATATTTTTGCACACAAATGTTAGTTCTATTTTGATATGCTATTGAAAATGATGACGAATTTGCTGCTGACTTTTAAATTGCTTTCTTCGAATTGCAGCAAACAAGGCGAAGTTCATCATCGAATATCTGAGTGTCGTCAAATGAGATAAAATCCATTCATGATTTTTATCAGTAATAAAAAGGAATTTTTAATTATAATTATTTTCTATTTGTAAAAAAATTTCCAAATCATGAAAATTATCTGTTTTTTTAAATAATTAGTTTTCAAATTTTCAAATCTTTATCGATATTGCTTCCAAAATAATAGAAAACATTGAAAATAGAACAGAAAAAATATGAAAAAGACCACTTTATGGTTACTTTAATTCGGCAAAGACGATTTAAATTTTTATTTTTAATGTTTGTACAACTTTGGAATCAAAATATGAAAATCGAGTTCAGCATAACATACAATAATTGACTTTGCATTTCTTCTTAAATTGTTAAAACAAGTGGACTGGTTTGTTTGCTAATCTAAATTAAATAAACAAGAAAATTAATTTTAACTTAAATTACAGTCTAGAATAGATTCTGAAGTGTATCACATATCAACATCCGATGAAAGAATTGAATCTACAAGTTCATCAATTGAATGTCAGAATGTTAATCATTCATTTGCTAAGTCTGCAACTATCGAAACATAAATCAAAGTTACATCAGCATGACTGATGGATTTTTACGATTTAAATCCAAATAACTTAAGTAAAATGAATAGAAAACATCCCGTATGAAGAGTGGCAAGTAATTTCAAATAACTTTCAAGTGAATCCAAATTACTTAAGTAAAATGAATAGAAAATATCCTGTATGAAGAGTGGCAAGTAATTTCCATCTAAAAGTTTAAGGGTATAAATATATCAAGATTAATGAAATTTGTGAAGATGATAATTTATTATCTTATTCTGCCATGAGAACATAATAACCATTAACATCATGAATATGATCATGTTTCGTTTTCCTGGTTTTACGCTTGAAAAAATAATCCTGCTTATTATTTAGCTTTTCCGTAATTTGCTGTTTAGCAAAAAGAGATCTGATCATCTTTCTCCATGCCTTTATTGCAACATTTTAAATGACTACAAGATCTTATTCTGGCGTTGAATCATTACTTTTTTTGCAAAAGTGCCTTCCAGCAGAAGTTTTTTTCTCTTTATGATTTCCAAAAAGCGTGCCCAATTATATTAAGATCGATCCAAAGGGAATAAAAAAAAGAGAAGAAAACATCACGAATTTATAATTATAGCCATCTCTCCTTAGTGGTTTGATGGACCTCAACCTGCTCATGTTCTTAAATACCGATTGTCGAAAGAAAAGCGAAATTTATTGCAAATAGAATCTGCTTTGGCACAGAAACTGCTCTTTAAACGGATTAAGGAGGACTTATCACAATGCATCCACTTCCACTAATTGACCTGCTTCTTGATAATCGGACCCGTGGACAATCGGATATTAGTAGCGAGTACCATTTCGTGCTGTAACATCTATAGCGTTGATTGAAAACATTCGTTGTTTTGGTATTTGAATAATATTGAAAGACGAAGATACCCTGCGGTGTTTGGAAATTTGAATGAGTAGTTTCGCGATTATTTGTTGTTTGGATTGATTTTGATGGAACAGGTTGCTGAAAGGATATTAAATACTTTGTATCTAAGTTTAATACATTTCATACTAGTGCTATTTAAAAAGAAAGTGAGTAAGTGTATCTTTTGAATTCATAAAAGAAATGCTTAGCTTTTGTAAAGATTCTTAGTAATGTATAAGATAAATGGATTCTTTTGTCACTAATTTTGTTTTTAATTTTTGGGAATATCATTTGTTACATAAGGAAACTTAAACTCTACTTTTCTTAGAGAAAATGGCGCAAAACTTAATTATAACTTAATGCCAAAGTATAACGTTTTCATGAACATAAATGTAAATAAGAATAAAATAATAAAGCGTTTAAAGCAATGGTATTCTAATAATTAACAAGTAACATATTTTATTTGTACGAAAAATTTTTCTAGAACGAAAGAGAAGTAGTGAAAATACAATGGCATATCCAGCAACAATTCATCACTTCAACCACATTAAATGCTGTGACGAAAAAATATTTACTCACCCACACTCAAATGAAGACTTAATGGAGGATACTTACTTTTGTTTAGTTCAGCTTCTTACAAGAACATTTCTTAGGATACATGATTTTGAAGTTTTGTAATGAACACATATTTACATTAGTACTTAGATTTCATATCAGAAACATGGATCAGAGATCTCTATAAAAGAAAAAGAAATATAAGGAAAAGGAAGAAGCAAAATTCTATCACCCCCATGTTGAATCCAATGTCAGACCGATGTACAAAATCTTTGTAAATAATTTCGCTTTGCCAATAATGCTTTTAGATGCAAGAGATTTTAGAATAAAAAATTCCATTAACAGATGATATACAGAAAGTAGACGATGTACAGAAAGCAGACGGTATACAGAAAGCAGACGGTATACAGAAAGCAGACGGTATACAGAAAGCAGACGGTATACAGAAAGCAGACGATACATAGAAAGCAGATTATATACAGAAAGCAGATGATATACAGAAAGCGGATGATATACAGGAAGCAGATGATTTACAGAAAGCAGATGGTATTCAGAAAGCAGATGATACATAGAAAGCAGACGATACATAGAAAGCAGACGATACATAGAAAGCAGACGATACATAGAAAGCAGACGATACATAGAAAGCAGACGATACATAGAAAGCAGACGATACATAGAAAGCAGACGATACATAGAAAGCAGACGATACATAGAAAGCAGACGATACATAGAAAGCAGACGATACATAGAAAGCAGACGATACATAGAAAGCAGACGATATACAGAAAGCATAGAAAGCAGACGGTATACAGAAAGCAGACGATACATAGAAAGAAGACGATATACAGAAAGCGAACGATATACAGAAAGTAGACGATACATAAAAAGCAGACGGTATACAGAAAGCAGATGATATATAGAAAGCAGATGATATACAGAAAGCGGATGATATACATGAAGCAGATGATATACAGAAAGCGGATGATATACATGAAGCAGATGATATACAGAAAGCAGATGATATTCAGAAAGCAGATGATATTCAGAGAGCAGACGATACATAGAAAGCAGACGATATACAGAAAGCATAGAAAGCAGACGGTATACAGAAAGCAGACGATACATAGAAAGAAGACGATATACAGAAAGCGAACGATATACAGAAAGTAGGCGATATATAGAAAGCAGACGATACATAGAAAGAAGACGATATACAGAAAGCGAACGATATACAGAAAGTAGGCGATATATAGAAAGCAGACGATATCATAAACTGAAAGTGTCATACGACATCATTTTTGGCACGATATCATGAACTCAGGAACAGGATTTCCCATTCGTCAGTATTCTCCAATTGCGCTTTCGTTTTGTAAAATATTTCTTGTTGGATATCCCTTTAATTTTGAAATTCTACTCTTCGGTATTATCTTATCTGAATCATTGAATATTAGAGTTTCAAAGAATGTATAGTTGCCTTTCCTTGATGTAGATGTATTGATTAATTAACAGATTTTAAACTGATATCTATTGCTTTGTATTTGAAATTAAACTCCATGCAGTATTTTAATCAAGGTTAATGAACAATTCGAACAAGTCTAGAGTTTCAAAAGGTACTTGATTACTTTTGTTACCAATGATGTGTTTTGTATGAATAATTAATTTTATCTTCATTGTTATGAAATATATAAACAGTCAACCTACCTAAATGAATATTAATAAATTTTTAACAAGTATATGCTTTTAAATATTTTGTGATAGAAATATTAAATAAATTATGGATTTTACAAAGATATTTACATTTTTAGTCTAGAAATTATACTCCATGTAGCAATTATACACATCAGAAATTATACTCCATGTTTTTTTTTCTCTAGCTAAATGTAATGATTAAATAATGAATTATGATTGATGTATTTATTAAATAATGGACTATATAACTTTAAATTCTTTATTACATTACACATCCAGTTATCTCTTTTAGGTATTTGAATGCTATTAGATAAAAAAAATGCGTGTGTGTATCCCTTTTTACTTCTTATAGATGTACAAATTAAATGAATTTGATATTGATAATTTTTTAGTTAAATACACAAAACCATATGTAAAGGAATCATTTAGTTTGAATCATTAAATATTGTTAAATTTTCAAAAATTCTCTCTTGTTTCTTGTAGTATTGATATCATCACTAAGTAATTACATCCTCACAGATAAAGCGATATTCTTATTTATGAAGACATGAAGCATATCCTTATCATTACTTGCAAAAAGAACATTTATAATGTTTTTAAAAGGAAAATGTCTAATGAACTATGAAAGAAAATTTTAAATGAGACTGAATCTACAAATCCTTAATAATGAATGAAATAATTAAAAATTTTGACTTTTGCAGAGGAATTCATTGAAAGTTTAAATGTATTTCACTGCCTATTTTCTTTATCTGTGGAAGCTGTTTATAACTATTTGAATCATTTCCTTTTAGATTAGTACTTCCAATCACAATCAGGGTATTTGAGTTCAAAATTATGCTTCCCAGAGGGGATAACTATTATTATTTATACTTCATTGAGAGAGATTTTACGGTAGCACAGAACTTTCATTATTTTCTTCGTCATTTTAATTATTAAGAAATTAATGATATGTTAAGAATAAAGTAATTATTTTCCTTATAATTCTTCTATTGTTTTGGTAACACTTTGCTGTTGAATTTCACATACAATATTTTTCCACTGAATAAAATGAACCAGACAAAAAGTTTATAAATGTTTTGGATACGCAGTTTTCCTCATCAAGATATCACATTTTTCATATTGCTAACTTCTTAGCAATTTATTTGTCTAAAAATGTTAAAATTATATAATTTTGTATCATTATTTGAATCATTGCTCTGTTATAATTTTAGATCGTAACTTTTCAGTGTAATATTTTTCAAACTTTAATGTAATTTAATTAATATGATTAAAACTAATTACATATAATATAATACAAAATATAAAAAAGGAAGAGGAAAATAATTTTTTTTATAAATTCCATAGTATTTTCTCGACAGTGTTTGACCAATAACTTAACTGTAGGGAATAATACAAAAAAATATTATTATCCACTGATACTTGAATTTGATTTAACATTTTACTATCCGCTTTATTTTAAGAAGGACTTCATTTATTTTCACCTATTAATAAAAAATAATAAGAAAATAATTTAACTACATGGATAATTTCTTATTCCACACTTATTATGTTAAATCAAAATTATTAATAAAAATCACAGAATTTACAGGAGGTATTTGCTTTTATGCCTTCAGTTTTTGAATACCAAGAAAAATAAAGCTGCTTTTAGGTAAATATTACATGTAAATAAACCATCGTTTATCGTGTTGGAGTGAAAGTAATGTGACAGATTGTGTCTAAAAAAATTAAGTGCACTATAGGTATACGATATAATAAAAAAAGTTTAAAATTTCTCGAAATCAGGGCGTTCAGTTAAATAAATGGTAAGCATCACCGAGCAGGGTGAAATATATGTCAGGATGTCAGGAAACGATTATTTAAAGTAAAAAATACCCTCGTTATAATTCGAAGTGAAAGTTTTAGGGCATTTTTTTGTTTTCCTTTTATTATTGAAGAAACGATTGAGCTTTTAAATTTGCTCCTTCAACGCGCATTTTTTTGCTTCGAAAAGGCATTGGTTTACCTAGTGTTTTTCAAAAAAGAGTTTTAGTTCTAAAAAATGATACTTTTTCGATAATACAGATTTAATTTTAATATTTTTTCAATTGTAATTCTATTTGAATAAAGTTCTTATATTCTTTTGTTCATGGTTAGATTTAAGCCTATTGCACGGAATCAAATGAAATTCACTTGAACATGTTAATCTCTAGCTAATTTATACTTTCTTTCATTTTGCTGCAATTATAATTAATTTAAACTATAATTAATGTTGATTTGAATATATTGCAAAGATTGCTTATGAGATGTGATGAAATTATAATTTAAAAGATTTCTGCTCCGGAATATTTCTCGCTTCAAGAATGGAGCCATTTGATTCTTTCCCCCGTTTTAAAATTGGCCTCTATGCATAACATTTGATAAGAAAAAATATATTTGTGGCATTAGATTACCATTCTTTCTTTCCTCATCAAATAAATTTAAAAATAATATTTAATTATATTTTAAAACTTTGAACAAATTTTGTTTCATATTGTAACATATGTGTTTACCCTTTTTTCTATATAACGCCGGTAGTAAATGCATTGGATCGTGAATATAAGCATTTCCGACTTTAATATAATTTCTAATTAAAAGGAATCAAGCAAATATTGCATAAATTTATATTGGCCTAATATTAAATAAAGAAATGTTTGCGCAAATAGTTATAATAATGATTTGACCATTCATATTTCACATATATTAATATATTACTTATTAATAAAAAATACCTCACTTAATTTATAATGTCTCTAACATAATGAAAATTAAGTGCAGAAAATAAATTGTTATATTTATAAAATTAGTATGCTATTTATTTTGAATTTTTTAAAAGCAAAGTTAATTTATTATTATTATTTATAATAAGATATAAGTTTGAAATGATATTTTAATAAATTGGAAATTCAATGTATAAAGATTTTTTTTAAATATTGTAATTGAAAGTAAAAATACACTTTTTAAATGGAACAGAATTAAAAAGTATAAATTTGATTTCACTTTTATGGAATTAATCTAAAAACTGCTTCTTGTTTTTTTATAGTTACATGCTTAAAAATTCTAATTATTTTATCTTGCTTACTTAAGCAAATACGATGATATAAAATTTTACTACGATTAAAAGGACCATTTATTTAACTGGCAGTTAAAACTTTCTAACACTTATGCATAATTATTTCATATGAATAGACTCACATTTGAAGATAAAAACTATCTCAGAAATAGAATACATTCTTTTTTAATTAGTAAGGAAAAATGTTAAAGATCAATATTTTGTCTGCAATTCCCATAATCAGATTTGTGGACACCTAGTGAAGTGGTGATCTCACCATAATTGGTGCAATATTCATTGATGGTATGGTCAGAGCAGTGATGCACCGAAAGCTGCTACATCACAACTATGGCAGAGAAATTCACATAATATAGTGCCCCCATACAGCCCAATTTAAATCCGCGTGACTTCGTATGGATCACGAGGGACAAAATACATAGAATGCTCCACCTGAAGGAAGCCATCAAAAGTGAGGTCGATGCATTCATTTGAACCCACTCCAGCACATATTGAGTGAGTTTTGAAACTGGCTTCATTACATTATACATACAAAAGCTGTACTATGTTTTCGCACGTTGTTTTATCCACAGGGATCACTTACTTCTTTTCATGCTTTTTGGCCCAAGATGTATATATTTTACATCTGTTACACGCACAATACTAAGTACACTGTATTCTTTACAAATGCAAAATCAAAGGCATTTTTGAACAATGCTCAGTATAAGGATATATATTTTTATAAATATTAAATGGCTTACAGAATTTTTACTTTTCAGACACATATATTCAGGAAGTTGGAAATTTTAAAACCTTGTGATAAATGAGGTTCAAAAATTGATTCAAAATAACAGACGAATTAAACTAATTTAAAATTTCAATACTTAGGAATGAATTGGGATTTATCGATTTACGCTAATTAAAAACATATATTGGATAATTTTGTGGAAAACAAATATATCATAATTACCTTAGGTATATCATGTTACCATTTTGGATTGTAATCTTTTTCATTATTACGATAAATTTCAGAAACTTCAAACTAAAAAAGAGTGAATTTTTTTATAAATCTTGAATTTTTTCCTCTACATTTCTCACAGATTTGGATTTTTGTGATATTTCTTAATGAAACAGTGGTTATTACCAGAAATATAGGAGTGTCTTGGAGCTATTTCGGTGAATCGAAAAGTGGATGAATATTCAACGAGTCATCATCTGTCTAGTGAGGCAATCGACATCGAGAATCACTTTCTAAAGGTCGATCGTGACCCGTCACTATAAAGGCAAAGGGTGTGAGGATACTTTAACCCAGTTCTTCTCGCAGCCATGAATAATCTGCCATTCATTCCGAATTCCGAATCTGCCATTCTTCCCGAATGTCATGCGGCGCATTGTATTTGGAGCGAAAGAACAAAAATTCTGCCACACTAAACGTTCCAAGTCAGACGGCGAATATGCAAATGTTCGATTCTCATTGTCAAATAAACACGCCTTTCGATTTTCCTCCCGAGACTTCTGTATTGAAGCTTCGTCATAGGTTGTAATCAAATTGCTATTATTCAAAGTTCGAAGGTCGGAGGTGGTAAAAAAAAAAAAAAAATCATATTGCATTCACAGAAGGTGTACGAGCGCTGTTCTCTGATAAAACTATTATTTAAAATAAAAATAAAAACCATGGCCGAGAAAGTTTTCAATCCGATGCCCGAATATTGTTTCATAAGATGATTATTTTATGTTGGCACCATTGTTTGAATCCATTGTAACTTAGAATTAGTTTCTTTTTTGTTACATGCAGAACTGAAAGTATGATGTAAAGATGTGCTAAGTTCAATCGCTTCTTGTGCAGTGATTCTGTGAGTCAATTATTACATCATGAAATGGTTATTGCTATGCTATTGTGATTCTGAGCGCAGTTCAAATAGCTATTTTTTTTGTTATCGAAAGTAAATGCACTTAATTGTGAGAACTTTTCCACCGAGATGTAAATAATCAGTTGGAACATAATAAAATAGGCACAAAAACAACCAATAAAAAAAAAACAAGATAAATATTAGGGAAATAAGAACACTTAAAGTTTAAAAAATACCAATACGACATGCTCAGAGCTATAGAAAAAAAAATTTAGTGAGTGTGAAAAATTACAAACATTCTGTCAGATCATAAGTAATAAATTTTTTTACAATGAAGTCGTAAATAATAAAGAAATTAATAATTAATAAATTTTTCGTATATTTATATCCTAACGAAGTGTGATGCAAATTTATTTTGAGCTACAGGCAACACTAAGACATTTTAAATTCCTCATTAATTAAAAGTGAATTTCAAATATACATTCTATTCAGAAATGACAACTACTATCAGTGGTGGACATGTAAATAATATCGGCTCCTGAAACATTTTTTTTATTTAAAATTCAAATTCATATGGAAAGAGAAAATTAATTTTTTGTTTAACACAAGCAAAAATATAAAAATTATTTTGCCTCTTAAAGACAAACTGGACTCTAACTCTGAACAACTAATAGTGTAAATAAAATAAGAATTTATGCATGGAAAAAAAAAAACAAACAACTATCCCATATTTTTAATTTTTATAAATTATAAATGTATGGCAAATTATTTTATTTGTGATTTTTCTATACATTTACTTGTGAATTATATACAAATGTAAATAATATAAAATTAAAAACGAACATTTTTTCATAAAAAAAGATATAGTATTGTCTAATAGTACACACACACACACGCATGCACGCACGCGCACACCTACACAGTTTCCTGTATGCGAAAATTTTCAGAGCTTTTAAATTTTGTTGGCAATTTTTTTTTGTGAATATTTGATAAGAATATGGGAAATAAATTCAACAACAAAGTTTTATGTCAAATAAGTTTCTCATTTATTTGTATTTATAAATTATCCAATATATAATAATAAAATAAAATTATTTATGAAACATTATTTAATTACTATTTTATAAATATCCCTAGTGAATAATATAGTTAAATTTAGTTATTTCTTTCAGTAAAATTACTTTATATATTACTCATAACTGAATAATTCAAAACATAATAAACATTATAATATTAACTATTAAAGAGACATTTTATTGTGAATTTAGGAATATAAAAAAGGTGATTTTTTGCAAATGTATTTAATCTATTTTACATAATTATTTAACAATCATGAAATATTTTCATTTCTAACATTTTAGTTTTCTAATAGGGAAAACAATGTCAGACTTTATTATCATATAAATATAAAAATATTATAAATTCTATAATATTAATTATTGAATTTAAACATTGTACATTTATCAAAACATATCTTTATCATAAATTTATTATTATTAAAAAGTCCATTTTTTATGGAAATCAACTCTTTTCATGTATTTCTCAAATATTATAATATTATTTCAAATATTTCAGATATTAAGTAACATATTTAAAATTAAATTATTCCAGATGAGATGCTATATTTTATGACTTTATTCATAGACATAGGTTTACTTTATAGAGCTACAAATTTTGCTCTATAATCCTGGACTAAATTAAACCTGTGGCTATTGCTCGTTGAGATTCTAGCAAAAACACTACCTTCTGTAATACTTATGCGAAAGCTTTTAATGAGATATTTGAAAAGAAATATTTTTCTCTCTTGTTACAAGTTGGGGAAATATTTTTGGAAATCCCAACAGAAAGGAGATCGAAATACCAAATAAAAGAAATTACCTTTTCCGAATTCCTCGTAAAAAAAAATTAACATATGTCGTTTCAAAGGATGTGAGCTATTTACTGTGATTTCATGCTTATTGGGTTGCATGGTTCTTGTAATATGTTCCAGTGTTCCCTCTTCGACTCCAGAAATTGAAGATTATTTTATATGACAACAAGTAAGAGAATATTTCGTGGTTACGAATATATTAAGTCATGTTCTTATAATTTCAGCAACGAACAGATTTTTCCCGTGATTCAAAGATTTGTCATTATTACTTTTTTCTTAACTCGAAAGAAACCGCGTTCTGAGATTATAGGCTAACAATAGAATATTATCAAAAATCGGGTTGCAATATAAGAATAGAATACGTTTTGTGTGTGTGATCCAAGATATAAAAGAATATTTTCGCAAGTTATATGTTGAGATATTATTTACAGTAGTTCAAGAAATGTAAGATGGTTTTATTAATTAAAAAAGAAGTATTTTCTTTGATTTTAGGAGTAAAAATTCATTTTCTTCAGTTTTGGAAAAAAATTATTTTTAATTAGAGAAAGTAAATTTAAAAGGATTGTTTTATATTGTACTTCGAAATGTATACATCTGTTTCTTGTGACTGTAAAAATAGAAAATTTTTCTGCTAAATTTCAATATGATAATAATATCATATTGAAATTTAGCAATATATTCATAAATAATATCATAATGAAGAAAATTATTTCTTGATAGGAAGAATTATTTTGTGAATTCTCAAGGAATAAGAACACTGCTGCATTTTAAATTATGATCGAATTTTCAGAGGAGAGATTATAGACGACAAATTTATTTGTTTAAACTCTGAAATAGTGGTGAAATTAAAGAAAAAATATTGAACTATACTTTGCTACCCTATGGCCAAAAAAATTAAAAGGTAGAATAATATTGTTTCTTTAGAAATAAGGAAATATTTTACATTTTCTGTATATACGATATATCTAATGAGGTTTTGGGAGAAGAAATCGTTTTTGTTCTACTAAGGCTCTATTTCCTTTTATTTTAAAAGGCAGAGGAATGCATATATTTTTAGTGCTTTCTAATATGAAATGACTTTTTTTGATTCTACAGATAACTACATATCACAATTTCACTTCACCTTTATTTTTTCTATTTTTTTTATCTTATATAATTTTGAATCCCAACAAAATGCTATTATTTTAAATACAGTTGTGGAAAGATACACATATATACTATTTTTGTTTTAAAATTTTTGAATATTAAACATAATTTCTAAATTAAATACCTTTAAAGTGGCTTATTTTTTCGAAGATAGTTAATCTCTCTCTGTGCATGTATGTATATATAGCCTTTTCCAAACCTATTTATTCATTGAAGGCGTTATATTATGAAAACACTTGTTCAGACACCATTATTAAAATCATGTGCTAATTTTTGATTATATTATTGATGCAAATACTACTATTGAAATGATGATGAATGTTAAACGTAAATATGAATTAAATAATTTGAAGATTAAAATTGTATTAACTAACATCTTTATTTAAGAAATTACCAAAAAATATAATATTTTTAGTTATTCAATTGTTAGAAAACTAATTTCTTACTATGCTACTGATTAAAATATTTTTATTTAGATCAAAATGCTAGTGGATTTAACTTATCACTAGATAAAGTTTTGTCAATTTTCACAGATACAAAACGTAAGTTATTTATACTAAACTTTTGCACGTTTTTGCATTTGAAGTTTGCAAAGGGTATTAATTTATTTTCATGAGGCAAGTTAATATTAATCTATTTTATTTCTTTAATATTGCATTTTAAATCAAATAAAAATTATTTTAGAAAATTTGAATAAAAAATGACCCAACAATTATATTAGGAGCCATAATTGTTGGCTCATTTTTGAATTTGGGAAGTGGATATCATGAGTCTGTTGGGATAATTTAATTTTCTTATTACTTCGAAAAAGGTAAAGAATACTAAAAATGTTCAACAACATTGTATTTTGGCAACCCTAGGAAATACGTAACAATTGTGTTTCAGCTTATCAATATACTTTCAAATCGCTTAAACATTTTAAAATATACCAAAAGATTAATACGGCTTCTGTGCCTAAAATATGAAAAAAAAATTCTTAAGAATAAAGAAATTAGCAATAATATATGACTGCGAAAAGAATAAATTATTTAGAACGTATTCACCACGTGACTTTGACATCACATAAAATTAATTATTTGATATTTTTATATAAATTTTTTTGTTCTTAGTGCATCTCCTATTTGCATCGATTTATCTTAAATTGGAATATATTATAAAACTGATTCTTAAAAGTTAATCTTTAGATAAAAAAAATAGTAATTCCAAAAATTACATTGTTTGCACCATTAAAATTTTAGCGATTAAATCCCTGATTGTAATACAATAAACACAACAAAATATTAAATTAATGATGCATATAAAAAAGAGCACTTTTCTTGGAAGTAATTAATAATTAAATATAATGTTTATTAGTTTCATATTCCCATATTCTGTTTCAAGGAGTAACGCTTATTTAATTTTTTTTTATGGCAATACAAATTGCACATTTATCAATCTGAACTAAATATTGCATCACACAGAATTCGCTAAAGATAAAAGTAATGAAACCTGATATTTCTCAACTTCTTAGATTTCCAATTCATAAAATCATTTTCACTTCCTCCTAAATATATTTTTTGTTTTGATAAAGAAAGACGTCTCCCCAGAAGTATGTTATCTCCTTAATAATTATATCTTATACCCACTCAGGTCGATAATAATTAGAAACATTTCCTTTACGGAGTTCATGTCTCAATCTAGTTAAAAATGGAGGAATTTTATTGGATCGTTTTCAAAGGAGAAAATCTCAAGTTTTATTATAACAGCTTCCACTTTTATCTGCTACACTTTTTCCCTAAAAAGTAAACAAAGAACATACGCTTATCCTAAAATATAAACACAAAATAAACTGGGAAAATAGTAATTATTCTTGTTTATTTACTCTCAGCTTAAGAAAATTCATTTTCAAATTAAATTTTAGCAATGAACTCATTTCGCAGGTTTAATTGCTGACGATTTCATTCTACATAAGATGAAAAAATTTCGAACTAGTCAAAAACCGGAATTTAAAAATTTCAGATGCTTTAGAAAATTCGAGAAATTTTTTATACTTTTATTGTTTTTTTTTTTTTAAATAAAATTTGACAAGGCAATTAATATATGATAGCGAAGAAGAGAGAAAACAAAATCTGGTCGGACGAGAGGAACCCGTTAGTTCCTTTGCCTTGAGCTGCTGGAAATTGGATAAGTTTATGCGTAATTTTCCATTGGTTGTGAGTTCTATTACGTCACATTAAACTGGGAGGGAGAAAAACTACCGTTAGGGGATCACGCAAATACTTAATTACATATTTTTAGGTTTATTTAACGTTATTTTATAACACTTTGTATTTTTCTGGAAATATTATATATTTTAGTTTTTAAAATTGTAATTGAGATTTTATATAATTTTATAATATCTTATTTAGGTTAATAAATTTAGAAATAAATGTCTTGCATTGTATGAAGGTAATTTTTTTTAAACATTGCACAAATATTTTTATTAAAATTAAATTAATTACATTTTTGATTTGAAAATATATGTAACTAAATACTAAAAACTATTTATGTAATTTACAAAAAGTTCGGCGAAGCAATTTTCAAAACGAAAAGACATTTTACCAAAATGAATGTAACAAAAATATAGAATTTTTTTTTTGTATACAGAGAAAATAATATTAGCTTTTTAATTGGATAGAATGCCAATAATTTCATGTGATTTTTCGTAGAATGTAAAACGAATGAATAAAATAGGCGAATTAATGTTTCCTATATGTTCCAATAAAAATAATATTTTTTATACATTGAAGATTTAAAATGAGATATATAGTAGGTATTTATTTAAACATAAAATAAAGTAAGGGCAGTTGCCAAAAGATAATTTTTCGTTATATTCTACAAGTACACTAAATTGCAATATAAGAAATTTTAAAAGAGCTGAGAAATATTTGCAAAACTCAAAACTTTTCTTAATAGACTTGTTTGGAATTTACAAAAACCAGGGAAATCATAATGGATTAAAAACATTGCTTTAATTCAATTTGTAAAGTCATTAGCATTTTAAGTGCGGGGGAAACATTATTACGATACACACTGCAATATATTTGTTTTTGCATAATCCTTTTTTTTTTTTTTTTGCATTCGTAGGTAAACAGTGCACTTTTAAAATAATCGAGTGGATTTCACTCAGAAGGAGTGAAATTTCACTCGTTCATTGTCACAAAACTCAACTAATCTTTAAGATAGAAATTCACTCGTTTGAAAGATGTGGGTAAATCACTTTTAAGAGGAGTAACAACATATCGCCTAAAGGGGTAAATTAGATGGAAAAAATAGTGAATTTCAATCTTTTGTAGAAGTATTGCTGATTTTTTTATATTGACAATTTAGTGCAGAAATTAGGTTTTGAATTCTTTATTTTAAGGATTTTTTATTTTTATTTTTTGACAGTTACAATATAAAGATATGATTTTTTTAGTTAATAGTATAACAGTACAGTTGAATATGATATTTTAATTGATTTGGATAATTATAGTGGTTTTTAAATTACATGCAATATTTCATATAAGTAAATATAATTTAAGTTCTTTTGGAAAAATCCTTTACTTAAAGTATAGATAAAAATTGATTTTTAAATATTTTCAATATTGCTTTTTTAAAATTATAGGAGGATAAAGATAAATATTTACAGAGATTATTCTGTTGAACAAAACTGACTTATGTTTTTGCAAATAAATCTTGTTTTACGATATATTTTCCAAGTTTAAACTAAACTGAAAATAACTTCAATGAAACTAAGAATGAAATTAAAAATAAAATGCAAGATTATACAAAAACCTCTTATTCAATTTTTAATACAGTCTTATTTTTCTGCAAGAAATCTGATATCTATGTAATTATATTCTGTTTTAAAATTATATTCTGCCTAAAAAATATATTTATATTCCATGCTATAGGACAGGTTTTTGAGCATAGGATAATATTCTAGGAGCATATTATGCAGGACATTTACTAAGAAAACAGTCAATTTCTGGATATTAAATATCAAATTCCAAATCTGTAACAAAGAGAATAATTACTTATATTAAATTAGTAGAACTTTTTATTGCAATTTAAAGCAAGAGTAATTTGTTAAAAAATGGCATTCTGATTAATTAATTAATTGAAACTTAGTAACTGAAGTTAGTAATTTAATGATTATCTAGCAGTTTTTGAAAATTTTTATAAGAACGTGACAAAAATGATAAATTATTGATATACAATGAAACAAATACAAAATAATTTTGGATTTTTTCTTTGTTATGAAATAGTTATAGCCCCTATCATAATTTACAAAATGGATTATTAAACATTGAATAAAAATGTATACTATGCATCCATAAATTTATTTCTAAATTTATTAATTATTTTCATTTTTGAATCAATCAACTTTAACTGAAAAAACAGATAATTTTTTTTTACAAATTACAACAAAAAAATTTAAACTATATGATTTTGTACCACATACAATAATATTCAAATACATTACAAATAAAATGATTTTTTAAAATACATGATTGAAATCTACAATATAATAAGACATAAGTAATGATGCATACATTGTAAAATATATATTTTAATTACTTTCTTTTTGATCATATAACCATAATACAAATATCAAAATAACAGTAAGATCTTTCTTCCATTTTTATTTAAAAAAAACCCTTTCTCTATAAAATTTCAACTAAATTTTTTGACATTAAAGTAATTTAAAACATGCTATTCACATGCAATCAAAAAAACTTGGAAATTCATGCACAGCATTTTTCATATTTCTACCATTAAAATTCCAGATATACAAATTATGTAAGGAATGTAAATTTTGGTGTGCTTAAGTCATTGTGGCATTTTTAGAAAATAATGTTGATATAAAAGCTTAGAACTTTCATGAATATTTTAAAATTCATCTTCAAATATACAAAAAATACAGATTTTATATTACCAATGCTTCGTTGAAAGAATATTTTGGATACATAGAGAAATAAATTCTGTAATAGAATAGAACAATAAATGGTCTATTTTTCATCACAAAATGTTAATTAATTTTAGACAATTTTCTCCATAAGTTCGAATATTTTTTCTCAATGAATTTCACTAGGCATTTCAAATTGTAATCATTTTATCTGAAAGGAAAAATACATAAATATACACATATGTGTTTACTCAATAATATCATATATGTAAAAACTATTTATGGTCAAGTGTATAAATACTGGATATTTATTTTCTAAACTATTAAATTCAAATTAAAAATTTAGAAAATTTCAAATGAACTATAAATTTACTATAAAGTTAATAAGAATTTACTTTCAGCAGTAAAAAAAAAAAAAAAAAAAAAAAAAAAAAAAAACTTTGAAATTAATTTAAAAACATTATTAAAATTTCTTAAGCTTGTTACCAAGTAGTATTAATTTAATGAATAATTACCATTCATTATTTTAAAATAAACTTTAAAACCAAAATATTTTAATAAGAGATTTTAACTGAAAATACTGATTGGAATTTTCATGTCTTTCATGTAAAAACGATGGTGAAGTGAATTATAAATACTGGATATTTATTTTTTAAACTATTAAATTTTCAAATTAAAAATTTAGAAAATTTTACTTCAAAATAGATTTAAAAACATTATTAAGTTACCGCGTTCTTACATAAACATAGAATATTACTTCAAACTTTTAAATAAATTTTACAAGCACAATGAAATTAATAGTTTTAGTAATAACAATAGTTAACATCTTCTCAGTCTTCATAAAACTTATTTTGGTTACATATTATACAGAATATACCTGATCAGTCATTTCTTCCTTATATTGCATTTCATCATCTTCAAAATAACTCCATGTTTCAGATTTGCTTTTGCTAATTTTTTTTTCTTCGATGATAACAATGGCAACCATAAAATACGAATATAAATTTTACTTCTATAAATTTTACTTATAGACAAAATGTCAAGCTGTAAATCCTGAAATATACAAAGTAATAGATTTTGATACATACAATTCCCCTTTTTTCGTCTTATCTACGAATGCTTGCATTTAGTAACAATCAAATCAAAAATTGTCAATGAAATTTTAATAAATAAAGGACATACTATCAGTAAAATTTTAATAAATAAAATACAAACTGTCAAGTAATATGCAGATTAATATTTGCTTTATATTGTATTAACATTTAAATTAAAGAGTTTCTAATTTTATTTATGAAAAATTGTATTCTTATTTGATGGTAAAATGTTGTATTTGATATAATCACACTTTCAATTCAGTAGAATATATATGTTAATAATATTTCTAACGAGAAAATTAATAGTCGTATTCATGCTTTTTCGAAAATAAAAGAATTTAAAAATGTATTTATTATAATTTACTATTCATTAATATTAAATTAAATTTTGGCAGAAAATAGTATTTGAAATAAAAAATAAAATTATTGTTATATTATCAATTAATCAGAAATTTCAAATATTATAAATACTACATGAATATGAATTCAATCGAATTCATTCATTCATAGTATTTTCGAATACCAAAGTTTATATAATGGTGAAAAATCACAAATATGAAGATTTGATTTAGTCATTCAACTAATTATAAGAAATAAAGACTTACCAAAATGTTTCAGACTCTTTTTTGTCTAATTATATATTTTAAATATTCTAATAGATAGCTTTTACAAAATGGAGTACTAAATTCCTCCACTTTTAGCAAAACTAAACCGAAAGCATAGAGTCACGTGATGATTTAAACCAATCAGAGCACATCACATTTGCTTTGTGCCATAAACACGTCAAAAAAGAGTGAAAATCGCTTTGAATCGGGGATGGAGTGTTTGAACGAGAACTTTTCTACCCAATTAAGTAGAAAAGGATTCATTTTGTATCTTTAAGAAGTACAAAATATCAATCGCTCATCGAGTGGTGAAGAACCGCTCGATTTTTTTAAGAGTTTGTATTATCAAATAGGACTGGGATATTAAATCCTAAGAAAAATTCTGAGGTATATCGTAGGCATAAGTGTATCTTTCAGAGGTAGTGGCTTCAATAACGTAAATGTGAGAAACCTTCCAAAAGTGATTCTCTGCACTCTGGAAGGTAATGGATTCGTTACCTGATCTGCCAAAGATAGATAGAAGAGTGAAAATGAGCTTTAAACATTTTTAAAGTTTTAAGTTCTTCAAATATGTTGTGAAAATTTAAAATGATGATTTTTTAATCTTACATATCTGCGAATGTACGATTTAAAATTACGAAACGGCAGAATTAGGCGGCAAAAACATCTAGCTGGAAATATAGTACAATAGAACAATAAGATTGAAGAATCAGTTTATATTGACTTTAGATACATACTATAATGAATTCTTTCTAATATATACAATAGCGAAATTAAGGCCGCGGTGGCCTGATTGGTTATGACGTAGTTCTTTTTATTCGAAGGTAGTGAGTTTGAATCTCGGCTTAAGCGAAGATCCGATGTGTTCTCTAAAAACGGCTGGGGCACGTTAAAACTGGATGTTTTCGCAATGTCCTCCAAGTGAAATGATACATCTAGGGGGAGAGAGAGGCCATGTACTGGGGCTCTTCGGCTTCGTTCTTGCTTCAAAATCACGAAGACTTCACCCGGCTGCTTCTATCTAACTGGTAAAGCCCAACTTAGGACTAGGTACGTGGAAGCATGTTGCTGTAGCATCAACAATAACGAAATTAACTTCTAGTTAATTTCGATTTAGAAACTGATTCTTGTTATAAAGATTGATTAGAATAAGAGGATATTAAGCTTAATTAATCTCATGATAAATCAATAAACAAACACTGATTAAGGCATACCTAATGATTTGACGGAAAATAAAGAACGAACTAGGAAGCAAAATATATTTCCGTTTTAATTAAAATAGAATTTGAAAATTTGCAATTATATGATTTTGTTTCACTGCAAAAAGTACTTTAACAGGAATTATTCATTTATGTTAAAGTACTTTTTAACATATATATATGTGTGTGTGTATGTTTTATAAACAAATTTTAACTATCAAAATGTTTTGCAAATGTTCGATTGGTAAACATTTATAATAAAATATTGTTAGCAAATAAATACACATACATACCTATATAAATATATATATAGCAAGGATTTAATTATAAAATAGAAAAAAATTCCTATCGAAATGTTGGTTTTCTTAATTTGTTTTTTTCCACTAGTTTTTGTTAAATTAAATCTGTTCTGCAAAGGAATATACCACAAATTGGATAATTTACTCATATATTTGAATTTTTGTTAAATAGAAAACATAAAACTAACGTTGAAGAATAAAATGTTGTTATTCTTCTAAGAACACCAGATATAGATTTAAAAATTGTCTTTTCACGGTAATAAAATTTTGCCCTTTTTTGTGTATCTATATTCAGATCAATATCAAATTAGAACTGTACAACTATCAAGGAGAAACAAAGCGAAATTTAATTACGAAAACAAAATGGAAATGTTTCTGGACAAAATTGGTTAAAAAAAGAAATAATGTTGATTGATCATTCCGCACGATTTAAATAAAGAGAGATTTTGTACTGTATTTCACGCAGTTGCGCAACCACGATTGTTAATGCGTGGGATTTATGATTCTATAACACTTTTGTGATCAGTTTTCAAAAAAAATCTCAATACTTGTCACGGAGTAAAATCAAAACAATTGATCTAGCAGATCTAGGGTATATAGCATAAATATTGGCTATTTTTCACTGACTTCAGCGCACTTTAAACTGTCTAAAAAAGTGAATTTAATGTAATTTAGAATCAAATGTCTAAATGTAAATGTAATTGAAAGCTTGGTCTCCAAACTTGCATAACACTGCAACGGAAGGACATCACATTAAAATTAGATAACTTGCATAGGTTTGATTCACACATCTGTCTTACAATCAGTCGAAATCGCGAACTCATTACTTTTAAATTTACTAACGAACATTTTTATAAACTGGACAACACACACACATTATATATTAATTACATATTAATGATGTATATTTAAGAAGCAATATTATATATCGTCATAAGATGCACAATTTAATATATTTTTTTTTGTTGAACTTAATATCTTTATTTTGTTAAGTAGTATAGATCATATTCGAAAAATGGCACTTACGACTTTTTAATGCATTAAAGTAATTAAGTTTGAGCAATTTATTAAATTTTTTCATTGAAAAAAGAAATTTTATATTCGAGTGATTAGTTAATTTAAAATGACCATCATAAAAGTAGATCCTGATTTACATAATATTAACAGATCTAGAAGGAAATTCTACAAATAATAATAAATAAATTAAATAATAAGTTAAATAAAATGAAAAACAATTTCTCATTTTTTTTCTCAACCTTGTAAGAAGAAGCTACAGAATTTCAATCCCACCTCTACTCGTTTAGCTTCTTTTTTTTTTTATGGAGACAATTCAATTAATAACGAAACCGAAAGCCTGCATCCCTTTTCCGATTCCGGGCCCGACCTTTCAATTTAAACGCCACCTGGTGGCTGAAGGCAACACTCTCGTGGCCCCGTTAAGTGAACTGAAACTGCGAGTAACGGCTCTTTTCTGCTTTAGTATCTAAACGAGGAGGTAACGGGACACCGTACCAGTGGGTTAGTTTCGTTGCCGAGAGTATCTTCTTCTTCCAGGTGGTTTCTTCTTTTTTCTGAAGAGAATCGCACTGGCAAAGCCGTGCTTATCCAAAACCGTAATCTATGCGGTCATAAATGTCGCCTATCTCTGAGTTCTCGCCATGCGAAAGGATTATAGTGAGAAGTGGACATAAGTGTCCATGGCTTGGAACAGTTGTCAATTTTAAATGTTCGAAGAAAGTGCGAATTTTATAGATCGGGTCATGTGAAATATATACAAGTCTGCATTGTTTTTTTACCTGCTTATTGCTGCTTTTGCCTATCTTGAAATTACAATTACGGAACATCTCCTTTCAAGTAAATTTTTGCGTTCAATTTTCTACCGCCGATATGAAATTTTTGTCGTACATCAACTTGTGGTGCTTGACTTGCGTTTTAGGTGAGTGATATGTTTTTCATATCTTTTTATATGTAGGCTATAACTAATAAATTTAATTTTCAACCCATTTGCATTTTTAATTAAAATTTTCGAAATTATTTTAAGATTTTATAGATTAGTTAGGAAAGTTTTGAAACCTACTCTAAATGTTTTGTGATTTATGCACTTCTGTTAAATATGTGAAGATTTAAAGTACTTTTCCGCATTAACTTTACAAATTACTCTAAACTTATTCGTGTAATTTCAGTTTCATAACATAATCGGTGAACTCTAAATATGTTAAAATGGTACTACATGAATTTATACTAATGCAATTTATGTTTCACTTAAAATCAAGCTTCTGCAGTGTAAACTCATGTAAATCTGAATTTTGGGTTGATATCCAACGAAATAACTTTAGTTCTGCAATAGTAAGTCGCGGAGAAAGTAGTCATGGTCATTTTAATTTTTTGCCAACTACTTTAAATATAGTTGCATTACTCTGTGCTGTCAAAAAAAACTATTTATTAACATGCGTTTTTAGAAATTTGATTGACAACACCGCAAATTATTTTAAGTCTAGACTCGTTTAATTAAAATGAGGCACATTTGGTTGCAAGTGGAGTGCTCAGCGCGGCAGCTTTGTGAGTTACGGTAATTGTTTCTATGTCAAGGTTGGCAAAGTTGGCATGATATGCCTCTATTTTATTTTAAAATTACAAAACTAGAGAAAAAATTTGCATCATAATAGTGATATCAGATAAATGAATTAAAAACTTTTGAAATTAATACTGAAGATTTAATTTTGTTCTAGTTTAATAAAATGTGAGATCTGTTTCGTTCTAATTATTTAATCATTACAACTGCTTAGCCAAAATCTACTGCTAATAAATTATTTTAAGGAGGATAATTATAATTCAGTAAACTAATGAATTTCTAAACAATTTATGTTAATAAGTTTATAGATTATATTATATCTATTTAGCATGTTTTAGAATTTTATTTCAAATAAAGAATAAAATTGCTATTTGTCGAATAACAACGAGAATAAGAAATGAATACGATGCTATTCCTATTAGTTACGTTCTATTGTTGTAATTGTTAATATATATATATATATATATATATATATATATATATATATATATATATATTGGCTGGGAAATATATATTTTAGCATCTAGAGAATCTCTTAACAGATAAGTTTCTACTATATCAATACTTATGCTATGAAGTTAATTTTGGTTATTACTTTTAAATACTATTGAGTCGTTACTAATTAATATAAATTTACTGTTAAGCTGCAAGATTTCTGTTTATAAATATTTATTAAAAGGGGTATTACGCTATTTATTAATCCTGATTACATTGAGCAATAAATTACGAAATTAATTTTCTAAACAGCTTTATAAGAATTTTCATAATTCTTTTATTGTAAAAGAACTATGTGAACCGAATTACCAGTGTTGCATGCATCTATGTGTAATGCTATATTCTAAAACTTTCAATAAGAATTTATGTGAGATTGTTTTATAAATGCCAGACATAACGAATTTAATATATTTATTTTCATTCCCCCTATAAACTTAAAAGGAAAATTTTAATTCTTTGCTGCACGTCAACCGATCATATTTTTTTCATATAAAATTTAAATATTTGGCTTAGCGGTGCTCTGGCGTGAGATGCATATTACCAGTTAATATTTACAACAAGGGACACTTTATTAATAGCTGGAGGCTTTAGTTTAAGTTTCCAAGATCTAATTTCATGGTTGATTTCTTGTATCATATCGCCGGACAGCATTTGTTTTCGTAAATGCCTATTCACTGTATATACAGAGTGAAACAGTTTCGTTAATTTCGTCCAAAAGCCCATGATTGATATAAACATGCCGTTTAAGGGAAAGTGAATCGAAAGCGCGCTACAGCAAACAGTAGTTGTGCCAGGTTATTAAATTCACGGAAATTCACCGTAGAAAATAAATGCTACAAAGAAAAGTGGTTTGACCAGAGTCACTGGCAAAGGAAACTATTTTGCTTGGAACAGTTTTGAATAGGTACACTTTTGAAGTGTCTTAAATATTAATGAGCGAGCTGAAGGTTAGATATGTAAATTAGCGATAAATTTGTTATATTGAGCGAGTATTTTTTATTGAGTTATTTAAATGATTTTTTTTATAAGTGATAAACTAATTTCATGTCAGTTGCTAATACTCTTAAGCAAATCATTTATAACACTTGAAGCTGAATAATTAGCGCTCTAGCCTTTCATTCAGTAGTATGTGGGTTCAATTCCAACTCTGGTTTGTCAAGCTGGTAACCGAATGGTTAGCGCTGTTCTTTCGATTCAACAGTTCATGGGCTTTAATACCTTCTTGGGAGTGAATGTTTGTATGGTTCGAAATTTACTTTTAACTGTTGGTCCTGGTCTAATTAACTCGTGTGCAGAAAATGACAGTTAAGCTACTAATAAACTTAAACGCATCTGATTTTGATATTGGAATTCATTTTGAACTTCTCATTTATACAGTAATTGTATTTCATAAATGTTTTATAGATAATAAATTATTTTTATGCATTTGAAAAAAAAAAAAAAAAAAAAAGGAAACCAGGATTACTTACGTAGCCATTTTGATAAAACTACATCACGAAGCAGAAGTATAACATTCATCTCTCATTGGTCACTAGTGTCTGGGATCAAACCCGCGATTTTTCGTTCGGTTGAACGCTGTATAACCTCAAGGCCACGATAAACCAACTGCGAATCTTAAAAATCTATATCTAAAAGCTATTTTTCAGTTGTTATCCCTTGTGTAATCAAAAGAGAAAAGTAGAAGGCCAGACCAACTAATCATAGTTTTTCTCATCTTGATCTGAATCCCCTGAAGTTAAGTGTGGCTTTATGGCATTTGGTTTTCATTACAGTAACGCCGAGCTGGCAGCCGAATGGTTAGCGCTCTTGACTTCAGTTCAACAGTTCGTGGGTTGGAATCCCATCTTGGGCATGGATGTTTTTAGTGGTTCGAAATCAACTTTAAACCGTAGATCCCGGTTTAATTAGCCCTCGTGTGCAAAAAAAAAAAAAAAAAAAAAAAAAAAATGCCCTTTGATCACAAACCAAACTTGTTTCCAAAATATTAGTCATACCACATTTATGCAAATGTTTTACCTCAAATTGCTAGACAGTTCAAAAGGAAATTTTATCATTGTTTTACCAAGATAATAGTAGAATATGATCAGTGATCCAGTCTTCAATTCATGAGTTTGTGAGTTCATATCTTTGGTCTGGATACTTTTTGGCTTAGAATACACTTGATACAATACTCTTTGGATTAATCTGCGTATTAAAAAATCATAAAATGCCGTGAAAATAGTTGTATAATAGAAATTAGTCCATGTATTTTTAGAACGTGTAAATTTTTAGCTGTTGATGTATTTTATTCAAAATATTTAATGTTCCTTTTTAACTTGAGGTAGTCATAAACGTGAATAGTTGACGAATCTTGATATTAGTTAGTAACATATAAACAGTGCATGCTCACGTAAGATATGTTTTCACAAAACAAAACCTAAAAATCTACGTACATTAACCAAAACGTACGTTGGATATTTATATCTCGCAAAAATACGAGATAGTAGTTCGTTATTGGATTGTAATGATGGTTAAAATTTAACTGACTTCCATAGATAACTGAGCTGGTAGCCTAATGTTTAGCGTTGTCTTCATCCTAACAGTTTGTTGTTGCATCAGCAGGCTTCTCTGCATTTATCCCTGAGTTGAGCTCTGCCACTTAAGCAGCGAGGTGGAATATCTATGATTTTGAAACAGGGACCACAAACATAAGACTCCCAATTCTTGGATTGCTGTCCCCAGAGGTATTATTTTTCTTGGAGGACATTGCGACCACACAGTTTTAACGTGTCCCAGTCATCTCAAGCAAACACGATGGATCTTCGATTATGCTGGGATTCGAACTCCCTACATTTTAGTGAGAACGATTCCCTAACACAGTGAGTAGGTCCCGGTCTAATTAGCCCTTGCGTGTAAAAGATGACCATTGAGCGACAAATATTTGTCACTCAAACTAGAGTACCGGTAGGAAGAGAACTTACCAGAGAGTTGATATCTAACCAACATTTAAATAACAACTGCTAAAT
Organism: Latrodectus elegans; assembly: GCA_030067965.1. Taxonomy (NCBI): domain Eukaryota; kingdom Metazoa; phylum Arthropoda; class Arachnida; order Araneae; family Theridiidae; genus Latrodectus; species Latrodectus elegans. The sequence goes on from CM057813.1 coordinate 102,832,560, forward strand.
TTTCCTACTAATATCGTTAAGAACTAATTGCTGGATTGTCATCACTTTAAGATTCTATTTAACAATGCGTGGGTTATTGTTATGAACATCCATTCACATGTAGGATTTGATTGTTTAATTTTGGTTCATTGCTAATCTTTGATTTAAGAGGTGATCTCTGAAACAAATTTGCAAACCGAATATCTCAATTCTTAATGGATGTCTTGTACTATTAAGCTTGTCATCGTATTATCTAGCCATAGCTGACACCCGAAAGGTAGTTGCTGTAATCTTGGGCTCGTATTTCGTGAGTGACAAAGGCCGAATTACATTTTCATACTGTATGTTTGTAACACTTTGGAAGCAACTTTAAATTGTTAGTCCTAGTGTAACTAATCCTCATGTTTACAAAGTGACCATTGAGCGACCGATCTTTATAATATCTTAATATAAGTGAAACTTCAGTATTGCGTAAATGTGTGACCGTACATGTCAGCTGACAGATTAACAGTGTAGTCTTTAACTCAGTAGTTTGCCGGTTCAGTTCCCCATTTGCTGTGGATATAACTTTCGGTATACACCTCAAATCAATTAAGTCTCGTGTGCAAAGAATAACAGTAGCCCGTCAATATACTAAGTACAACTATTGGTCATCTTAAATTCTGTCCATAAGTAAGGAAATTGAAGTAAGATAGTATGGTAGCCAAGAACTATTTATTTCCATTCATTAGCATTAGTTAATAAACCATAAGGGCATTCCTCAACTTATTTAGCTTGATTCAGATTTTCAGTCACAGTTAAAAACAGGCATTAAAAATTCCATGCATTTAGTTTTCAAATGACCAATTTAAACGCTATTTAATTTTAGCTTTGTTGTGGCAAATTGTTTCCATTTCGATAGTTTTCTTTTTATTACATTAAATTCTTGCTTTTCTATCCATGTTTCTAAATCTAATTTTTTCAAGGTCAGGTGGCCGAGCTAGAAGCCGAATGTTTAGCTCTCTTGCCTTCGGTCCAACAGTTCGTGGGTTTGAATCCCACCTTGGGCATGGATATTTGTAGTGGTGTGGAATCCACTTTAAACCGTAGGTCCCGGTCTAATTAGCCCTCGTGTGCAAAAAATAACCGTTAAGCGACAAATAAATTAAGGTCAGGTGACCAAACGGATGTCTGCTATAAGGGGAGGGAGGATTGGAATTACTTAATTTACTGATAATTACATTCATGTAACTTAATTTTTTCTCAGAGTTTAAATTGATATGATACAATTTTCACACACAATATAATTAAAACATCATCATGGTTCCTATAACAGCAGCAATTTGCACAGTTAGAAGGCGTATTGATGTGATCTCGCTCAGTAAAAGAAAATACCGATTGTATGTTATTTGACCACTTTGTTTCATTATTTTACACTATATTTGAATTAACTTTTTCCACGTTTGATTTAATTACAAATTTTGATACTTTTATTTATAAATTTTAATCTTGTTTGGGCATTATCTCGACGCCATAGAATAAAATTTACTTTTTTTACTCGAAGTTCAGAAGAAATATCGGCTAGAATACTCTGACAATGATATGTTAAAAGTACTAAATTCGATGAAAATATAATGCAAAACTTTAGAATTATCCATTTTATAGTAAAGTAAATAAGTTTTTTGTATGTCAAATACTGCATATTTTCGGTTAATTTTTTTGAGGTTTTCAGGATCGATTTAACCGTATAACATTCCTTTACTACCCTTTTGTGGTAGTTTCGCGTTTACTACCAGTGAAAGTAATTTAATACAATTTGAATAAACTTGGGAATATTTCTGAATGCCGAAGAATTGATTTTATGTTTATGCTTATTGCATGCTAAAATAATCATTTTAGCAGCATTGCTTTTATTACTTAAAAGCAAGGTCACTTTCAATTTTGGTTCCGCGCTATTAACTTGCAGGCATGTTTAACAATTTTTGAATTTTTCCCTAGGAATTATTTAAATTGCATGTGAAGAGAAAATCTTTAATGTAATTTTTTAACGCTAAATTTTATAAGAAATTTTTTACTTTTAAATATTTTTTTTAGAAATCTATTTTAGTTTTCCGGTTTTAATCTCTTCATATGATATTGAAATAAATAAGTTCGATTTCTTTCTTTTAGTCACGTGAGTAATATGCTTAAATTATTGTTTGGAAATCTATCATTGGCATTAATTTGGATCTGGAATGTTAGGATTAAATTTAAGCACATCTTATGATAAATAAAAGAATATTTTTTACACATGAAATATTGCAAAAATGTAACATAAAATATTTAACACAAATGTTGGTCTTAAAAAAAATTAAACTTAAATTGAAATTATTTCTTGCAATATTTTAAAATATATTCAATAAAAACTTTTTGGTTCTGAATTATTTTATGTATTTTGTAATTCTATAATTAAAAATATTTATTTTTAACTTAAATTTATGAAATTAAACTTAATTTAGGCATTTAATATAAAATATTAAAATTTTTATAAGTTCAATATTTGATAAATTTAGTTGAGTTTCCACTTTAATATAATTAGCATCATCTATGATTAATGATAAATTACTAAAACAATTTATGTATTATTCGCTCATTAAAGATTAAAGTTAGTAATATCTTATTTTTGAGTTATGTTTTTATATGTATGTATGTGATGTTTATGCATTTAACATCTTACAATTTAGTAAATGTAAAATTTAATTACCAAATACTAAATAAAATTTAAATTTTTACTTTATAGTATACGGTCATCTCTAAAAGTCATTTTTAAAACATTACAGCGACATCAAAGTCACATCTTTCATGAGAAAGATTGCTTATCTTTTTTGGAAATTTATTTTGAAGTATCAACTTATTTATTTGGTTTCTTGAAAGAAAGTAAAGAAGAATCTGCTTGTGCATAGTTAAGAAATAATGGCATTATATTTAATGTTCATTTTAAATTTTTTATACATATTTTTGTATGGAATTCTCAACTTTTGATACTTAAATCTTGTTCTTTGACAGTTCTTTAAAATGGCCACATTTGTAATGACTAACATGCAAAATATCTGGTAGATAGTTTCAATTTTTAATATTCCAAACAACTTTGGTTTCACAAATACGGTCATGAAAATTCTGTTACTTTTAAGCTAGCTTTCAAAATAAAACAGAATTTTCATTGGATTACATGTATTGTCCATAGTTCTATTTTTAATATTGATGTAATACTTTCCACAAAAATACCGTATATAAATGTGAAAAAAGTTATGCCATTACTTAAATGGATACAGTTTAATAAATGACCCTGACTATGAAAAAGTTGTCAACCTTGGCAAACACACCAATCCCAATCCTAAACTTGAAAAAAAAAAATTTAGACATTTTCTTGTAAAAGGCTTCATACTTCCACTGACATGCAGTGACATATAAATGATTCTTGGAGAAAATATTTACTTTGTCGAGAAAGCTAAGAGTGTAAGAAAAAAAAAATGCTGTAGCAATCAGAATACATTGTTATGCGTAAATAACCTGGCATTATTCACAGGAGCGCATGATTTAAATCTGCATTTTATTCTCGCATTCCAAGCACGATTTGTAACGGTCAATGCTTCATAACACGATCACCAGCTAACTCTCCAAGTTTGCGAACACACAGGAAAAAAAAATTGCGCCTAAAACAGGTTTTTTGAATATGATTAAAAAACGCGATTCGTTTTCGAGAAATAACAACGGGAGGAATTATATATGTCGCCAAATTACCCATAACTCCGTTCTTTTACCTATTTGCAGACAACTTTCATTACCGCAGGATACAGACGAGAATCTAGTGCCAAAAACGTTCGATTTCAACGGTAGTCTTGCTCCGGTGAGGTCATCCGTAGGCAGACCATCCTGTTGAAGGTGCAAACGCCCTCGGCTATTACAGAACACCTTAAAATAAACAAAAACACAATCCGGAAAATACTGCCTTCCTTTTTTGAATTCGTTTGGCCTCCTTATTGAATAAGACCCAGCTGCCTGTTTTGTTTCTGGTGTTGGAACAAACTACCCATGGGCTACTCGTGTGACCATTCGTGTCCAGTCGTGTTTGTGCTGATTGCGACAGACTTTTTTCCTACCTGTCAAGACAAATTCGCTGTTGGTTCGTCTTCATTGACAGATGTGATTTGTTCTACCAGCCCTGACGTACTTGCGTGATCTGTAAACAATAAGAGAAATAAGTTAACGCCAATTTTTGTAATTATTGGTTATGGGCTGGCGATTTTCAAATTTCTGACCCCATCACCCCTTTCTTAGGTATAAACTACTGCACTTCCTTTTTTCTCACAAGCATACCGATTCAAAGACTAGATGTCCCAGCTATTGAAATGAAGGAATTTTGATTGAGAGAAGAGGTGTATGAATCGTGATTTTTAGAGCTAATGATTAAATCTTTAATATCCACAAACTCTTCCGTAGTTTCGCTGGAATGATTTTCTATATTTTTTACGCAATATTAGAAAAGTAAAAATTTAGTACTTTAATTTTTTTTCTAGCGATAGTCTTATAACCTTCAACATTCTCCAATTTCCTGCATTAAATAATCCAATTAACAAAGTAAAAAATCGTAATACTTTCTTCAAGAAATTGAAGAAAGCAATTCTTATCAGATTATATTTCAATTTCATATTCAATAAAACTTAGTTTGGAGTACTGAGCTTGACTTTGAAAAACATTAACGTTTACAATTTGAGTCACTTTTAGTTATTTAAAGCTGGTTCTTGTACTTTTAAACTTTTATAAGCGCTTAAGTGAGAAATGTCTAAGGAGACATTTGCCATTTAAATGTTCATAAAATTTTCTAGTTTTGGAGCATTTAACATCTTGTGTTCTTAATGACACTAACTTCAAAATGACTCCTAGCAAAGAATACAATATCAATGCGTTAGAAGCACTTCAAAAAGGTACTGCGCAAGAGTGGGATCCAAAATAAGGTGTCTTGTGGCAATAAATAATTAGTATTTATTATTTCATCTGCACATAAAATTGGGAATACTAAACTGTTTATTTTGAGTTCAAACAGCCAAGGATTTTACCAGAGAAATCGCGAATTGCTTTCTCATCATAGATATTTTTAAGATGTAAATTCCTGTGGAAATAATCAAAGTTTGAAAATGTAATCACAGAACGACAGGTCCAATCCGCAGTAGTTAGTTTCTCAACATTTAATTGCAGATACAAGCTTCTGGTTGAAACTTCTTTTTGATTACAAACTGCAAGAGTAATTTCCACATTGTTCTATTTATTGTGCACCGTAGTTTCAGACTTGCACTTAATATGAAACTCTTGAAGTCATTAAAGAGCTATTCAAAAGTATTCGTTTGACATTTTCATAACAATTCTAAGAAATGAAATAAAAAATGACTAATATTAAAAACTGGAAGTCTGTATTTATGTTAAATAATGCTGAGAATGAAAAATTTTCTTTACATGTGTTCAATACGAAAAATTAAAATCGCAAGTAAAATCTGATTGGGTAATAATGTATTACCATGCAAAAGAGTGCTTTGTTTTGAATAAGTTTTTTGCATGGCATATTTTTTGATAAACTTAATAAGACTCACTTTTCATTTAGAAATTATCGATGAAACTTCTTAATTATTAAAATGCACAACTTAGAAAGTTCAAAAATAAATTAAGAGCTTTGAAATTTTTAAATTTTCTGCTCTTCATACTTAAATATAAATACGGTTAAAGTTTAGCTTTTTGATCCATATGTTAAAACTTTCTTTTGAAAAAATGTGCTATATGAAATTAATTTTAAATTGAAAGAATAATTAAAATGAAAACAGAATAAAATACATTAAACTGTGTTGTCTGTTAGCTGAAAAGTGCAATACATTTTAATATCCGCTGCATATAACATTTGGAATGAACATTTCGGAGATAATGGGCTATGTTCATTTTATTAAGAAATAGGGGATGGGTAGGATTCAAATACAAATATGCCTGCAAAAATTAAAAATGCAGATATACTATTCAATAGTGGCTGGATCGAATAGGTGACCCTTCCCTCTCGGAGTGTGAGCCATTTACAGTTTTTCGCATTTTAATCGCATGTCCATATTTTACCCATTATCGTCTACAATTTAATTGGATATTTTATCTGATGTGTTAGGGGATGCACCCCACAGAAACCTATTTGCCTTTTTAAGAGCAATAGGTTTCTTACATATTATTTGATTTATGATTAAGATTTTGTGTGTATATATATATATACATATATTTTTCTCCTTATTTTATATGTACGGTTTTAACTAGGTTAAATATATTTTTTGTGCTTCAAAAAATTTTAATGTAGCTGGGGTATTTTTGAAAAATAAAAATAACTATAAAATATGTCGATGGAAAATTCTAGTTCTGGCGCAGTTTCCCCGTTTTTGGACCTGCTTCATTAAACCTAATCATTCTCCACTTGCAATATTAAGTTCCCAATTAAGCATGTGTATAAGAATGACGTATGGATAATAACCTAAAGTAACTGAATATTTTTTATTCTGATTTTGCCAATATATTTCAGCAAAGCATCAGATCCCACCATGTTTACCATTGTAAATAGAATAAATTAAAAATAGCTTCCATTCTGTCAGACTTGTTAGTTCTCATAATATATCAAAAGGAAATTTAAATGCTCTTAATTTTTCAGTCATGCAGACATAAAGTTGTTGTATAGAATGCATCAAACATTAACAAATATAAAATTGGAGAAAAATGCGAGATTAAATAAATTATTCAAAATATTTTTGGTTAAATATTTGAATTAAAACAGAAAAATTAACATACTATAAAATATATATATATGTTAAAGTGCAAATGAAATATATTAAATTTAATGATTTTGAAAATTAGATAAGAAAATTAAGGTACGTAATGTTTGATAATTTAGTTAAGAGATTTCCCAAAGTATATATACTTGTAAAACCACTCTTTGGTGTGAAACGTTGCAGGTTCAATACCAGCTACTGCTAAAAAATGGGCAATGGTTATTAATTTTGTTTCCTAATATAACTTTATCAGAATATGTGCGTATTTTTAATGTAAATTGTTTTGATTCTTTTATTTTCAAATTTGTATTTCAAATTAAAAATTATTTGCAATTTAAAAAAGGAAGCTTTATATTTTAAAAATGGCTTTCCATTCTTTAAAAATTAAATCTTATAACGAAATTTCTTGAAATAATAAAATTCGTAAAACTCAATGTGTTGCGTCTGAATTTTATTAAATGCGAAATAAATTCTCAAAATTTTAAACTCGCAAATTTAGTTGAAAGTGTTACATTTTATTCTTTTATAAATTTGTAATAATTCACTGTAAAAGGTTGAATTCAAATTAAAACCTAATGTTCTGCATTCGAATTGTTTTGTTTTTTTTCTCTGGAAGTGACTCTAAATGCTTGAATAACTCGCTAGTTTAACCGTAAAATGAATTCCATTTTTTCTTTCGAATGAGCAAATATTTTTACAAGTAAATAGAATTAAATGCAACTGTTCATGCGGTAGAAGGAAAATCTTATTTTTATTAATTTCTTCATAAATAAAAAATAAACAAGTTTCTTGCGTGGAGAAAAACTAGCTTCCGGTCATAGGTATTTAATGCAGCATTAGCCAATCGTATTTAAATATGTATTTACATATGGTAATACTTATGTAATTGGTTCCTTTTTTGCGGTTAATTCCTCAAATTAGAATAAACTGTATTGTGCCAGAATCTTAATTGTTTCAAAAAGGCTTTTGTGTTTGAATTTCAGAGTAATTTAATGTAATTAACTAAACATATATAACAAGCGTTCTCGAGCTTTTCTCTATATAGGCCCCTTTTTAAAAATCTAATTTCCTTCTCTAATTTTTCTTTTGAATATATAGGAAACAATATTAATAAAACTACCCGTTAACACTTAAGATAGAAGTTTGATTAGATATATTAAAATGTGACTCTTTAGAACTTATTTTCATTTTATTGTATTTTTAAATTTATTATTGCCACCTAATGAATTTCTGGAATGATCCAGGAATTGATCTTTTACCCGTGTTTCTAAGGTAAGAACAAATTTAAACGTTACTGTGGAATATTGTCCCAATTTTTTTATACTTTTTACTAAACAAAATTTGTATTATAAGAATAGCGATATTTGAAATATCATGGCAAATAGATTATACCCAGTAAACTAAAATATATAAACAATATTTTATATAATTTTCATGAGAACTAACAGTTCTCTGGCGAGTGATTCAGCTGTTCGTGGATACGAATCTTATCTTAAGCATGTATGCTTACAGGTGGTTTGAAATCCACCTTAATTTGTAAGTCTCGATCTAATTAGCCCTGTTATTTAAAATGTGACCTTTTGAACTATAGTCTAATCTATCAGAACCTTTTGTCCATAAAATTACCGTGTATTTAGATTTTATAATTACAAAAAACCTAGAGTACCCATACAAAACAGATGACAATTTAGAAATGAAACTTCAATCTTTTGTTGCAAAACATTGGTTAGAATCGAATTCGATATCATATTCTGGAGTACCATAGTTGAATTGACAGCTGAACGAGTAATGCTCTATTTTTCAACTCACTATGTCAACAATATTCATAGATATTTGTACTTGGAAATTTACTGTATAAGCGGTTCCCGATTGAATCAATGTATATGTGCAAAAACTAATCGTAAATTCGTAAATCAAGCAAATAAAGGATCTTAACTCTGCTAAAATGATCCCACCATTTTCTAAGATAATTACAATCAATTTACTTATCCTCATTAATATTCGTTACATTCCACAAATTTTACTGAGTCCGTGTGTAACTGACAATAAATATCGCATTGTAGGCACATCCACCCACACACGCTCTTTTACAAATTTTCATGCCAGCTCAGTTCAGAAAAAGGGCCACGTGGAAGTAGCGAAATGAATTCTGCGCACCCTCATTTAAGAGACAGTCAGAACGGGAGAATATTTGACTGCCGGGTGTGGTCTACAGGTTTGACTTTGAAAATTCATTAGCGAACACAGCCACCGAAGTTGCTTTTTGGAACACTTCCGAACGAGCACTAGGGGAGGGGAATGTCGCAAGCTGTTGAACTGGCGGCAGGTTGGTTTTGTTTTTAATTGCTCCTTATTGAATGTTGGGTACTAAATGCACCAAATAGATAAGAAAATTCATGATTTTTATCAAGGCGAATTAGTTGAATATCTCATTGTTTTTTTGTTGACTGCCTGCTGAAAGTGTTAATTTGTTTGTTGAGATATGTTCCAAATTCTCTTTATTTTTCTAATTTATTGAGCATTGATAAATAACTTTTTAATCTAGATTTCTTGAGTGATCTGGATTATTGTAGAGTATTAATTGTGTTACTTCATCGCTTTTGTGTCAAAACAAGTCATTTACTGTAAGCTGTAAACAAAGAAACTTTAAACCAAAGTTTGTTCCATATGGAATGTAAAATATATTTATAATAAAAGTGAATTAATTATTTGGAATGCTAATGTCAAATGAGTTTAAAATAAAAAAGCTTTATACAATGTTATATATACACTATCATCTGGACTTGTTGGAAATATGTTTACTAAAAATTGATATTATTTACTTTGTTATTTGTTATTCGAATTTAAAGCAATTTATTATTAACTCCATCAAAGCAGACTAATTAGCTTCAATCTGTTTAGTCATTTATGAAATTTAAATTTATCATACACACATAAACATTGTTAAAAAATGTTTTAATCTTTTTCTTAACTTACACTATTGATCAAACATTATCCTAAGCAGTTTAAAGTAACGCAAATATAGATTGTATTGAAAAACAGAATGATAAAAAAAAATGGTGGAGCATTTATGCTTTACTAATTGTTAAACAAGACTTGCAGGGAGAATTTCACATAAGTTATGGTGATTTTTTTTATAACTTTTTAATAATGGTATAAAAATTTTGTATTTATAAAATATAGACGAGAATTTTATTGATGTATGTAATTAGGTAACGATAATCTAAAAATTATTTCATAACTTTAAATAATTATAAAAGATTTCTGGAGAAAATCAGCTTTCCAATTTCTGTTTAAGATGTTCATTTTATGCTTTGTTTAATAGATGTATTGAATGCTCATTTTGTGTGTTCTTAGCTTATAACAGTAATACTAAAATTTTCAAAACTGTAAAGTATTAAAGCAAATGTACTGAACTTCTAAATCACTGACTTGTATTTTGATACAGTTCATTATCTGGGTTATCGATCTTGCTTTGAGTTTAACAGTTCGTGGGGCTCGAATCTCACCTCGGTCATGTATATGTATTGCTCCATATCCACTTGAAACTGTAGTTCTCGGTCTAATTAGCCCTGGTGTGCCAAAGATGACAGTTGAACGACAAATTGACAAAGTTAAGTGATTTTTAAAAATATTACAAATTTGCGTAATTAGAGTAAGTTTCTAAAAATAAATACGAAAACTGTATAGCAGTTTTATTTACTAAATAGAGAACTACGAATGTGTATTTTCTTAAAATTGTTTTAAAAATAGTCACTTTTATGCTAAAATATTTGCAGATAGCCATTTTACACTGAATAATTCAGTAGAAATTTAGCCAAATCTGAAACAATTCTAAAAAGAAATCAGTATTTTTTGAACATACAAGATTAGGACACTTCTAGTTACAAAAATAACAAAAGTAGTTTTTGCTTTAAGATAATTTTAATATTTTTTCTAAAACAGTTGTCATCTTTTCATGATAATTTAAACTCTTTCAAGTTAATTGAACTTCCCAGAAATTAAAACATCGAATTAGTTTAAATTAGTTACGTAATAAAAATAGTAGTTCGTTAACGAGTTAAATATCGTTGGTTTGCGATTAAATATGAAACAGAATCATTATTAAGAATAAATAATAGATTAAGCTCAGTTTCTTTAAATACATTTAAAATAAGTGATTAAAAATGTAATAATTTTTCAAACACTTTAAGATTTTCCAATTTCAATGTTCAGTTTTTTTTTCCAAGTTTTTGGAAAATTCTTAAATTTGTTACAAAATTTAAATTTAAAATGGTATAGCATAAGTAACTGTTAGTTAAATTTTTAAAGGCAAAATGCCTTTTTTTATCGTAATTTTGAATACATAACCATTTATACAAACAGTAAAATGACCTTTAAACGGGAAGAGCCGATTTAAACAATCGACTGCTTTAGGAAATGTAACTGTAATTTATTAAAATTAATAATTGTGCTGATACCAACCATACTTAGAATTAACACATTAATAATTTATCAGTCTAATGCAAATTTCCGTGGATAAAAATAATTCTTGAAGTAAACATTCGCATAATGATATCGGTATACAATGCATAATTAATTGCTTAATATTGTCTCTTCCTGCTATCATTTTAGTTTTAAAAGATTGTCTAAAATATTAAGTTTCTTTCAACATTCGAAAAATTTAAAAATAAAGTTTTATAGAGGAATTAAAAGGATTCATTTTTAATGTATAATAATTACATTCTGCATATTAACTTTGAAATTCTTCAAATTTTAAAATTAATGAAATCTTTAAAGCAAAATTTAAATTTAAGATGATTGTAAGAAAAACTGTATATGAGGAAATGTCCTAGTTAGCCAAAATTTACTTTCGTGTTTGAAAGCAAGAAAATATGTACTTGAGGAAATCGTTGATTAAAAATTGTTGCATAATATCTAGCTAAAAGAATTGTAATTAGTTAACCTTTTTGCATTTATTAATAAGAGATTTTCCTGGAAAAACTTCCGTTTAGAAACATACTTCGATTAATGTATTCCAAATATTTATCTATTCTGTTCATATAGAGAAGCGACACTTATGGTCAGTAAAACTTTAAGTATGATGGTACTTTCAGAATTCACAGCGTAGCCTTATATGGTAATATGAAAATGTGAATCTCACTTGCTCTAACTAATGATTTATTAACTGATTTCGAGAACATCTAATTGCAATCCTGCCTTATCGTCTCTGTGTCAGCACTTACCATAGATGAAGCTCGAAGAACATTTGCACAGTCTTGATTTCCATGAATATTTAAGTACTTTTTTAGTCATTCACCTCCGCGTTTTTACTTTCCACTTTAGAATGTTATAAATATTCAGATGTTTGGCGCATTAAGTGGGAATAGAACAGAAAGTTATCGAATCACAAATATTTTAAGATTTTCCTTGTGTTCGTATATTATGGTTAAAGCTCTTATTGAATATGAATTAAAAATTTTTTTTTTGGAGTTTTACCTTTTACGTATTATACAAAATTCAAATATTAATTTCGCTGCTTATCATTCCAATTAAGTTTAATTTATTAAAATATTCAAGATGGAATAATTGAATGCTTTTATTTACATAAAAGCTTCAAAAGCATTAGTTATAAATTATAGAATCATCTTTTTTAGTAAATTGTTTTTATATTTCAAGTGGAAGATCTTAAACTCTGTGTTATCAATGACACTTGGACGAGCCATGCTCTATGTTTTGGCTGTGCAAATGCAAGTCAGTAGGATGTATCTTTCGTTTAATCAGAGCACCACGAAGGTGAAAGTACGACTTGCTCTTCAAATCCTTTGATAAATGGTATCACCAGAGGATCCACTCTCTCAAATGTGACGTTGATCTGAAGGGGGAGGAATTATATATGTAAATTAGAGAGTTAAACGGGGCCGTGGAAGCCTAGTGTATCGGTCTTCCATCCGGAAGGGATTCGATTCCCAATGCCGCCAAAGACCCACCTAGTATATGCGATATTTTCTCCAAACCATTTTACCCATGGTAAATGCTCAACGGCCGACCACAGAACTTTCCATTCCTCAGATTTACCGAGCACGTATATCGCATATACTCGGTGGGTCTTTGGTGGCATTGGGAATCGAATCCCTTCCTGACGGAAGACCGATACACTAAACATTAGGCTACCACGGCCCTGTTTAACTCTCTAATTTACATGTAAAGTTCCATTTATTTAAACCATATTTAAAACCTAATAAATTCAATAGAAAATGATTTTATTTCATAATTGCGTTCTTGAGTACAGCAACTCATGGGTTTGATTCCTATGATTATGAATCCTAGGAGTTAGCCTCGTTTGCTAAAAATCTGTAGATAAAAACAACCAAAGCCCATGAAGTAATATTTTAATTTATTAATCATAACTATTATATATTCCATGCAATAAAATTTTTTTTTATTTTAGAGCAGATTTCTTAGTTTCTGAAGCTTTTATGATGGAGTATACTAGTTTTAACCCCTTTAAGATTTAGCACTTTTTAAAATGTGTGAAGATGGTGAAACTTGCGATTATTTATTTAATGAAACAAAACCATAAAATGAGCATTTAACGCATCGCTTTTTTAAATATACGTCTAGGTAGAAGCCGTGTATCAAACTTGGATTACAGTTTAAAATTCAAAAAACATTCATTTTATTCGAAGTAGCCAAAAAATAGCAGAATACTAAAATTATATCGCGCAATGTGTAGACATTTTAAAAGCAAAACAAATATCAAAATTTTTTAAAAAATGAAGGAAAAAAAAAAAAAAACAAATCGATCGCTTGAAGCAATTTTGTTTTCATTCCCCACTAAGGCCTCTTTCACACCAGACGATTTTTATCGCACGATAAAATGTCAATCGATGTTTTATCGTGAGAAGTTTAAAAAAAAAAAATGTTCTCTTTCACACTGAGAAATGATATTTTTCGGGGACCAGTCTATCGTGTGGTTTTTTAATAACTTCTAATGATAAAATCGACGAGTTTTCCATCGTATGATAAAAGTCGTCTGGTGTGAAAGAGGCCTAATTTTTATTATAACAAATCCTGTAAAAAAGAAAAAGTAAAAACTCAGTTTGTTCATAAATGTAATTATTTTTAATCGATTAAAAGACTGAAAAATAAACAATTTTATACACCAGTAGAACTGACCTCATAAAAGAGCAAAGGAGTCCATTCATTTAAGACTTTTCTTCCCCATTAATACTCTTTTCCCCATTAATATTCTTAATGATTTTCGGATATTAATACTAAAAAAATATAAAAGGTTCATTTGAACATTTTAACCTATGGATTATCAGATGAAAGCAATTGAGTGTAAAGTAAAAGTTTACAATCACAAATCTTTTAAGTGAACTAAAAAAATCATATGAGAAGTAATTTATAACAAATTGAATTCCTTGTAACAAGTATTCAAGGCACAAGCTAATTTCGCGTAATGTAGTATTACGTATATATATGGGGATAAGAAGGGTGATTTTAATTCAGAAGTAGAAGGAACAATCGCATACATTATAATGTAAGATTTTAAAAGTGTAGAAAAAGCGGATTTGTGTATGTGTTATGCTTAAGTTATTACAAAAAATTAGCCACTATTCATGTTTTTTCTCTTTATATTTAACAAATTTGTCATTTTTTTCAAACATACCATCCTCGAGTTTCAATCTGGTTTTACATGTGGATGATTATTTCGCAAGATTGAGAACAAACATTCTTGGATACTGAGATTTTTTTACTTAAATGAGATTTATTTTCCATTAGTAAGATGGCGAAATAAGCGAATTCAATGAGAATATGTGATAAACTATAGGCTCTCTACAAAATAGGAAAGAGTACTGTAAAACGAGAAACTACCTTTATATATGATGAGAATTTGTATTTCCGATTTTGAATGTGATTACATGAACCAATAGCTTACTATATACTCCAAGAATCTGCGTTTCTGTTATTTATATATTGTTTTTATCTTGCTGAATTTGCACTTGCCACGGCTGGAGCAAGATTGACTCAGTCTTTCATCCCTTCAATGGGTCGATAAAACTAAGTACCAAGCAACATTAGAAACAAAATATTGTGGGTCTCGTCGTTAGGTTAAGCACCAGGACTTACAATTTGCATCCTTGGGTTTTGGTCTTAAACGACATGGACACTGTAGGCCTTGGTCCTACTGACTGACCTGTCATTGACTTCAGTTTTTGAATCTACTCTCAAGTTTTGAAATGTACCTAATATGCTTCAAAAGTATTTGAACTCGTGTGGAAAAATAAACTCTAAAACGAAAAATAAAAAATCAAGTTGCGTAAAACTGGTTTTTATTCAAAACTTTTTCAAAAATTCTATTTTGATAGTTGAATTTTCAACGCTGTTCATAAGCTCGATTGAACAGTAGTTTCAACTATCACCGTAGACCTAATTTAACTTGGAATCCATTTTCTACGTTTGATTCTGGTTGAGAAAGCCTTAGTGCATTAGAAAATGTGTATGTGAACTACATCAAATTCTAATAAATTGCGATTTTCTGTAATTATGTGAAATACTCCAGAACCATATAAAAAAGTATAAGAATATGTGAAATACTCCAGAACCATACAAAATACATTTGTGTAAGCCACTGAGTAAGTTTTAATCTCTGCCAAACAGAATCGTATAATTTTATGTATTTGATGTTAATAATATTGAAATATTTTATGCTAACGTTGTTAGCTTTTATTGAGGTTGAACTTTTGAAGAAAGAGTTAATGTATTTTAGATGGTTCAAATTGCAAGAGGTCAATGTCGTTCTGCAACTTGCCCATCGTGGTGGGCAATTCGAAAATAACTACTCAGCAATAAATCAACGCCTGCTTCCAGATTCATTGTTTGATAAAAGAATCAAAACTTATTTTAAACCGCACACATCCGGAGTCTGACCTTTCTGAACTTTTATGGAATGTAAGAAATCGGTACAAGAGCACCTTGAAATGTCTCGAAAGTGGTGGAGTAAGGTCTCAAGAACATTTTAGTCTACTTAAACTATTTCTTATGAGTTAACTAAAATTTGTTATTAAGTGATAGTTAGTATTTTCAATTTATAAATTTTTCTCATTTCGACTTAATGTTAATGTGGGAAACTAATTTGTAATTCCTTTTAAAGTTAATGCAAACTTAATTGAAAATTGTTATTATAAAAAGAATAAGTGCACGAGGAAAAGATTCTTAAGTTATCAGTTGAGAAATAATTGAGATAAAAGAAAATTTCTGAGATTTATATTTAAGCTTGGTAGTTGATTCACTAGCGCTTTTTGATTTATTTCATTATATATGTATACCATACCGGGCAGAAAAAATTTTCAATTTTGCTTAAATGAGTGGGTGGAACTTGATTAATTCCGCATAACGTTTTTATAAATAAAATCTGTGCTTCTTTTAAAGTTAAAGTGATATAAAATTGAGTAGATGAATAAATGGTATAATGAATTCCTATTGGGAACTCTAAATAGTTCTGGTAATTTATAAGAATTATTATTTATAATGTAATTCATGCATATTCACATAAGAGCTGAAAAGTGCTAAGTTCTCACGAAAAATTGATATTTTGAAATCGATTTTCTCTAAGATTTTGAATAAAACTGGTATAATATTACTCGAATCAGTAACAAATGTGAAGAAATGTTGTGTGGCTACATTAGCACTGTAGACTCCCACTTCAAGTATGGATGTTTATTTCGTGGAATCCATTTTAGAGATTATGGATCTCCAGTGGTTGGTGTATTAAATCCCGATCGAAAAGGTACTATCGCGACAAACTCCCAATCAAGATAAAAAAAAATATTATAAAAATCAAACTAGCCTGTACTCTGGTTTCATTACTAAACACTACTTTGGTCTGAAGTTGTATATAATTAATGCGATAAATTTTTCGTAATTTTATGAACTGACTTATGATTATAAGTTGTATGTATGTAAAAGGAAGCACAAGTTTTTCTGTGGTAAACAATTTATGTAGTTTTATGATCTTTCTTGAGGTTTTGACTAATCATCAAAACGAAGTTGTGTCCCGCTGTTACAGGAAGTTATCGGCATCTACGGGTTTTCCTATAGCACATCGCGAATTAATTTCTTGACTAACCCATACTCAGCGGGGTACTCGTCATACAAATCGAAGGGGTATCTGCACTCCAGGGTTTTTAATCCATGGAATAAACACTTCAAGGTGAACAATATATTCAGTGTTGCATTGTAAAAAGCTGTCGAAAGCTCCAGACATGCTACTTCCTCTGCTGGTGGTGATATTAACGTGGATTACACGACCACTTGCTGTGAAGTACAAGCTGGCTCCTTTTTGATATTGCTCGTTAAGAAGGGCTAACTTGTTGAAACCAGTCTCAAAAGCTGTTATATCAGCCTCTTGCAATTCTGTGGTAATTTGATATTTGAATAGTAATTCGGTTTCGCGGCTTTTTTCTGAGTTTAAGTATTTGATAGATCAAAGGTTAAATTTACGCAATTGTAGAATATTAGAAAGGATTGAGTTTTATCTTTGAAGTTTGTCATGCGGTGCATTAATTTAAAGGTGCAATAAACCAATATACTTTTGAAATTATTTTAACTAAATACTTAAAATTATGATAAAAAAAAACGTAGTGTTTGGGGTCAAATGGCTTATGAAGGGTATGCTTTATAGTGGTCTTAGAAGATACTTAAGTTCTATAACTGGAAATCTATAGAAGCTGAAAATGGTATACCTTAAAAATAATTTCTGTAAAAATATATACTATTTTTCAGAATACTCATCACACGAACTTCATTTGACATATCAATTTACTTTTGATGTGAATTGTAATGTGGTATTTTGTCTACGATCTTCTTAAATTTTCTGTTTGGAAGGCTATTTATAAAGTCAAAATGCAGTATGGAGTATATATCATTGGCTCTCATTATTTTTAATTAACATTACTTATTCCTATTTACTGGTATTTTAGCTTTCCTTTCAAGAAAATATCGAAATTTTTCTTCAGGTTGAATTAATGTAACTTTTTGTTGATATAGAATTTTGGAAATAAATTTAAATCTAATGAGAATTTCTTAAAGAGATTCATTGAAAAACTTCTTGTTGATTTTGTCACTTGAAGTAAAACTTTTCTATTTTGTGCTTTAAAATATATTGTACAACATTTATTTTTCTTACAGTCGGCTTATAATTAACGACTAAAATAATTAGAAATGCTTTTAATTATTATACAAACTTGTATTGCTTAGCTTTGACAGCTTGTTTTCTACACTTGAAGTAACATGTTTCAAAACATATACTCAAATGGTAGTCTCTAATTTTTGAAATGCTATAAATTTGATTCATTTGCAGTTATTTTAAGATAAATTTAATCAGATATCCGTTTTTTTAAAGCAAGATTTGTACACTTTATTTATTAAAATGTAAATTTGCTTTATGAAGGAGAGGAATCTTTCAATGAGTTGTTATTATATAATCATATAAATAATATGTAAACTGTCTAATTTACAGTCATAGGTATGTTGATTTGCTCATAAGATTTTCATTTAGGACAAATTATGGGGACTATCACTTTCTTTAACTACTCTGTTCATATATGGTAAAATAGGAATGCATTCCAGACAAGTACAAGATCCTAGTATATTTTGGCACTTCCCTTTTATCCACATGTGCGTTATTAGTAGCGTAATATTCACGCATGGGTAAAATGTATATTAGTGGTCATGCGCAGTGTCAAGATCTACTGCTTTATATTGTCATTCATGTGATTCTTTTTTATATTTTCCTCTTCGAGAAATGTATCCAAATTATGAAACTGCCGTATAAAATTCTACGCAGTACTAAAGTGCTTAAGACTTTTCTATGTCTTACAATATAATTAAAATAAGATGTTCATTGCGAAGTGTTAAATTATAGTTGTTATTATATAATCATATAAATAATATGTAAACTGTCTAATTTACAGTCATAGGTATGTTGATTTGCTCATAAGATTTTCATTTAGGACAAATTATGGGGACTATCACTTTCTTTAACTACTCTGTTCATATATGGTAAAATAGGAATGCATTCCAGACAAGTACAAGATCCTAGTATATTTTGGCACTTCCCTTTTATCCACATGTGCGTTATTAGTAGCGTAATATTCACGCATGGGTAAAATGTATATTAGTGGTCATGCGCAGTGTCAAGATCTACTGCTTTATATTGTCATTCATGTGATTCTTTTTTATATTTTCCTCTTCGAGAAATGTATCCAAATTATGAAACTGCCGTATAAAATTCTACGCAGTACTAAAGTGCTTAAGACTTTTCTATGTCTTACAATATAATTAAAATAAGATGTTCATTGCGAAGTGTTAAATTATAGTTCTCTTAATTATATAAAAATATATTGAAATATTACGTCAGTGATTAAATTGTACGTCAGATGGAAAGATTTCTAAAATATAAATTTCATAAATTTCAAAATGTTCTTCAGTAAATTATAGGTGATTCATTAATTGTTTCTAATTTAAAAAATAGGATTAAATTATAATGGCAAATGATGCATATCAATATTACGAAATATTCACAATAGAAATATAAAAAATCCGAAATTATATCAAATCACAATTTTTCGGGGTTCGAATTTGGATTGGTAAAAATTGAATTGTATTTGGCGACAAAATATCCTGCCAAACCCGCACCAGTTAATAGGATTTTACCATCCACACTTATGTTAATATTAGTGATTAACGTATAAACATTGACAGTTTATCAATCAACATTTTAAAAGATTTTATCGACAGGTGCCTAAGTGTGGAGGTTAACTCAATATTATAAAAAAGTAACATTAATCATAAAAACATCAACCTCAGTGTTGCCACAAGGTACGGATAGGAAAGTATTTTTCTCTTCCAAACCGGACTTGGATAAATGTATTCATAACACGATAACGCTTTTGTACGAGATGTTGAAATCATAATCTAAAGAGCTAAGAAAGTTCGTTCTTCACGACCTCTCTTGTGTGGAGAATCACAATGACAAATGCCTTGTAAGCCGTTTCCTATCACGTAAGTTGCAAACTTAGCTTCTTTTTCGTCCACATGATTACTTCCAAAATAGAACGAAGGAATATAAAACAATTCATAGTATCTGGAACTCTTGAAATTATTCTTAGAAAAAATGTGACTTAAATTGATTTAATTTTTAATTGAGGAATTTGTTTTAACAAGTTGAAAATTCTATTCTACAGTTCATTAATTTCGTATATGTATTTCTAGGAAATTTCAGTGTGAAAAAACGTTTAGAGTTGTAAATATGAACTGCACTTAAAATTGCAGTGGAAACGAATACTTAATGCATAAGCAGTGTGTATAATTGTCAAATAAACTAGCATTGTTTTAAATATAAGAACCCCATTAATCTTACATCAGAAATTTATAGAAGTAATTTTTCAAAGAACAATTCTTACCAGAATAGACTTTGCAGCATATACCTTCATAAAAAACTAATGATTTTACTTTGTTAGGTCCTACAATAGTAATAAGTTTTTTTAATACAGATTTGCAATTTTTATAGCAGATTTGCACTCAAAATGCAAAGATTGGAAAGAACACTGTTTAAATATTGGATGTAAAAATTGAAAATTCTAGGTGTTTCTTGAATCTTTTTTTTTTCCACTGGCAGATTGTAGATAGTTACAACTGCAATAGTCTATTAATATATTGTTCTCCGATACCCAAGAAACAGGCCAGAAACAGAAACCTCTTAGCCGTCGAGGTGTTGCCCCGGGTGCACCACAGGGGGTGGGCCACCATCACACCCTAACACATGCCTTAGGGACCCGTTTATGGGGTAGGCATCATTCATACTTCATTCACACACACAAGGAAAGGATAAAGACAGGATAGAGAGAAAGTACATCCATGCCTGAACTGGGATTTGAACCCCGGACCTTCCTATCCATAGTCAGGCCCGCTGACCATTAGACAAGTTGGCTGGCTTGTTTCTTAAATCTAAAATGTCTTATGAAAATTATTATTTCATTAAAATTTAAGATGCAAACAGCATTTTCAAACAGTATAAATCGGTGTGAAATTGTTGTGCCATAAAATTTGCTTTTTAGATTAAAAATTAATGTATTGATTTCATATTAGAATAAGGAATCTTGTAAAATATTAGTAATTTCCATTATTTTTAAAAACAGAACTTGAGATTCATAATGCAATAAATACGGTTGTTTTTTACAATATTGAGATCTATTTGTCAAAAATTATTTCTGATTAGTGTATAAAAAATGAAATCAATTCGAGATTAAAATGTTATACTATATTTAATCACATGCTCTTTTGATATTTTGTTGAAATATTTTTACTTAAACTTTTAATTAAAAATACTAGAAATATCTTTGAGCCGTTTTCCTACCACAAATGACCATTCTTCACATTGATTTCTAAATTATCAGGGACAGTTTCTCCATACAGGAATTTTTATTTTTACAAGTTTAAAATTTTATATCATCTAGGTGAAGTTAAACAACGTATTGAGAATATCAAAATCCCAATAAGAATGATTAATGAGATTTTCTACAGTGAAAGATGAAGTCTCATTTAGAGCAAACAGAATTGAGCTTTTAAGAAAAACGAGAATTTCTGTTCTGTACAGTCCATTACTTTCTCTATTAAATTGAAAATGTACTTGATGAGAAAAGATAATTTACTTCAACAAATGCAAAATGATGCACGAGCAACGGCAACAATATATCCGCGGTAATACATCTATGGTATCACATGTTAATGATTGGTTAGTCTAGGTTTTACTTTTATTTGAAAATATTGTGTATTGCTTCTCAGTAAAAGTTCCAGATATTTATGCAAGATGTTTATGATAAGTTCATTGTGTTAGGTTACAAATACTTGCATATTAAAAATTTTTGGAATAAAAATATCTTCCAAGCGACTGGATTTCCAAGGAGCAAATATCTGAAGTTGTTCGTAATTAGTAAAATTATTGATGGTTTTGTTTTCATACAAAGTCAAGTTTGTGTTCACACTTGGTTATTTTTTGCTTCCTATCCTGTATTTTTATGCTAGATTATTTACTGTCTTAAAGTTGAATCATAATTTTATGAAGAACAAATTAAAACTTTTATGGAGTACACATTTGTGTTGACATTTTTCGTGTTTAGTCACTTGAATTTAGGCGTATTAGTAGACTGAGATGAGCAAGAAAAATTGTTAAATATGATATTGTTAAATATTTAATTGCAACAGTTGAATCCTCCATTTGTATTCTAGCTTTTAAAAGGCTGTTTTTGCCGTCACGCAACTTATTTTAACATGCCAAATATGTATATATATTCAGGAAATACATTCATACAAAAGATAAAATTCAATAATTGTGAGTTCCAAGAAATTTGTTCGGAAAAAAAATTCTAGTCGTGAAAATCGTTTCCTAAGTGCATGTCCAGTGAAATATCAAAAGATGTGGTAATGAAATGCCACGACAAATTGTTAATATTAATTAATATTTATTTTTTACTTGCACTATGCTGATTTCATGTAAATTATGCATTGTTTTCAATGGATTTTTAATGATAAACTAAATTTTGTCTGGAAATACACTTTATAGCAAGATTTATATTTAGTATAACTGCACGTTTATTTTGTTAATCTTACGAACAATAGGTTTTAAATATGTAAATAAGCTACATACTTTAAATACTTACTATATACTTTGCCTTTTACACTGAAATTGTATCCGTATTTTAGTTGGGGGGGGGTGGCGTGGTGCTTGTCACCCCGTGTTTTGTACCTTTCGTTATAAAATCCAACTTTCTTTTTAAGCAAGTTTATACAATGCTTATATCTTCTATAAACTGTTATTATAAATTGCATAGTTTTAATGTATTTTTTTAACATATTATAGAAGTGAGTATCAGTGATAGTTTATTATTATGGCACTAAGTTTAAAACAGTCATAAAATATTCATTTAAATTTGTTTTCTTTGATTATATTTATGGATATATTCTTCAAAAATTACTTTTATGTACTTTTCTTAATGACTTGAAAGCTTTAAATTTACAAAACAAGAAGAATCGTGATTTATATTTTTTATTGCCAAGAGAGAGCAAAAGAGAAGCATGGTTGTTTCAATGGTTGGAACGTAGTAAAACGAGATAATCCAATAATTTCTTCTTTTTAAGGTCAGCTGTGTGTTCTATGGTATTGATAGTCGTAAAAAAAAAATGGAAACCGGATTAACTCTCCGTGTGACCTTCTCCCTCTCGTTTAATTTCTCTTTGTATATTATAGTTCTGATTTGTTCGGAACCAGTTGGAAGTAGAGTGGAAAAACCATGGATACCTGTTGATTGGTTTTTAATGTTCTGTCATTCCTGGTGAAAGTGAAATAAAACACAGATAATCTCGGAGACTTGTTCGAGGTTTCTTAAAGTGTGGAATGTTGATGGCCATTGGTGAAAAACTCCAATTTAGAGACTAATATCCATCTTTGAAGAATAAAAAATATTTTGAATAATCACATGGAATTTTAAAATAAGAAGAATAAAATGAGTAATATTAAAAGAATATTCTTAAACTCCAAATGTACAGCTTACATTAAGTACGTAAGTTAGTAAATTATCTAAATATAAGCAACTTTCGGCAGAAATGTAGTGTTTGAAATTTAAGATTTTAGTTGGGTCGTTGTTTGCATAGTTAAAATCAGTCTCAATCAGAATTTATTTGAAAGATAAAATTTTAGTTGCGTTTTTCAGTCGATGCTATATTTACATTAACTTGAAAGCTTAATTTTTAAAATAGATGAAAGTGCTGGAAAAGCGGTGAAAGCTATATAGTACCCGAATTTAGACTCTAAATCCTGTTATAATATAGGACCATTTTTCAGTTTGAGATTTGCAAGATGTGACAGGTTTGCAGACTTTAACAAGTCCTGATCTAAATATAGTTTAACTGTTTTCAATTCTGAAAAGGAATCTGATTTTGAAGACCTATGATGCATCATTTATTTTTATCAGCTACTGTAAAATTCAAATCTTTATCTCAATGCTCATTGTTATTTTTATGAGAATTTAAGGATATGGACTTTTAGTAAGTAATTTTCAGAATATATGTAGCTGTCAGTCCTTAATTATATTTTAATTTTAATTCCCTTGCACTGTATCTCGGCATGCCAATATTTCGGTACATGTTCAGAGATATCATTCGTATTTTTAGTGCAAATTTTAAACAATTTAATATTTTTTTATAACTTCGTGCACTGGGTGACTAATATTTTGCTTTATAAACGCTGGAAACTTTCTCAGTCTTACTATACCTTGTGGGCACCTGTGTGAACCAAGTTACGGTGGCGAGTAGCCTTGCTCATGTCACTCCATCACAAACCAGTTGATAGGGTGAGCCAAACATTTAAGTCTCGAAAGGACAAGAAAACACAAAAAAAGATCACTGCAGGAACCCGGGATTCGAACCCGTGGAACCAGTAGCTTGGGAGTCTGGAACGAAAACCACTCAACTATCGGCTGGCATATATTGAAGATTATGCCTTTAATTTTGTTATTAATGGAAAGCGTACAGTATTATGTCACTGCGTAATTTTAATTCTAAACTATCTATCGATAATTTAGATGCAAGAACGCTTACTTATGTAATATTTTTGCTCGTTTGACATTTTAATTATTTTCTTATTTCTGTTTGTCACTCAACGGTTATTTTTTGCACGCGAGGGCTAATTAGACCAGGACCTACGATTTAAAGTGGATTCCGAACCATTACAAACATCCATGTCCAAGGTGGGATTCGAACCCACGAGCTGTTGAACCGAAGGCAAGAGCGCTAACCATTCAGGTGCCAGCTCGGTTTTCTCGTTTCTGAGAAAGTAAGAAAAATAAAGTATTTAAGTAGTATTAACTGTGGAAACCACATGTAATTTTCAAATTATTGAATGTGAATTAAAAAAAAAGCATATTGAATCTTATAAAATTGATAAAAATATAAACTAACCATTACTTGAAATGCAACTTTCATTTTTAAAAATATAATTTTTATCATGGATCAACATCCATTAACATTTTAATTTCGGTGTTATTAAGATAAATATAATTAACTGTTCACACACTCACAATTTCATTAAAAAGTAAAATAAATAAGAATAAACTTATAGTAAGAATAATATAATATATATAATATGTTATAAAAATTTCTATTTCCCCCGTCAGTCAGATGTTTTCTTACTTTTGTTGATACATTTATTTAGGAATTTGACTATTAAAAATTTCTTAATGTTTAGAATTAGATATTTTAAATGATTGATGCTATTTGGTAACATACTTATTCGGGGATATTGAAATTTTAAATTCAGTTTTATATAAATCACTTCCTTATATTTAACGATTTGATTATAGTCCAAATACAGAGTCAAAAATAACGCTGCTCATTCACATTTCAAGTTTTGTAACTGTTAGCATTTCAAATTTGTAATACTTTTATAATTGTTTTTAATTTCGAATTTACTTTTAGTTTTATTAGAAAAGTTCTGGTTAGGCTGACCACCTAACCAGGACACATGCTTTTCACTCCAGGACTCTCGGTCATGAAAACAGATTGGCATTGTAGGCCTTAGCCCCCCCCCCATAGGCTGACATGTTACTGAGATTATTAAAATTCAAGTTAGATTTAATTTTCTCGCAACATTTTTTAACTTTGAAAAAAATGAAGTGAAATGAAAACCATAACCGTTAGTAGCATTTATTAAAAGAAAATATTGTAATGTGGAACATAAATTAATGATGGTGATTTAAACTTGATTATGCCATACTGTTGAATATAAGTTTAAAAGATATTAAATGAGAGTTAAAAATTAAAATGTATAATTTTTGTTCTTTTCAGAAATCAGTTTTTAAACCATCTCTTCAGTGCATTTAAGTCGTATTACTTTTATTTATCAGTTTATTTCTGTGAATTTTATTGTATATGAAAAAGTTTAATTATCCCGAATGAAAAAAATGACTGATCGACAAACTAAACTTTGTTTCAAATTTTTGTGAAATGAATTTAAAATGAACTTGGATTAGCGACTAGTTTTGTTATGAATTAAAGTTACACGATTCCAAAATAGCGTCCTTGTTATAAGCCATCCGCATGTGAAAGTAGAGTTATTCTAGTTGCTATTCACGGTTAACATTGAGTAACTGGCGATGACTTCAGCAACAATGCATTATCCTCTTATCTGGAATGCAGACAGGTGAAAAAATATTGTTCTTCGACACCTTTTGTACTAAGTAACAGCTTTGGCGTGAAGACTTGGCGTGTTATTTAAAAGAGTTGGACACGCACCATTTATTGGCTTTTGGGAGATAAATGAAAAAGCCAGGGTGAGTTTGCTAGTTGTGAAGAGTCCTTGAACTTACGTATGCACTAATTACAGAATGCCATAATTCGTTCAAAGACTTTCAGCCAGTCATGCGATCAGCAACCACACGCTACATATTTTAAATGTTCCCGTTGCAAATTAATTGTTGCAAAGGCTGTTGGGTTCATTCATTTGAATTTGGGAAGGGTGTCAGAGGGTGACTAGGTTGAGCTATATTTGAGTACCTTAAAAAACTTTGAAATGTATTTTGGATGAATGAGATTTTGTTTTTTAAACTAGAGAATAAAACCTGTGTAAGGATGAAGTAATGGATTAAAAACTCTCTTGCCTGTGGCTGAGTTGGTTGTCGAAGCTCCTTTCTATTAGTTCAATTTGCAAGTTCGACTTTCGTTTTAAAACAGGTCCCATTTTGCATTGCAAAAATTTACTGTAAACTTTACAATCACTCTAAAAAGCTAATCTTTATTCATCTAATTAGAAATAGATTTAGAAGGTATTAAAGTATTTAGTGATCAGTTAATTTCATAATTTGCTCAAGCATTTCAATATTTAATGTTAAGTATGAAGCTGCTTTTCAATTCAGCTACATAACTTCAATTCAACTAAATAACTCTTGAAGTATCAGTGTTACATATTTGATTAAAATACAATCAGTTCTCTAACATGTACCTAATTTATTAAGAATTGTAGCCTTGCTTCTGTTAAGAGATAGCTGAATTAAGAGGTTTGGCCTGATAACAATTGGTAAAATTGATTCCTATATTACTTGTGGATTTTTAGAGGTTGGTAATCACCAAGTTGTAGTTCCCAGTCGAATTAACTTCTAGTGTAGAAAGTGATCATAAAATCGTAAACACAATCCATTTTCACTAGACTCAATTTAAATTCAAATTTACCGAATACATTTAAAAAGCATTGTTATTTTAGTACTTCAAATCTAAGGAACTGTCAATTCATACATTTGAAAATTATTCTTATAAATAAATGAAAAAGCGAACGTATATATAATTTGTGCTTTAAAATATAATTTACCAACATAAAATTTCTAAAAGCAAAAACTGTTCTGCAAAGCTTATTCAGATAAGTGCTTTCCATGCCAATTTTTGAGTTCTCATGAACATTAATATGTATAGAAAAGGGTTTCATCAATAACTTGAAAGTAGAATTGACGACCAAATTTTTTTTAACGTATCTTAATTGGATCAAAGCCGATTTTCCTAATGCGCGATGAGGCAGATAATGCACATATTTCGATACAAATCAGACTATCATTTTTTTCCTTCCGATATTTCATCTTTAAGCAAATGTTCATCAAGAACTTTGGCGTGCGCCTTTTAGTGGGTCAGGGGGACAAGGTTTGGATCTTCTTCGGTAAGGAGCAGGTTCTTTCTGCGTGGACGAAGCTTGTCTTAGTCCGATGAACATATTCTGCGAAGGTTGAGATGAATCAATGAAGTAGAATCATAATTACTTACAGAAATTATGTAAATTACTGCTATATAAAAGTAAAGGTACTGTCAAGAAATTGGGATCGGCTATAAATCTCTCTTTAGTCTTTATTAACTTTTTCTCGAGGTTGTATTATGATATTGAAACAGTTTGATAGCCAATTCCGTTATATATTTCTGTTGAAAGTTAAAAATATTAAACTACCTTGATTCGGAATGTTTGAAGGCTCCGGTAGCTGGATGAGCAATGTTTTCACCTTCAGGTCAATAATTAATGACTTCACCTAATTATTGGAACGTAAATGTTTGCAGTAGCTCATCAATTGAAAGGCATTGATTAAGGTGGAATTATTTTCTTAAGAAAATATATTAACGTAGATTTTTAAATTTAACGAATTGTGAGAAGCACTTTTATTGTGTTCTAGAAAACAAGATTTACATACAATCGTTTCAATATGTTATTAATTAACGTACAAATAAACTATCAACGTAATTATAAACAAGAAAATGATTTAAAAAGAAACACAATGAATTTATATTAACTTTTAACAATTTGTTTTTAAAAAGAAAATTTGTTATATGTAAACATAATTCAAATAATTAACGTTTATTTAATTTTTTAAGTGTTTGTCTAAATTATAATACCATTACATGTTTAGTTTCCATTCACTAAAACCGAGACAATGAACTATGCATTTTAGTAAATATAAAATTTTATGAAAGAAATAATTTGCTACATCTTGTTAGTAATTAAAGTACCAGTTAATCAGTACTAAATATAAAATTTCGCAGTTGATTTCTATAATAGTTTAAATAACTCTTCGCAAAATGTATCTAGTTGCAATATTGGGTCATAGATTTTGAAAAACTCCAATTGGAGAAAAAAATGATGAAAAATTTCTAATTCTTCATGTTCAAAAATTATTGTGATCTAGGTATTGTAAGTATCCATTAATCACTGATATTGTTGCTAATTATAATATATTCCAGTAATTGTTGAATTTTTTTAAGCAATTTGTTAAATTCCTTTTTATTCTCAATTTGGAAATTCTAACAAAATGACTCATCAAAATCATAAAATTAAAACTAGTATTAGTTCACATTGACAAATGAACTTTAAAAATGAACACCGAAAATCTGACAGTGCTAACAAAACTTCCCTTGTGAGTTAAAATTATCGAGAATCATAATTTTCAGCTTATATAGCTATTTAAAATATTACTGACGCAAATAAATTGATAGCATTTACTTCGATCTTTTCGTAGCACATTCATGGGGTTTCTGAATTCGACTCTTACTTCAGATGCAAATGCTTGTAGTGTTTTAAAATTTACTTAACTGAAGATCGTGCTTGATTAATCAAATTAGCTCCCATGTGCAAAAAATGAAGAGACAGCAAAGCAGTATAAACCAGCACCAGTTATTAGCTTTCCTGGCTACATTGGTGTGTTAACCATATAAATTACTATTTAGGACTTGATCATGGAAGTAGATATATAATTGTAATTCAATGTATTACTCGTTTTTATCTTTAAAATATTCAAGATTAATTCAATACGTCCTCAATCTTAATAATTGGCTTGATGAAAATACAGGTATTTTATATCCTACAAAAACATTTGCTTCTCGCATAAATTCGAACTTCATGTCTACACATCTAGACCCAGTACTAATTGATTGAATAATCTGTGTTGGTTTTCTGTTCATGTATTTGTTTCCTACTTTAATAGATTTAACCCTCATATGCAATCTTGACAGAACAATAAACCAAACCCATTTATGGTATGGATTCTTGATATAGCTAGGTGTCTCCTTTTAATCAATCCTGAATAAATTTAGTCTTGTTTGCAAAATGTGTGTAACACAAAAAGACAATCCTAAACCAAACTTCGAACTAGTCAGAGCCACTACTTCTAGTGTCTATAGTCAATTCAGGCGCAGTTTAATATTTTTTTGGAAATGTATATCAAGTAAAAGCTAGTATATTTGGGGCTTTAGAAATCATTCAAAGCTAAAGACTCTAGAAATAAGTTCGGGTCTATAGTTGTTGCACCAGCATGTTCCTTGTACCTAGCCCTGAGTTGGGTTCTACCAGTTAGATATAAGCAGCCGGGTGGAGCTTTCGTAATTTTGAAACAGGAACCAAGTAGAAGACCCCCAATACTTGGCCTGCCATCCCCAGAGGTAACATCTCATTTGGAGGACATTTTAACCACGCCCAGTTCTAACCTGCCTCAGCCATCATTGCGAACACGACGGATCTTTGGTAGACAAGGATTCGAACATACTACCTTCCATAATGAGAAGTCGCCGCTCCTACGGATTTTCGTGTTTTGTTACAACTCGTAATTTGTGGGGAATAACTTTCTTCATTTGAAAGAAAAAAAAGTTGGGACTCGTATACTAAACGAGAGAGGAAAAATGTATCAAAATAGAGAATCTGCAGTGGGAACAACATGAAATTGCATCTGAATGCATCGCTTTCATTAGAAATATATTTTAAACTACAAGTCACAATTTAATTGGCTCTCGTGTGCAAAGAATGACATGTGAGGACAGACCAATCTAAAAATAACAAGATCTCTAGAAATAGGAATTTAGTGGGAAACTTATAAAGTGGCATGCTTGACATTGTATGACCAAAGATCAAATATTATTTTGACATTCCATAGTTCATGGTTTAATCTACTCTAGCCTTCAGCCCAATATATAAAGGGTTAATAATTAGAATAATTAATAAGAATAGAGAATTGGAATCTATATTTTAAAAAAATCAACGGAACTGGTGGGAGTCCCTTGAAATTATGGCGTCTATAGATTAACCAAAAAAAAAAAAAAAAAAAAAAAAATCCAGAAGTTTATTTTGAATCTTTAATGTTTTTAAATTGGCTGGGGTACTAGATTAATTAATCATCATTTAAGGGAAAGGAACGTTATCCCAATTGGATTTTTACAAACATCGTAAATATCTTAAATTTGTTTATTTTAAATGTTTGATAAAGGAAAACAATAAAGTCGTAGGTACAATAAATCACTTATTTTCAAACATTTTGTGCACTTCTACGATTATTTTGGGATACTAAACTTCTGTGAAATTATACTTGAACTTATCACGTAAAAAAAGGAATAATTATGTAAATTAAAACTCATTAATTACATAATTTTTAATTTAAAAAATTCATAAAATTCTTAGAAAAGTTGTATATATATATTCTAACCTATTGTCTTGGGTAGAACCAAGTCTTGTTTTCTGATTGGATTAAATGATTTCGTAACGACTTAATTTAGAACTGGACTGAACACTTGTTTATTTTCGACTTTTGATTTTACTTCCTATTTGCTGGAAGAAATGAGGCTATCGTAAAAGTGCGAATTTAGTTCTGTTTGTAGGTCACTTTTCCCTCTCATGTGTTGTAATTTTTTAATTAGTTGCCAAATATTTTCATCGGGAAAATATACAAACGTAAATTATTTCACTATTGAGTTTTTAAGTAACTTCTGTAACAAGCTCTTAACTGTCTGGTATAATCAATTATTTGTAGAAATGATTGGAATGAAGTATGTAAACAAATATATATTTATTTATTAAGTGATGAAATATATATATATATACATACATTAGTTATATTTTTATGGAGCTAAGTATTTTTATAAAGTAAAACCTCGAATGTGCGACATCGTTAAAATGAAATAAATCAAATATCGAAAATATGCGTTTTTTAATCATTTATAATATACTTTATTAGTACTTTATGAAAAAATAAAATGTGACCGAAATTCTCTAACTGCGAGAATAGACTTTTAGACGTCCACTTGAGAATCTGGCCGTGGACATCTAAATTGTGTATCGTTCAATGTGGCACAAAAAAGTACCCCACTTGTAAAAACTGCTGTGAACATCCAGCCTTACCGAAACATATTCTGGATTGCGTTGGGCTTTTTAGGGAGGATATATCCCTGCAAGTCATCGACTTTGACTGTCAACAATTTATTGGAGTTGATCTGACAAATGTCATATATTTAATGAGGATAAGCCAATAATCTGTACTTTATTAACCGAAGCTCTGCAAGTAATTTATTTACAAGATTTCTTAATGTATAATTGCATAAAAAATTAAAATTTCTCATTTTTAAAAACTAATTTAATCAATTTTTATTTTAATAAATAGCAAGGTCAAAGCAATTGCAAAAAAGCTCTTGCCAGATTTTGAGCGCATAAACTTTGTTGTACTTTAAATTAAAAAAAATTATTTTGCAAAAGTTTAAATTGGATGCAATAGGATTGAGGAACTTTAAAAGCTTATCGAAGCGCTTAGATCTTATTCATCAAAGCTAATCTTCATTTTGATACAAAATAGTATAAATCTTAAAGTAATAAAAGAAAAATTGTGTGTGTGTCTGGAAGAAAAGACGTTTTACGTTTCACATACTTAGACTATAAAATGTTTAAATTTTGCAAATATTTTAAATGATACTTCAATTTGTTCAGCTCATTTGCATATGCAAAATAAAACTGAATATAAAAGCATTAAACTTTCCTCAACCGACTGCAAAAGAATAAATTTTCAATTGCATTTTTTATTCAATCTCCGTATATCCCCGAATACGATAAGTGAAATATTATTCAAATTTATCGGCTTCTACTAAAAGCCAGTAGGCTTATCTTCAATCTTTTTTTTTAAAAGGCTGATGCACCTGTTTGCTGTGTAAACAGTTCGTGTTGAAAACCACCCAGGCTTTTAAACAAGCATGAGAAAAATGAAAACGATAATGCGCCCTTTTCCGGTCTGTTTCCCCTCCTCCACTGGGGTTTCGCTTTTTTTTTTTTTTTTTTCCTCCATCTATGCGGTGCTTGAAAAAATCCTTCCTTAAATACTGGATGCGGCGCCATAGATCAATACTTCGATATGAAATTCGGTTTTAGATCTTTTGAAAGGAGGGAACTTTGTTACCGATCTGCTTGTTCCAAATGTAACTCTAAAATTGAATCTAATCTTCTATTTTAGCGATTTGAATCGTGATGGATGACCGAACTAGCAGACTGGGTTTGAATCGCAACTCTGGTTTGAGTAATGATTATAAATTATATAGAATTTAAAACTGAGTCCCACTCTCATTAACCTTCGTACGCAAATATAATAGTTGAGAAGTTAATCAACCAATCATCATAAAAGAGGATAAGTCTTTGAAACCAGGTTTAATTTGAAATTTATCTTAAGTTTTTTTAATTTGGTGTTTCATTATAACTACATAATTTGTTTTTGTCTTAAGAAATACATTTAAAATGTTTTTATGTGATTATTATAGAGCTTCAGTAGCTTCACTCCGTTGCCCGTTAAAATAAGCAAAGTTCAGTTCATTTGCCGCGGACCGTGATTGAGTGGGTGACCACGTTCTACCCACTGGGTTGTCACAGCTCCGTTGGTTGGAGATGGGTCCACATTAAGTCCAAAGTTCTTCTGTGTGGTATGGATGTTGAGAGGAGGCTATCAGCTCCGGTGGGGCCTCGTCACCTGACCGTGATTCAAAATGAAGATGCGCTTGATGATGGGCGATTTTTCCAAATCCCTAAGGTATAGTTCGGAACTCGCCTGCACCGCTATGTATTTAATTACTACAAGATATATCATTACATTTAGTTTTAAGCTTTCGAATTCCTTTTGTTTCAGCAATCTATTGGATTCTCTGTGTAGAAACACTTTTTAAATTTGATATAAACTAAATATTACTTCAAATTGGTTTCTGATAAGCTTACCGAAATAATTTTGAAAATTTAGGTAATTTAAAAAATTCGTTCAATAAATATGCTTGACATTTCAATAGACATCACCATTTTAATTACCAAGAATAGAATATTTAACTTATATTTATCAGCAATACATATGAGCAAAATTTAAGTTAATCTAAAATTTTAGAAAGTTATCTATAAAGTTCACTTCTTTTTAAAAATCGATTTAAGTAGATTTATTTGAAACAATGCAATTCACGATCTTTATTTGATCTTTTCTTATATTCTATTCTAATTAAATCCAAATTTTAAACTTTCTCGCTTGTAAGTAATTTAAAATTTTAAAAATATCGAGTTTTTAAGTGATCGAAGAAATTTTTCCTAAAACCTTTTCCTTAAAAATATTATCAATACTTATATGACTCAATTTTGTTTATTATGATGTTTTCCATAAATCAGATTTAGATTTGATATTTGAACTAAAATCCAAGGATCAAAATCCTATTGTTAAAATGTTAAATTTGTGCAAAAAGGCGTAGAACAAATTAATTATTTGACGTAACATAATCGTCTGAGTACCATGCAAAGAATTCCCTCTATTAAAGCCATCGATAAAATAGATTAATTACCAATTAATGATCACCATTTTCTCAAAAAGTAGCACTTGTTCTTGGGTTGTACCCACTGAATTTAATTCCATAGGGTATGCCTCGCGCGCCACTACTGAGCAGTTACATTCCCACTCTTCCTTTTGACCCAATATTCTTTGACCCGCTGTGCAAAGAATCGAGAGAAAATCGGCTGGCTAATTGAAGAATAAAAAATCGAAAGTGTACAACTGCAAGTGCGTGATTTGCGTGGTGGAACAGCCACTCGCGGGTCAGCAGATAGTTCGGGTTCAAGTGTGTCGTCTTTGTCTCGGTAGGGCCACTTCTTTCGTGAAGGCTACCGCTCTTTCCTTATCAGCACCATTTATAGTAGAGTTATTTTCTATTATATATTAATAATCTTTACTCCGTGAGCGTCTGTTATGTCTCATGCAAATCTTTGGTTTATTATCCGTCGTCGATTTATAAATAGTCAAACGTCTCTGGAAAATGTCATAGGTAAAGGTCACATAAACATCCTGGCATATCAACCTCACGCTAGTCATGACTGTAAGATTTAAAAGTTGAAAGTCATTACTTTGATATTTTGAATTTTAATTCATCGGCCACGAGTACGGTTAAGGTTTTCTTAAAATAGCATAGGCTTAAAATATAACCTTGCCATTTTAATGTGGTATCAATCATAAAGGGACATAATTTTCATAGTCTTAAGGAAAGTTGCTTATTGATCTTGAGTGTTTGAGTTGTCTCTGATAGTGATTAATAAACAAACTGTACTGGATGTTAGGCAGGAAAATTGTTTTCATTTCTCTTGAATTCGTTTCTTGTTTAAAATGGCCTGACCTCTCGATTTATCAAACTCGTATCTAGATTTAACACTTTGTATTAAAACTTACCTAGATTGAACAATTGATCTTTTTATTCGTTTCTTGTTTATGAACAACCCTGAAGAAAATTCTGTATGGATTTTATGACTTGAAACATGTAAAAATGACTTAGAAATTAAACTTAAATACTATGGCACTGGTGTTAATGTAAACTTGTGGGTTCTTAAGAAACGAGACAATGTTTTAAATACAAGAGTTATAAGCATAAGTTATTAGTATAAAATGGCCAACTATTCGTAAGTAGTGTAAGTCGACAATCTTCCCATATGGATCGATCGCCAAGCTGATTGCCGAATAGTGAGTGCCTTTGTCTTTGGTTCATCAATTCATGGCTTCGAATATCATCTTAGGTTTGGTTGAATATAGTAGTTCGGAAACCACACTTTAAGCTCTAGTTATCGGTCTCGCGCGTTAGCCTTCGCATGCAAAAAGTGATCGTTGAATGACAAATCAATCCAGTGTTCAATTTTCAATTGATAACATAGTAATAATTAAGTTGTTTAACTAATAAGCAAGAATTAGTCTTCAAGTTTTCAGTTTACCAGCTATCGCTCCTTCGAGTAGGGTTGCTTGAAGCATTTCGGAATTAGATTCAAACATTAGGCCCAAAGAGATGTAGCTTCTAATGAAATGTAGTAATACTCCAATAACATACTAATTAATGAAATATAAAAATAAATTGCTGTAAAAAAATTCTGAGAAATTGAATACGTTATTTTAGCATTGTTTGAAATCTAATAATTTTATAAAAAAGCGATTTTTCGATGATGAATAAGTTTTGACTTTAATTTGTATAGATAAACTTCAAAAGCTACTTCGCGGATCATAATTCTATAAATTGGATTTGATCAGTATTTTAAGATTATATATATCAATGAATTATTAATTTAGTTTGAAAGTATTCAACTAATAATTTTCTAAAAGCATAATTCTCTTGTGTGCTTTGAACAAAATGTTTCATCTCGTTTCATCTTCCAAATTTATGCAAAGTTTTATGCTAAACTTCACAAAAATAGATTTATATTCAAAATTGTTTTCTTTTTCGCACAAATGTTTTATGTTGATAAACTAGTTTCAATTCTCATCCAGAAACTGTTTGTTACTGAAACTTATTATTTAAAAAAAAATATTGCTGCTGGTTTTCTGAAGTAAATGACTTTCATATTCTTTAATTGCACAAGGCAAAAACAATGTCATAAAACAGTTTAAAAACAGGAAGTCTTTCGAATTGCTCATTTAAAGGAAAATGTATATCTGATAAAGGAAATTCATCACTCTTTCTCTCTTTTTGGTAAGTTTTGGGGTAATTGGGATCAAGTAACTAGTTTTTCCTCGTGAAAATTGTGATAAAACGTAGCGCTTCATTAGCACACAAGCAAAAATCGGCTCCAAATTTGGGTGTGCTGTTTAGCGACATCTCCTCTAAGGAGCAAGAGTGTGACTGTCTCCACATTTTTGACAGGTAAATGATTTAATTGTATGTGGCACGATTCCAAAGTAATGTCATTTTTTCACATGACAAATCTTGTTGTAAAACGACAATAAACCCAAGGACATCTAGGCGATATACTCAGTATTTTATGCATAACAAAGGTAAAAAATATTTGCATGCCATGGAATGAACTTGAACTTTAAAACATTTTGAAAATGAATAAAAAGTAAAAACAAATGAGTAAATCATTAGTATTTTTGTAACCTTTTTAAGAACTGCAAAGTCGAATTCTTCTTCTTGAATTTCTATTACTATGTTTCTTGAAGAATATATTTTGTTAAGATTTAGTGTTGTCATAACATTATTAATTTCCAATATTTAATTTTCTCATTATGCCTTTAAATGTCTCTATTTTTTACTCTCCTAAATTGAAATTTCATTATATAAACCAACTGTTTTATTAGCATAAGTTTAAGTAGCCAAAAACTAGAAGTTGTGTGATCATTTTTACCAAAATTTTGTATAAACAAACACTAGAGTAATTTTCATTGACGAAGTAATTATTACAGATTTGAATGTCACTTTTGGAAGAATTTTACAAGCCTTGTTATCTAATGTGATGAGCTTTTTTTTATCAGATTGTATTTGTCATCATTTTCTTGGGATTCTAAGTTTAAAAAATTATCAGACTGCAACAACTTTAAAAATGGCGATCTTTAATGGTTGCTGTTTTTTTGATTGGTGACAAATTTACCAGTAAATAAGAAGGTAACAAAAAGGATTCTTTTATAAATTTTAAGCATTTAGTAACTGTTTTGTCGATTTAATCATAAAATTCTTGCGAGTTATTCAAATCTAAAATATGTTCAACATACCTCGCCACATTTCAAAATTTTGATGGAATTATTTGGCATCTTGGTTTGTTAAAACGAATCCATAGATACTTCTTTAACAAACTAGTTCTTACTTATAAATATACTGGCAAAAATTGCTCTTTGTGAAGAAAATTATTTTAACGTTTATAAAATAGCAGAGTAATAAATTTAATTTAGTTTCATAAAACTGTTTCTTCACAAGAAGATTCATGTTTTTAATCAATATTTAAGGTTGTAGTGATAAAAATTTAAATGCAATGTAAAAATTTTAAAATGTATAAATTTACATTCATTTTTAAAATTTAAAGGAAAAAAAATTAATGTTATATATATATAAATTCTGTTTTATATTAAACTGACTTAAGTTGCATAAATTCTACTGAAACTTAAGAATATATATTTGTTAAATATGCAACTCCGAAATCTCGCTGTTATGAAATATGTAGATATCTATAGAATATAAAGATTTTTAAAAGAGAATATTTCAATGCAAAGGGCAAGTTTAAAAAAAATGTTAATGACTTCAAGTATTTAAAATCGCGAAATGGTTCGACTACTCTTAGACAATCATTTGCCTTGTTGCAGAAAAACGAGAGAGACATTGAACTCTTGTTGTGAAAACGATTCGCTTCACTTTCCCAATTAACAGTTCCTTGTAATTTGTAAAATGGAGACTTGATGGAACAATAGAAACTAAACTTCTTTGGTATTCTTTTTTTGTGTTTCGCTCATTGTCTTTCTTTTGCTAATCTGTAAAATTCCAATAAACACTTTCTTTGCGCAAAAGAACCTTGCAGCAAAATGTTCTTTGCTTTTACAGTTCTCCAAGGTTTCAAAGTTGGAACTGTTTCATTTTTCCAACAGGAACTTCAGTTATTTTCTACTCTTGATTAGCCAAGAGCGTCAACAAATGCTTATTTTGTGTGGTTTCGTCATTTTGTTGTGACTAGATTTTATTTATGACACTGTGCTATGATACTCTACAAAGATCTTTATGCCAGTTGAAAAATAGAATGGTTTTTATTCCAATATACCTCTTTTGTATTCTTAACGATGTAAAATTCGAATTTTGAATCGTTAAAGGCTTCATTGCGAAGAACTACATCTTTTGACTCAGAGTTCAAGAGTTTTAGCAATGTAAATGATTTTAAAACTATATATATATTAATAATAATAATAATTTTGAAGGTTTTTAAATTTCACTGTATTTCAGTGAATTAGAAGAAATAAATATAAATTTGAAAAATATACTTTACAATTTTTTTCTGGGGTTTCTATTTAGTATGCAACTTTTTAAATATTTAAATGGATAATATCAAGTTACGAAATTTTAATGGAATAAGTTCTAATGTTTTTAATTCATAAGTTAAAATTAATATCTTTTAGGAAAATGCATTGATTTTTTTTTTTAATAAAAGCTATGAAGAAAATTTTTAAAATTCAAAGAATATTGCTTCAGTGGTAAAATTTACATATAGTTAACAATAAATGTTTTATATAATTTTTACTTATAAAAAAATATTTTCTCTAAGTAGATTGACTTTTGACTCGATAACAAGACTTAGTTCTAGCTGAGAAAAATCGATAAAAATTTCATTTTCTTCCTATATCAATTAACGCTTTTTGAGTTAAATGCTAAAAATTTTAAAGAAATTCTTTTTTCTATGTTTTCATAAAACTTCTAAATTAAACATCATTTTTAATTTCTAATTCCTATTCCAAATATTAAAGCAATATTTAAAACTTCTAGAATTTAATACGAATGTTTTTAAATATCACCTTTTAAAATATCACCAAAATATGCTCTCAAATTTTCTTTCTCGATTGTCAAATAATTATATTGAGTTATTCAATAATTAAATAATATAAATTACTATTAAGGAATAATTCTTAAATTTCCTATAAGATATTGATATTATTAACTTCGATTTTTTTTCAAAGTATCACCCAACAATAAATTTTTCGGTC
Organism: Latrodectus elegans; assembly: GCA_030067965.1. NCBI lineage: Eukaryota > Metazoa > Arthropoda > Arachnida > Araneae > Theridiidae > Latrodectus > Latrodectus elegans. The sequence goes on from CM057813.1 coordinate 102,871,660, forward strand.
TGGGAATTTGATTAATGATTGTGACTGCAGACTAATAAAGGACGTTGAAGAAAACAATTTAAACGCGCTGGCGTTCTAAATCCCAAGCAGTAGCCTCGATTTCGGAACGTTCCTTGCATATTCAAAACTTCATTAGATCGCCCAACTCCACGGCCATGACATTTCTTTTTGATTATGTTCTATAGCTGTTTTTGTTACAGGTACAGTTAGGTTAAGGATTCAGGATTCAAATATATTTATCGTCTGACAAAACGTTTAAATGTTGAATAATTGAAATAAAGTTCTTAGCAATGTTAATTTTGACAGTATTTTGAAATAGGTAGTATAAATGCTGAATTTGAAAATTCGAGGTGAAATCTTGAACTGGGAGAAACAATTAAATACAACGGGTCATTTTATATAGCCTATTGAAAATACTGCACTGTATTTCGTAGTTCTCGCGCTTTCTCTCTAAGTTTGTAGCTTTAGATTGTATTAAATCTTTAAAAGTAAAAATAAACTTCATGTTTATTTTTTACTATTAAAGCTTTAATACAATCGTAATCCATATCGAAGATTAAAAACACTTATAGAGTTGGGAACAGAATGATTATATATAGCTGTCTGGTCATCAGCTCAGCAGTTTACGGGTTCAATTCCCACTTTAAACTTGGATGTTTGTAGTGGCTCATCCATTTTAAACTGTAGGTCAAAGTCTTAACTCTAGTGTACAAAAGATGACAGTTGAGCGACATACCGAACCAGTGACTGAAATATCATTGTTTGGTACATGAATCAGCAACTTATTTGGCCGAGCTGGCAGCCGAATGGTTAGCGCTCTTGCCTTCGGTTCAACAGTTCGTGGGATCGAATCCTACCTTGGGCATGGATGCTTGTAATGGTTCGGAATCAACTTTAAGCCGTAGGTCCCGGTCTAATTAGTCCTCGTGTGTAAAAAAAATAACCATTGAGAGACAAACAAAAACAGCAACCTGTTTGAGACTTACTTTGATTATCAAAACTCCAAAGTATTTTAGCTTTCTAAGTAAGATTCAGTTAAATTAATCATTCAAAAGAAAAAATAAGAGCATATATTAAAGCTAAATTCAATATCTTTATGTGTGAAGTATATTGTCTACAAAATGCGTGACTACATGTTTTTTATGATTAACGCTTATTTTTGTAAATTCAACAAAGATGCAGATGGAGATCCATATTTTCAGGGTATCAATCTAAATGGAACTGAAAGGAATACATAATTTAGAAATTGTGTGCATTATCTCTGGCTACTATACTCATTAAATTCTTAAAACCATAATAAACTGTTATCATTTATCATACATTAACTTAAAAAAAAATCTTAAAATGTTTTCCCTTTTAACTGTATCTAATTTCGTTTTCTACGTGCGATTGTGTGTCAAATGCTATCTTCCAACAATCAAGTAGTGATGAAAGTGATCCTCCTAATACATTATGCATCAGAAAATGGAACATTTTTCCTGGCATTAAAACTTTTACTTAAATGACCAATTGTTCTGCCAGATTTATTTCTTTTGATATTAATGCTCGTTTTTGTTCTGCACGATTGACATGGAGTCCGTCTTTTAGGAATGGCGTCTTATTGTGAAAGTAATTTTCAATTTTTTTTTCACTTGATTTAATGTATAGATTACGGCGAAATGTATTTGGTGTAAATGAGGTTCAATTTCACTGATGCACTCCAAGTTAATACTAATAAGTTCTAGTGAGTTAAGAAATGTCAAATTTTGATTAAAAGTGGCGAGTATGATTTTAATTCACAAAGAAATATAGTAAAGTTAGAAAGCCTTGTACAGTTCTGTAGAAGAAAATGGATGCAAAAGACTTATTTTTTAGGTATTGGTTTCTTTATTAATATGCTAGCTTCTGGGATGAATTAAAAACGGTTCTATTTTAGGAATATTTTTCGTTTGTATTTTCTCAGCATCAAGTTTCAAGAACTTCAGAAAAGTATATGGTTATCTTTCTAAGTACATCCTTCGAGCTGGTAGTCGAACGGTTAGCTATTTGGATTTCAGGTCATCAGTTAATGAATTCGAATCTAATCTTGGGCATGGGAGGGCCATGATGACCTGACTAGTTTGGTGGGTCGTACTTATCGGAACGAAGGGAGTTTGAATCATGGCTTAACCGATGATCTTTTGCGCTCATTAAAGAAGTCTGGAATTGGTCAATCAGGTCCTGGGCTCAATGTCCTCCAAGTGAAATGATACCTCTGAGTGACAGGTCAAGTATTAAGGTGCCTTCTTCATGGTCACTGCTTTTCAATTACAAAGATTCCCACTTGGCTGCTTTCATCTAAATGACTGAGACCAGCTCTGTTATTCGAGATTATGTGCTAGTGCAGCAGAAAATCTTAGTCATGGCTGTTTGATGGTTTAGAATTCTTATTAGATGGCGTTCATGACACTTCAGACATAGAACAGCGAAGGGAAATATATCAGAGAAATATTTAAATATATTAAAATCACAAATTCAGTGCGTTAATATTTAAATAGATGTCAAAAGAAGATTCATTGTGGCTTTTAGTTCAACAATTCATGGCAGCTATTCCAACTTTATATATGAATTTCGGTTATGTTTCGAAATGAGTTATACTTCTTGCGTTTAGAGGTCAAATGAGTTCTTTTATGTGAAAAAGTTCATTGTAATTATGTACCTTAAAGTATCCCAGGTAAAGTTTCATGCAAAATTATTTTAAATATTACACACACAAATTAGTTGTATAACGATTTCCTACTCAAAATAAATTGTAGGTAATTTAAGCAATTTGAGTAATTAAAATAGGTAATTTGAGAAAATGTCTGTATATTATATAAGATTTTGATTTCATTGATGACTTTTTTTTCTAGCTATAACAAGGTATGTGGGGCCCTAAATCGAGCCGTTTCATGATTGGTAGGTCCCGGTCTAATTAGCCCTCGTTTGCTAAAAATGACCATTGAGCGACAAACCAAACCGTTACATGATTGTTGGCTTCATTAATTTTAAAATTAAATCTGGCTAAATGACAATTCTGTGTCATCAAAAATGAATGAATAGGGATGAAAACACGAATTGTGAATTTCTCGAATATTTAACACAGCTATTCATTGTCGAACGAACATTATGTGACAGTCTTATTAAAGGGCCGTTAATATTTATCAACATAATTCTTTACTGGAAAATATATTAAATGTATATAGTTGTAGTCATAAAATGATTATTACATAATTTAATTGTGCATCTTCTCTTTGAATGTTTTCTCGAACTTGATTTCCTCAGCACAAACGTAAAATATCTGAAATATTTTTAAAAAATCAAACTTACATGAATTTTAGCACATCAGATTAATTAAGCATTTAGCTTGATTAATCTGAATCTGGATTTCCTAAATCTATGAAATTATCCAGATATATCGTTATAAATTCAGTATTAATTTACTTTAAGAGTAATTTTTTGAATCAGCCAAAATATATGAGCGGCGCTAATGAATTGGTAGCGTTCTTATTTACGACAAGGACTCATTTTTACTAATGTTTTCGAAACTGGGGACCACAGATATTTTCTATTCTAGTCCATAGTTTTAATACTAATTTTCTATTGTAGTTTTCCTTTAGTAAATTCGTAAAATATACACAAATAATTTAGCTTCAATAAATAGTAAAAAAATGTTTATATATATATATATATTATACTCAGAAGCTCGTCGTACTTTTTTGCCAATATAGGAATTGTATGCATTATTTACCTAGTTTGAAAAGTCATTTATAACATCCACCAGGCAATAAATATTTACTACTTGCATATTTCGGAAGTTATTTAATATTTATAGTCTTCCTTTTTTACCTTGAAACAGTTTTAAATATTTTGACAAGTATAATTATTCTTAATGGATGATTACTTCAGAAACGTATTAGCATTGAGCTTCATGTAGAAGGCAAAATGGAACAAAATGGGCATCTTCCATATTCTTCCGTAAGCATTCATTTATTATTGCACAAATATTCTATTTGACGCCTCCACAACATTGACCTATCTACCACAAAAAACTGCTTTTCATATGTATAGCTTCAAAGGAACAATAAAAGAAATGGTAAAAAGCCGCGTTCCTTCTTACGTTGCTAAAGTTGCATCACCGTGTGGCAGAAAAGCAATTTTGGCGAGATAATTACCCTCGCCGGAGACAATGTTATCTGCTGAAGAAGCTTCGTGACTGTTTTCTCTTCACGACACGTATCGGCTTGGCATTGTCAAGAAGGAATCTTCCCAAGCCCTTGTCACAATGGTCCTAACCTTTTCCACTTGCTTAGGGAAGAAAGGAGCTCTTTCTTATGGGTCAGAGGTCATTGGATCTTCTGGTAGGTGGAAAAATATTCTTTACTTCTGGAAATCCACTTTCCCAGCTACATTTGGCGGAAGAATGAAATGGTCATCTTCCAGACAAACATGTGAAAGTTGTTGTCTCAGACGACGTTCCAATTTTTTTTTCTTTTAGGTTTAAATATGTAATGAATAATGGCCAGTTGAGAGAAAAGTAGCTTGTGCTCCAGTTTCGAGACTTAATTTGCAGTGCTCTTATAATGAGCGTAATAAAAGGGAATTAAGGAATATACTCGTCATGTGAGATAAGTGGTGCAGTAGAGTAGTATTTTATGTGAATCGTTAAAATCAAATATTTTGGTTTGAAGGATTCATTTATAGAATTTGTATTTAAAAGAAAAATTAGAAGTCTGTCAGACTTGTTTAACTATCTCGGAAAGTTACAGTAAAAAGGCGAATCGTGACAGTGTGAGGATAAAAGAATTTTAATGAGAGTTTATGAAAAGTCTTTGTATTTACAATATAGTTAAAAAAAAAAAAACAGTATTTGTTTGAAAACATTTTTATAATATAACTTGAATTTTTCTCTCTCCTATTTAATTCGTAAAACCACTTACTTTAATAAATGGAAAAAAATCTAAAGTAAATTCCTAAAAAATAAATAAAATTTGGATGTGTATTCTAATTATTGCAGAAATTAGAAGCTGCTGGGAAACGAGTGACATTTAATTAGAATGATAAAATATGTATATAGTTAGAGTTTCTATAATAGTTCATTAAAATACGAATTTAAATGTTTTAATTTAATAATAGAACTGAAAAAGGTTCATTTTTTTCCTAAACTCCATAATCTGATGCTAATTTATTCATTGAGGAAAATTACCCCAACAAAAATTATAGTAATGCACAAAAATATAGTAATAATACATTTAATACTAATTAATGGTTAGCTTCGATTCTGAACTTCGATTTCCTTATGATCTTTAAAGATTTAACAAATACTGATTGACTGGAAACAGATTGAATTATTAAGTAGACTTCTTTGTTAAAAGCTATTGAGAGAAACTTCCCATTAATCTTTGATTTCAAAAGCAAATATTTTTCCTCCTATTTATTTCCCTATACGCTTATTTACATTTTTTTTTGAAGTGGACCAAAATATTCTCCAGATTTTGATAAATTTGTCAGCTTAAATAAAACAACTTGAATGACTAGATATTTTTATTTTTTGAAATAATGTCTATACTTAGATGCAGTTCTACTGCGTTTGAGTTTTTCTTGATCAATATTACCCAAAACTTAATTTTTCGTATATTATCTTTAAGTATTGTAAGAGTTTGTTTTACAAGTTAATACACTTGATTTTTTTGGCTTGCAAAATAAGCTGGAAATGTATGTCTATTTAATGTTCATGTGTGTATGCAAGATATATACGCCATTTGTCAATTTCAGTGTATACTATTCAATTTCCTTCTATTAGATTTTTAGAATGAAGCCTAATAGCAGAGCAGCAGCTTTTCTCGTTCCCAATGCACAGGTCCGAGGTTCTGTTATCTGTCTGAAAAAAAGTATTCTCAGCTTTTCCTCTCCCTTCATTGGGTTGTTAAAACTGAGTACCAAGCATTCTTGGAGACTAAACACTGGTAGTTTTACTTTAGGCTGATCGCCTACATGGGATATATGCATCGCACTCCAGAGCAGTAGGTTATGAAAATTATGGGTACTAAAGACTTTGACGCACGAATGGCACTTGTCGTGCCACATAATTCCTTTTTTAGTATAGAAACTTCAATTTTGATATTTTGGTTGGTGTGCCATTACATTCTTATTAAAGACAGCAAAAGGTGTTCTACACAACAATTAATAACGAATTTATGAATATTGTGATAAATTTTTATAATTTTCTTATAAAGGACTAGATCTATTTTGAATGTTGAGTGTCTTTATGCGAGTCAACATATGTTACTATGAATTACTGAAAATTATCATATGAATTATGCATTGAGGATGTATACTTTAACTTAAATTACAAATCGAAAGGAAACTTAAGAAGTGAAACTTGTGCATTACAAATAATATACCTCTATTACTCGTGTAATTTTAACTGCACTTTATTATATATTTGAATGTTAAACGTCTAGCTATTTATCCGGACTCGTAATACTGTACCTCCCTGAATTAGCAGCTGGTAGTCTAATGATTAGCGCTCTTGCCTTCATTAGTTCAATTCCCACCTTTGATTTGGATGTTTGTTAAGGTTAGGAATCCACTTTAAGCCGTAGGCCAAGATTTCATTAGCCCTTGTGAGCAAAAAGTAACCTGAATTATTCATCCGAAAGTTGGCAAACGAAGGTCCGAGCCAACTGGCAATATTAATTTGATTTGAGTGAAACTTTTTCAATATTTACTTTTGAAAATACATCAGTATGTGTATCCAAGCAATATTAAATTTTAATCAAAGTCAAATAATATTTACGTGTGTGAAAATTTCCAAGCATATCGGGTCCCGAAGCAACTCATCGGCACCAAGAATCAGAGCAATTCATTGGGTAAGTCTCTGAGGGAGGCGAGAATATTTTACACCTGTTTTTTTGTTGCATTTTCGAGAAGATTTAAAGGCGATCGTTAATGCTGACCTGTTTATGCGCGGCGCCGGAAAGGGAAATCGTAGAATATATAAATCCCAAAAGCCTTTTAATGCAACCGTTAATGGCAGAGAAATGTTTTACGGAACGTCACCCGTCAAACTTTTTGTTCAGTTTATGCGATCAGGCTTGCCTGATTTAATACAAAATGCAGCGTCACGTACCAAGTGAATAATCGTCTCTCGCAAGTTAGACAAATCTTCCTGCTCAATCTCGGGTATTTCTTATGGATTTACATAAGTAGTCAAGGATGTAACCCTTTTCAGAATGAATATCGGCGAATCCATGCTGAGAAAAAGGTGATTAATTCAAATGTGTTGATGTTTATAGTCTTGCTTGTATGAAGAAGTAACTAAAAGTTTGAATTTATCTTTTCCAAAACTTTCGCAATAAAAATTCTACAATAATTGTCTAAAATATCAATTCCTGATAATTTAAATCAGTCGGAACTTGTTGGCTTATGCCAACTAAGCTGATATTATGGGGTGACTGCTTTACTTTTCATACTGAACCATATTTTGGGGTGGAATCCGATTTTTTCAGTACACACATGCCATAGATACCCGTTTATAGGGTAAAGCAACCATTCACAACCCATTCATACAAAAAAGGACAAAAAGAAGGTAGACAAAGAAAGTACATCCATGTCCGAACTAGGATTCGAACCCCGGACATCCCTGTTCGCAGTCAGGCCCGCTGACCACTAGACAGGGTGGGTGGCTAAATCAACCGGATACTGTACCAAAATATAAAACATTCTTTTATAGATAATTTTGAAAAAAACAGATTTAATATTTTTAATGTGTTCAATTTAGTTTAATTTTTCTAATGTGGTTTTACGCATATAAGTCCTAACTTTTTAGTGCTGTAAATCTGTGCTTTAATATTCTTTTTTCATACAGTTGGCAGTCTCTTTTATTTATGATTAGATTTTTAATCATTTGTTCAGCGCAATATATTCTTATTTGTATACACTCACACGCATGAGCGCTAATTCAATCTACATTTATAAATATTCAATTCCGAAGCTTACGAATAACTTGTCCTGGACGAGAATCGAACTAGTCATTTATTGAACTGAAATACATCATTAAATATTTGCTTTTAACAGCATATTTAAAAACTTCGTGGCCTAAAAGGTTCAAGCATTATGTCCACTATATAAATTGCTTTTCAGGAGGATTTTGTTAACAGTTGGGCTGTACTCACGTATAGAAAGAATCTAGAAAACTCCGTAGTAGCCACTCTGACAGATGTACTCACAAAAAGCATAAGCGCAACATCAATGTAAGGTTTTAAAATACAAAATTACCATCCGAATGACAATTGATATCCTTCAGTTCAACAGTTCTTGGGTTCAATTTTTCACCTTGGGTTTGTTTTTTAATGGTTTGGAATCCAACTGAAAACGAAAGTTCCGGCCTGATTAATCTTTATGCGCAAAAAATGATTGTTGAGCGACAGACAGTTTACAAAATGAGTGGGACCTGTCAAACTTGGTACTTAAAAGAATATTGCCCTACCACTACAACAAGGCAAGTTACAGACATTTAACTGGCAATTATACTTTATTCTATAATGATTCAGAAGCAGTACTGAAATTCTTACCTTATTTGCTTTGTTGGCAGTTGATTGGTTAGCAACCAAACCTTCGTTTCAACTAATCCTGGACTCGAACCTAACGAGAGACTTGGAGGTTTGAAATGGATCGGGACACATTTTAATGTATTGTTGAATGGTCTGAGTTAGCGCTCTTGTACAAAGTGACCAACATACTATCAATTAAACTAATTTTTACAACACAGGAGCTTTTCTTTAAAAATAACTTTGATTACAAGATTAATGAAACATCAAATTGTGATATTTTTTGTTTGAAAAACCTAATATGAAGCATTTTTCAATATATGAAAGTATTTAATTGTTCAAAATTGTTTTCTCTAATGTCCTTTTCAAATTGTTTGCTATGATAGTTTTTTTAAAACTATTTTAGCAATATTAGATTTAACAACATATTTCTTGTAACAGTAACTATTTTGGCCCACACACACTTAGAGTTCTTTCAAGGAACTAAAACGTTTAGTTTGCATTTAAACTCTCAAAACTAATCAGTTAGGACATCTTAAAAACCACGTTATTAGATCAAAGATTTGCTAAGTATTTACAGTGCAATAGAAATGGCGTAGATTCGCGAAAAGTTACTGGAGTCGTACATTGCTTTGAAATGCATGATTAAGGACTTTTCTTTTTATGTAAATGCAATATAAGGTGAGTTTTAAATGCTGAATATTATATAAAACAGAGGAAAAGTACTTAAATCCTTTATTTGAAATATCGAAGACCGGAATATTTAAAATCCTACACAGCGAAAACTCAACTAAAGTCTAAAAATAATTGTTTCGATATAATTTTTATACTCATAGGTTCGAATCCTATCTCTAGTTTGCCGAGCTGGCAGCCGAATGGTTAGCGCTCTTCCCTTCGGTTCAATAGTTCATGGGTTTGAATCCTCCCACCTTAGGCATGGCTGTTTGTAGAGGTTCAGAATCTACTTTAAACCGTAGGTCCCGGTGTAATTAACCCTCGTCTGCAAAAAATGACCGTTTGAGCGACAAGCAAACCTATCTCTCTGGTTTGAATGTTTTTAGTTGTTTAAAATAATTTTAAACTCAAATTCCGATCCACTTAGTCTTAGTGAGCAAAAACTGTTGACAAAGTACATCTAAAAATGAAACTGTTTCTCCAATATATAAAATTCAGATATCCAATATTTCTAACCTCTCAAGACTCTGAAATTATCAAAATGGAAATTGTGAAGAATTTATGGAGAACAAATTTTAACCTAAAATAAAAATTGATTATAACGTTTAACAAGAGAAACTGTAAAATCTAAAATAAAAATACACTTCTTGTGCGGAGACTTGAAAATGATTCGGAATTTACAATATTTCCGAATATCTCTTGCATTTAAATATGATTGTGAAGTGATTAACCAGTCCTGTCAATACGTCTTTTAACAAATTTTTTATTTCATCTTAGAAATTTCGCAAGGTTTTATTTTTCCATGCATGGAATAAAAATTAGTGAAATGTTAGGGATATGTTTTAATAGTCCACTACTTAGAATATAAATCAAAATGAAAGGGTTGTATATGCTAATAAAAGGCTAACTCTAAAAAAATAAGTAGGGGGTCACCAAAAATCCCGATGGATGTAAAGCTAATGATAACCGAAATAATTTTTCCAATTGATAACCAGGTGCTAAATGTTCAGTAATTGAAACAATTCTTACGTTAATAAAAAGCTTATTTATTTATGTTAAGTTTCTAACTTACGTTCGTTAAGTTTAATTCTTATGTTAAGTTTCCAATTATCTTTTTCAAGATATATGAATAAAGCATATATATATTAGCAAAATTGTTTCTGTGTAAATTGTTCAGTGGTCTTGAGACGCGTTTTTACAGGACAATGTTTCTATCCCCATGACATTTTTAAGTGGATTATAACTCTGACGTATAATATTTTGCTGGATTGGCGAATTTAATTTCCTGGTAATGTTATATCCAGGACAAAGAAAGGATGCTTAAAATATTTTAATCTCAAACTTATATTTCAGAACAACATGGCTATCTGGAGTTCAAAGTAAAGGGATCATAATCTTCCAAAAAATATTTTTTTAAAAAAATCCAGTACTTTTAATTTTGAGAGTAATTAAGGCCAATGAATTATAATAATATAATAATAATCACTAATTTACATAATTGCACTAAAACACTTTTATCTTTAATTATTTCATAAAAAATGCTGTTTTTAAGATTCAAATTATTGAATATTATATGCAAGTTATAAAGCACATTTTTCTGTTATTTACTTTGATGTACACAAGTTCTCCTAAATATTTTCTAAATGTTCTGAGATGTTTCGATAATTCTTCACGAAAAGCCGAATCGATACTTCAATGCTTAGCGCTTTGGATAATTCATTTTTTAATGCTTTGAAAAATAATCAGCAAATCTTAGTTAAATTAGGATGTGTCGGGTTTTTGATTGTTTGTTCAACGCAAAATGTATAATATATAAATCTTGGATTTTTGCTCCAATACAATTTGCGATTTTGCAATTTCTTAGTGATTGTTGGAATGGTTTATTAGTTGTAATGGTCTTTACATTCAACTTTAAGTATTTTGAACAACTAAGAGTTTTAAAACTTCAATAAACTTACTTTATTTTCAGTTAAATATCACTGAAAAGATAACTTGCTTTTGGTATAGAAATGACATTAATTTATTCTGACCTAAATTTGCTTTCAAGGACATTCTCATTGGAAGAACATAGATAAATTTTATAGGTTCAAGAAGCGAAACAAAATCCCCGGTTTCATCTAGTTTCCACCTTTTGAAGAAAACCAATTTCTGTGTCAGTTTCTCTTGCTAAACAAGATTTTGATATTAAATGTAGTTTCTCTTCAAGAATTCTCAATGAAACGTCTGGGTATTTGCTAATAATATAATATATAGAAACAGGTCAGATTAAACAGATTCTTTGAACTGCTTTTAAGAACTCCAATGCAAGTTTATAAAATAAAGAGTTGAGAGAGCTATTCGTTACTAAATTAAAATCAAAACTGAGTAATAATTATAGGTAAGTCTTGAGTAGCATGTTTCTAAAATTTCGTAATTTAACAAGAGCATGTAATCATTCTGCAAAATGAATAAATTTACTCAATCTTTTTATGTATGTGTGCAAAAATATCACAGCTGAAAATTTGCCCCACAGCCGTTTGCATAATTTATGTGTAATTTTAATGTAAAAAATTGAAAATTCTTTAGAGAACAAATTCTACGCCTAATAAATGGTTGTGTATCTGTTCCCCATTGTAATACCTAATTATAATAAAAAATCATGTGTTAAATCCTTCGTATATTTGTATAAAAATACAAATGTATGTTTGAAGTACAGTAATCTTGAAAATTAGGAACAGGAATTATCTTTAAGTAGATTTACAAATGTAGAGCAATTTGTGGAACATGTTCAACCAAATCATTTAAACTCTTAAAGTGAAATTTATTGTAGTGAATTTCATTTCGTACAATTTAATTTAAATCTACCAAAGTGAAATTTCGCAAAAATGGTTTGCTGAGCTGGCAGTCGGATGGGCAACGCCTTTGCCTTCCGTTCCACAATTCGTAAGTTCGATTCTCAAATTAGCCTCTTTTGTTTGTAGTGATTTAAAATCCTCTTTGAGATTTAGATCCAGGATAAATTAGCCCTCGTGGGCAAAAAATGACCATTGAGAGAAAACCAAACTTAAAACCTAAACCCATCCCTGATTTTGAATTTATTTTGAACATGATGACCGTTGAAAGAGAAACAAAACCAAAATGCAGAAATGGTTTTAAAATTTCTACTGTGTTACCCAACTTAACTTTTTTTTTTTTTTAACAATTTATCTAAACGCTAAGAAAAGCAGTATAGAACATTTATCGTTGGTTTCCATAAAATATTATGGGTGCTGCACAATGTGAATAAAGCAACGGAAATAATTTAATATCATCCCACTCAAGTCGTAAAGATTTCATCGCTTGAATTTTTCTTCTACAGTTAAATAACAGTTGTGGCATAAGAATAAATGATACAAAGATCTTTGAAATTAAAATATTACCCTAAACTATTTTTTGTTTTTTGTGGTGACATACAAGATTGAAATCAATAAAATGCTTCCTACGATTATACATCCATATTGTTAATCTTATCTCGAATTCTTGGAATGGAGCCATAAAAGGAGGCAACTAGCAGTTTCGAAAATAAATCCGCTTGTAAGAACTCAATTTATCTCCAGATATAAAAATATTTGGACAAGCTGGTGACAATTTAGTTAAAAGATTACAGTACGAATGGTTTTTCCCCCAAGAATGAATAATTTCGGTGATAAAATGGTTTTCTGTTGGTTGTTATTTCTGAGTTATATTCGCGGTGACAGCTGAAATTTTCTAATTTGCATCATAAACACATGGAATTTCTCCACCCTCAGAATATATTACACAAGAGGGCGTTGTCTGGTATCTGGTTCATGAACAAATGTCTATTTTTATTAAAAATAAAGGAAATTGCTTAAAGGTACATTGGCTCCTAAAACTAAGGATACTTCAGATAAAATATGATCATTGTTACATACTTTAGCAACGCTACCCTACAAACTTAATATTTATACATCATTTTATGAATATCTATATATACGTAAATTTTGTAAACTAATATATTGAAAAAAATAGCTAATCTTATTAACTTGCTATTAGCTGAGTTTAATTATAAATATGAGACTGACATTTGATAATATGAATTCAAATTTTAAAGAAAACTGTACACATTTGTAGTATTTAAATTTATAACTGTGTGTGTGTGGTTTATATTACAGGGCTTAGATTTATTAACACTTAAAATGGCAGCGCGTTTTTAGATGCAATATAAGATTCATTCGAGTAAACAATTGTGTGTGCATAAAAACACTAAGGGTTTTAACTTTCTATATTAAAGCTTCAGTTTAGAAAAAATTTTACTATTGGCGTTCACAAAGAATTTTTCGCATAAAATGATATCTCAATTAGGATAAAAACAAATTGAATATCCCGTGGAAACCTTGGAAATTTCACTTTGCTTCGAAATTGTGAAATAATCCCGATTTAAGTATTTGATAAAGTTTTTTTAAAATTCTATATATGAGAAGGCAAATATACTCGTTGTAGTGCGCCAAATATTTTTCAAAATTTAAATGAAAATGGTACTCTATTTTTATGAAATTGTCGCGTGTATTTTCCTTTGTTATGAATTTGTTTAAGAATCAGATAATGGCAGTGTTGAAAGGAAATATCTGGTGTCTCTTATTTTTTCTATCACCAACGGTGTTAAACAGACAAAAATTTGAAGAAAAATCACAGGTTTGCGTTGTGGAAACGAGAGGTTTCGAAGTAATGTTACGTCTTTAATATAAAGTAAATGAATATCCGTGCCGTTAACTTCACAGTGAGTGCAATTACGGCATTAATTACGGCTTAAATTATTTAAGCGTGCCACAATCAGAATTTCAATATGGAATACATTTCGTGTCTTAAATTTAGAAACAAGATTAAGTTTCTCGTTCTCAATTCAACTTTGGTAGTATAAAAAAAATTAAATTTTAGTTTATATTGTTTCTTCTTTAAATTCCTTAAAATATGCACACATTATACAATTCATTATACAAATACAATTCTAAAATTTTAAAATTGTGTAGTAAAACACTATCCTAAAAATGTATTGAAAATCGCTAAATGAACTGAACACATTGCAATGCCTTTAGTTCAATTTAAAACATAATTTAGATTTAACATTCCACTGCGTAAATTTTATGCTTAAATCAAGAATAGATCTAAACCTGTTCACATCGTAATCTCAATGTTTCTTATTGACACAAGTAGGGCAAAAATTCCTGAAGGACAAATTAAGATTACTGTTTCAAATATTTTGTGAAGTTTGTTGTTTAAATATAATTGTTTTTAAATACTGGATCATTTTTGCGAAAATGCGATGTTTGATTTTTGTCAAAATTGATTTTTATGTTTATAATGTTACACTTATAGTTTTTGAATTGTAATTCAATTTGAATTCAAATCAATTTTGGGTGTTTTGTGCTGATATGAATTGATAACTTATTTTCGAGAGATAACTAATTTAAAAGCTAAACAATTTGTGATTTTTTTTTAAAAAATTCATATTACTGTCTTCTCATTTTTTATCTTTTGAAAACAGCTTGTGAAGAATTCTTACTTAGATCAGGCTTATCAGCAATACCTTTAATGGTTCATTTTAAATTTTATAGAACGTTATAAGCTTATATGAACTCGCAAAGTTCTGAGTAAATTTACCAAACTATCAAATGTTCCTTTTAATTGAATCTTGGTATCAAAGTTTTGATCAATTGTTTTCTTTGCCATTTTTATTTCCGCTATTTGAATTTACATAAACATATGTTCTGGTTGTCTTTCTTCTACTCTATTAAAATTGATGAAACCTTAAAAATTCTTAATTAAAATGTCTTAACTTTATGAAGAAACAAAAAAAAAATTGTTTCAAATTTAAATTCCTTAAAATGAAGTATTTAGTTTCGGCATGTTTTATTCTTCACTCGTCAATTTTTTTTTTGTCGTCACTAGTAGAAGTGTCAATTTGCTTTGTTTCTCCGGGTTCAGCCATGAATTGCATTTTTCACCGGGATTCGAGGGTATTTTCTTCGCAGCTACATTTTCTTTGTTTTAAATTTTTAAATGTTGGTAGGAAAATATTATACCTAATGATATTCGATAGAATGGGTATGACTCTTGAAAAATTATCGCTAATACACAATTATAATATTTTTAAGTTTCCGATCAAAGCTTTCTTTTGTATTTTACTTACATTTCTCGTACCAACTTACAAGACTCTCCTTTTTTTTCAGCTTGCCTATCCTTCTCTTCATTGGCCGAGGAAACATTCAAATGCCCGGAACAATTCGGATACTATCGTGATTCAAACGATTGCTCCAAGTACTACGTCTGCGTTTTTGGGGATGCCTTGCACGAAAAATGCACAGGTGGTCTACACTTCAGTCTTGAATTACAGACATGTGATTGGCCAAGAAATGTTAATTGTTTAAAAGGTAGAAAACTCATAACTTTATAATTAAACTTTACTATATAAAATTGAAATCATAGTGGCGGTTCTAAAATAACTAAAGAATAAATTTTAGCATCTCGATATGAAACATCGGTCCTCTAGTCATAACACTTTGAACTGATAATGAAATTTAACCTAAGCTAAAAATGAATTCTAGAAGTTTGTCTTGTTCTTTTAAGTTTGATAAACTATTGTAGTGTACATTGACTCCATGAGAATGTATATTGTTTCTTAGATATTAACCCATTGGAAGAAAAAGTAATTGAAATACAAGATGAAGTGTTCAGTTCCAGTCGAAGAGCTTCGGCCACCGCCCCCAAAGAGAGCCCAAGTCCTCAGCTGAAGCCACAGACTATTGAGACCGGTCCAGTGTCCAGTTACCAATCCTTCGAGGATAACAGCAGCGAAGAATCAAAGAACTCCAGAAGCAGTGCTGAAGCCGTGAAGGAGGATCAGAAGTCTAGAACAGATAGTCCAGACCAGAGCAGGACTTCCCAAAGAATACCTCCTACAGATGGCACCACTATCTCTCCTCACTACCAAACCAATAGGCCTGATTTTTCTGACAAATCTGCTGCTACTGAAAGCTCGTCTGAAGATCCTTTGTATGGTAGTGATGAAGAAGGAAAGGTATAATCTCATAATTTATTGCTGATCCCTTTTTATAAGTAAAGCGAATAAAAATCTACTAACACGTTATAAATTTAGGCATATTTATAGATTTACTTAATTTGAAGTGCAGTAAATTTAAAACTGATGTTATATATCGATCTTTAATGTTATAGTTGAAGTGTATATGATTAGAAATTCATAATGTCACTGTCTTTTGGTTATCAAACTTTCAATTATTCAAAAATTTAAATGTTGAATTGAGAATATATCCTATAAAATGTTTTCAACGTGAATGCGTGCGATTTTCGTACATTTATTTCTATTGAGGTAATCAATTAAAGTGAAATATAATTCATCTAACTATAGTTCGATTTAATTCGAAAATAATTAAGAGTTTGTAAAGGCAATCTAGATACTATGTAAAAGAACTTGGTTATTGACTCCTGAAATAACCATTTAACTATCCACTCTTAGCTAGTTTATCTCTCTTGACTTAACATAGTTGAATAGTGGTTCAATGTTTGTGGAATAGATTCTTTTCCTTCAGAGAGTAGACACTAATGTTGGTTTGGAATTTGCTCTGAGATAAGGGCTGATTAATCCATGTATGTTAGATGGCATTTGGTTCAACATTTCGTCAGTTAGAGTCCTAACGTAGGCTGGAATATTCATCGTAAATCGTTCTTAAATTACCTTTACCAATATAATTAGTAGTGTTTGAAAAAATTACAGTTGAGTGACAAACAAGATAAATGAAACTAGTGGAAACTTTAGTGTTTCATACCAAATTCAATTTTCAGTAAATTAAGTTTTTCTGGCAAGAAAGTATGCATGGTTTTAGTACATTTCCAAAATTTCAAATTTTACTGAAAAATATTTTGTGTAAAACCCACGCAGCAGCAGTATATGTGTTAAGATTTTGAGAAATGCAGTTTTTACAAACGAATTAAAGTTTGAGTTTTATAATTCAACAGATATATGGTTTAATCTTAAGCAACATAAAACAGAGTAACGCGCAAAGTAGTTATGTATTGTGTAATTTTAAATTAAGTGCTTACATTTTCTTCGAGGGATTTTTAATTTTAGTGAAATTGTTTAGTGTCAATTATATAAAGGGTGTCATCCAAAGCATTTTATATCCAAACGTAACGTCTAAAATTTACAAGTTTGAGACATGTTAAATTTAATGAGTAAAATGGTGTTTTTTTAAAGAGAAATAAGCATTTGATTGATCAATGATGAAAAACTGAAATTATAAAGAACATATAAAATCTCTAAATTGTAGTGGCTATGTGTTTACACTGGGTTGGAATGGACTTTAAATTCTTATTTCTGGTCTAATTAGCCATTGTCTTGGGGAAAAAACTAACTTTAATAGAAAAAACTCGTAGCAAGCATGATCTGTAATATGGTATTCAGATTATAAATGATCAGAGTTTACTTAGCATCTGGAATATTAATGATTTTAATAGCTCATAATCTTAAACAATTAATTATGGTGGTCAAACTAGCTTTCTTCATGGAAATTGGTCTTAATGTATCAAAAAACATTTCCAAATAATTACTGAAATGTTTTTACTAAAGTACAAAAACTAGTGTGGGATTTCAGTATGATTAGTTTCATTAATTACAAATTCATATCGATTTAACCAAAATTTCCTAACTTTGTTTTAGGTACTGTTAGATAATTATGATCCACAAGAACCCAAATATGAAGAAGCTGCTCCTCCTCTGATTGATTCAGAAGGTGGTATTCATATCGCGGACGGAGGACACGGCTTGGATGCCTTTGCAGGATTGTCCCACCTTCCTGGACTTGGGGATTATAGAGTGCTTGAGAAGCCTGTTTACAACGAAAATTCTGGAAATCAAGACCACGATGAGGATTACCGTCGTAAAAAAGAACAAACCCCTTCTACAAAACCGAGAAGCTTAGAAAATTATCCCAACGCGAATGAAAATTTGAAGGATCCAGATGTAGTCATAGATTTTTCAAATGGTAAGGATAGAAATAATTTCAAAGAGCAAAAGAATTTCGGAACTCCACCTCCAACTATCTTCGACGATAATGCCAATCACAAAGATTATGGTGGATTTGATATTATAACTCCGATTCGAAAAGATCAAAATCCTAGTCATTCCTCGTCTATTAGGGATGAAGAGGATGATTCTAAATCTGAATCTGATTTATTGCTTGGATCCTTAACAATTTCAGACTTACCTAGGCTGGAGAAGAAACTGAATCAAGACTTAGAAACTTTTAAGAGGAATCGGGACTCTAATACTCTTAAGCTCGATAATTTTCAGAACATAAATTTTAATCTTGATCGCAAATCACAGCCCTCCAACTTATCAGTTCCTACTGTTCATTTCGATGACCATCCTTCAATTCCTGATCGAGAAATTTCATCAGTACCTCACAACATAAGATATGATTCTAGAGAAAACACAGGTATCAGGATTATAGACTTATCTAGACCAAACGAATCGAATCGAGAAAAAGTAAATGAAAAAACTAACAACGATGCTCAGTTCATTCGAACGGAAATAAATTTAAATGATGGTTTGAATCAAGATAATCACGATCAATCGCGTATAAACCGCCCCCAAAACATAAGGAATCAGGAGCCCAGTATTACAGTAGATGATTCTAAAATATTAAATGATCAGCCAATCGAAAACCACTTCAAAGTTCTCCAGCCTAGTTCTAACGATGATAAAATTTATTCAGACGATCAAGGAATTATAATCTCTAATGGAGAAAAGTTTTCCGATCTTCCATCACATTATCCAAATGATCAAGAGAAAGAATTAACATTTCCTGATCAACCAATCGATGTTGATTTTGGAACTTACACAGGTAATCAAAGACAAAACAAGAAGTCTGATGTAATAACTGATGTAATAGATTCGCCTAGCATAGTAGATATTCAAAAAGATACCACAATCCGCCATCCTAATCTACCCAATCGACCGCATGCAGATAAGAAATTCGATGAAGAAACAAAGCCAAAAGTTGAAATCTCTGAAGAGGAGGAAACCAGGGATGTGTACGACGATTTCGATACTCTTCAGCGTTATACAAGTGGCTATCACACCATAGAAGATATTCCGGAAGTTACTACCAGGCAAACTACAATATACAGAACACGTCCCACTAGACCTAGAAAATCAACCACCACGACTACAACGACAACTACTACAACAACCCCGGCACCTATAAAAATAAGATCACGAGCTCCTATTAATCAAGTTCCAAAGCCTACCAAACCCGCATATACTCCTCCTGTATCTTCAAAACCTCCTTCCAGGCCGCCGAACCAATTTCCGACTCCTGAACCTTATACAACGGCTCAGAAGTGTGATCCTAGAAAGTGCCGACTGCCAGACTGTCGCTGTGGAGATTCAGATATCCCAGAGGGTCTGAGAGCCAGTGAAATTCCTCAGCTCGTCCTCTTGACCTTTGACGATGCCGTAAATGACCTCAACAACGACCTCTATGATGAATTGTTCAACACTGGTAGAGCTAATCCTAATGGATGTCCTATCTTGGGTACTTTCTACGTTTCTCATGAATGGACTGATTATGGTCAAGTGCAAACCTTGTATGCTAATGGTCATGAAATAGCATCTCATTCCATCACGTAAGTCATGCATATTAGGAAATTTGTTATTTCTATTTAGCATAAAAATACTTCTCAAATTTATTGACAGATGTCTTATAAACGTATTCAATCTAAATAGCCCTCGTTGTTACTATAAAAATGATAGTTGATAATGAATTCAATTTCAATAAGTATGTTAATTGCTATCGATAATTTAACTTGCATAGTATTGAACTAGCAGCTGGCATACAGCTGAGGAATTTGAGAGCGAGCATTACTCGGAGACATTTGTCATTGTGTCATAGTTTAAATTCAAAGTCTGTTAGACATAATGTGTTCAAAAATTATTTTAAAACAAATCAAATCGAACACTGTAAATATTACAGGATTTATTATATTTTAGAACCATACCTGTGCAGAACAGATTAATTGAAGTTACTGTGAACATAATTAAACGTGCTTTTACTTCATTTATACCTTCCTGTTTTACCATGATTGTTACTTCACACTATAATGGAATGACATACTTAAAATTGTTCTGACAACAGGACATTTAAAAATGGTCAAGTTTCCTAGTCTTGGATAATCTCTTTTAAAATGTTGAAACTTAAAGAAAATTTCCAGTTTATTTTACTGTAATTGTGAACTGTAAAATTTAAGTCTTTCTTTTTAGCTTTTATATTTGTTATTTTTTGCATATATCGGGAACTGTTAACTCTTTTTGGATGACCATGAATTTTCCATAAAATTTGATTTTTTTCCTTTTCAGTCATAGCTACGGTGAAAAGTTTTCAAAGAATCAATGGATGCGTGAGATTCACGGACAGCGGGAGATTCTGCACCTGTACGGAGGCGTCAAGATGGAGGACATCCGTGGAATGCGTGCTCCGTTTCTTCAAATTGGGGGCAACAAGATGTTCGAGATGCTGTACGACGCTAACTTTACTTACGACTCCTCCATGCCGGTGTACGAGAACAATCCACCCTTCTGGCCCTACACACTCGATTATGCCCAGAGTCACGAGTGCATGATATTCCCTTGCCCCACGAAATCCTTCCCAGGATTGTGGGAAGTAGGCATGGTCATGTGGGTGGACCTTAGGGGTGGACGCTGCTCTATGGGTGATGCCTGTTCAAATCCACCAGACGAAGAAGCCGTGACGAAAATGCTCATGAAGAACTTTAATCGCCACTACAAGTCTAATAAAGCTCCATTTGGTCTCTTCTACCATTCCGCCTGGTTTAATACCCAGCATCACAGAAGGGGTTTCATGAAGTTCATAGATGAAATCCTTCAGAAGGACGATGTGTGGTTTGTAACGAATCACCAACTCATCCAATGGATGAGGAATCCTCGACCCAATAACCAACTAAAGAATTTCGAACCCTTCGATTGCCGGAAGCAAGAAAGACCTCCCCCATGTCCTTCTCCAACTGTCTGCAATGTCTGGTATCAAGGTGGTGTCAGGTACATGAAGACTTGTCAACCATGTCCCGCAAAGTATCCATGGGTCGGTAGCACGGGTTATGAATCTGCAAGTGGTCGTGGATGATCGGCCCAGTGTGATATTTCAATTGTTTTTAATTTAAATGATTTTATCAAGAACAACATGAAAAATGTGATCATAATTCTTAATTTAATGCACCTCAATTGTTCCTGCGAACTATGTCAGACTTTTTTTTTTAATTGCCAAGTTCAAATGATCGCCTTGTTGATATCAGTGTTATGCTCTGCCTATTGCCATAAACTTTTTTCGTAAGTTATTGTCCAACTGTCTTATGCCAACATTGCTGAAGTTCATTCTCTCTGCAGTACTACATTGTTTTAACTTTTCAACTGAATGTGTTCGTTGTTCTTAAGTTATGCAATAGACTGGGACTTGTGACTTTTAAAGTGGCAAAAACTAATTTAATTCTTCAAGAAAACAGAAGTTAAAACCATTTAGTACGCTTCAGTTTGTTCGTCCAACGCAATGGTGCTGCCAAACTTAGTTGCAATGTGTGATTTTTAAATTGCTGCCTTACCCAGTTAAAACTGGATGGAAAAAAACATTAAATTTGTTGTGAAGGAGCTAAGAAAGGTGCCGGCTGTGGACTAAAGATTAAATTTTTACTTTTTCTACATATAATTAAGCTTTTAATTACCTACTGAGTTTTCCTTACCAAGCGAAAAATATTCTGTTCATAGTGACAATATTCCTAAGATGTTCTAAATAGTTAAATGCTCTAGAAAGCGTTGAAATGTAAACTTTGTGCTGCTTATTTTACGAGATTTTACTTGTGCCAAACTTAGTAATTCGTGTGTTTTGACGTTTTTGCAAATATTATTATTCTACTTTACCAGAAATACCTGAAACTATTGAAGAGTAAAGCGACCTCAAACTTTTTATTAATTTGCCAAAATTGAAAGTGTTTTTCGCTTGGTAAAAAATCTTTTATAAATCTTTTTTCTTCGCACACATTGAAACTGCATCTCAACTGCTCGAAATCTTGTATCTAATGTTAAAATGTAAATATCTTGGTGTAAATTAAGTAATTGAAAGATTAGTTTCCAATTTGATGTTCTTAATACTCAACAATCTTAAAATTTAATGTCTGCTAAAGATTTTACTTTTATAGATTTTTTATTATGGCTTATTGAGTAACGCGGTATGAAACATAAACATAAAACAATATATCCTATCATTTATAGCTTAGAATAAATTTTGTTGCTTGAGCTACATAATCTGTTCTCATTATTTTACAATGTAGTAAGTTTAGCTTATAGAATACATTTAAATTATTAAAATGTAATCAAAATATAGCAGTTTTAAAAGTAATAAATATAAATTTCTACAGAATTGTAATGAAACATTTCTCTTCCAAAAGGAAGTGAGTATTTGAGCACTTTTGATGCAGTTTTTTTGTGTGTTTAAGGGGTTTTGTGGTGGGTTCCTCCTCATGATTGTATTTTATTGTATTTACAATTGTATTTGTCTCTACTTTTTTGTAAATTAAACCATAATTTTTATAAAAGCATTTTGTTGTTTTATTATTATGACATATACATAGCTCAAAAGAATTTCACAATGAACTTCATCTCACTTTGAGAAATCTAGTATAGATTTCTATCATTAAATATTGACAGTAAGAAAATATTTGAAGCTATGTTTCTATCGATAGTTTGTAAACTCTGTCAAAAATTCTGGAGTTCAAAATTTATAAATTACAAATGGTATTTCTTGTGGATATATATGAATACTGTGATTCACTGTGGCTCGAAGTGGAAGGTCTAAAGTTGGATCCTAGTCACTGCAGAAAAGCGAAGAATGGGCGTAGCGTTTCTACATAGAAAGAAAAAACACAACACGTTAGGAAGTCGTATTTTGTTGAATATAATTTTTACCCTCACTGTGTGTGTGTGCATATGTGAATACAGGAAAATTCTTACGAAAACATGTAGTGGTCGATGTTCAAATACTTTATCTTCGCTTTCAACTGTTAGTCTGTCAAGCGTTGTTAAATATAGTTACAAAAATGGTGAGAATATCTCTATACTATAACTGAATTCTGAAATTTAACAATTACCAATTTCCTCAATTCAAAACATCCTGGGACACTAAGTTGTAGCTGTGAATGATTAGAGTTTTGGGCGTCTGTTCAGAAGCTCATAGGTTCTATTCCACATCGGATATTTGTTAAAGCTTGGAATCCTCGTATGACGAACGTTTCCAGTCAAATTAGCGCTCGTCTGTAAGAGAAAAGAGCGTTATGGTTTGATAATACCTTTCTTCTAACTTCAACATTTTGTGGATTGAGCTGGCAGTCGAATGATTAGAACTCTAGTCTTTGGTTCAACTGTTCGAGAATTCGAATCCACTTTAAAATGAATGCCCCTGTCTAACAGCTCTCATGTGCTAAAAAAAATGATTACTGTGTTACTAACAAATAACCAACCAACCAAACGATATGATTCGTCGAAGGTTTGGAAACTGCATTAAATTCTAGAGAACGTTCAGAATAGTTCTCTTTTGGAAAAGACTAAGTATAATTACTTTGGTCCTTTTGGTTCTGAACTTTAAAATTATAAGTTAAAGTTTATAAGTTTATTAATATTACTTTTCTGTCAGTTTTTTGTAGAATTAAGAGTCCCTATATTGTGTAGTCAGCTTGTTTATTGGTTGAACTAATCCGTGTCCAGAAATTAAACTTTAATCGACCTTGCTTCAGTTTAATGATAGAATATGATTTTTAAAGATAAATCTTATTCCTTTTAAGTGATGTAATTTCTAATATAATTTGCATAAACTTTATGTATTACAATTTATTAACATAAAGAATAAAATCTAAGGTTTGTGTAAAGAATATATGCTTAAAGCAGCTTGAAATTGTAAAATAACTTTTTTAAATTTTCACACATTTTTTGTAAAGGAAAAAACATTTATCAACTATATATACAAATAAGAAAAATTTCAAATACAAATATCTAATTTCTCGCATTTTCAAACTTATGATCGATACTTAATGAATACACAGCACGCGTGTTTTAAAGCATTTAACCCAGATTGTTGTGTAATTCTAATGTGAGGTAAATGCAAAATGAGTATTATTTAAATCGCTTTATTTTTCAAGTCTGGAATTTTGGCAGACTTGTATTCAGTTTAAATCGAAAAACGATTACTAACTTCACACAAAAAACCATTTTGTTACCAAACTGAAAATCACTCTAAAAAAAAAACGAAAATACTAAGTCTTAAACGATTACTTTGTCTTTAGGATTAGATACGCGCGAACGGCAATTTGTTCTTTTGAGCGAGCTGTTGCTCAAGTAAAATATTTCCCTTTCGATCCTATAAGTGTCGAGGTCATTTCTAACAGCTTTGCAAGTTGCCATTGCGTCTAGTTTAGGGTCGAAAATTTTTAATCGCGTAAAAATAAACTTAATCTTTAAATATTGGGTAGTTAAGTTGAAATGTTGCAAGATAAATTCTTGAGTCTGAAACTAATTTCATCCTATTTTAAAAATCTTTCATCTGGCACACTTTTTAATGATTGAAAGCTTTTTAAACTCTCATTTTGATGTAGATTTTGTGTACAAAGATGAATTTGTTTAAAACAGGTTAATTACAAAATTTTGGAATGGTAACATGGCAAAATGTAAGTTTTCTATTTCTAAGCAATACCACATGTAATTTTCAGCCCAAAAGTATCAATTATATACAGATTACTGTCAATTCAAAATATTGTCAAACAATAACTCAAATCACTATACATATAAAATATATTTTCGTAAACTAGCTGAATATGCAGTTTTGAATTTCTACGAATATTAGAAGAAACAAAAAAACAAAGAATATCACAAAAATAAATCAATTTTCTTTGAAGCTTATGAGGTTTACTGATGATTTTAAGATATCAATTTTTTGTTCTTTTGACTTTTGTTGGACGTCTGTATAAAGTCATTCTTAAAAGGTGCGAAACTAGGTAATAATTAAGCCAAATTATCTATACTTTGTCTTAGTAATTGTATAACACCAATGCATAAAAAATCATAAGCAGATAGACTGTATGCAATTTTGATCATTTTAGTGCAAGATCGGGTGAAAAAATCTAATTAAAAAACGAGATTCTCCTATTTTTTGGATAAATTTTGAAGTTTTAATTCTAGAATTTTTTCATCAATTTCGTATTGAATTTTTAATGTTATAAAGAAGAATCCATTAGTTAATATCACTAAAAATTTTAACTGTAAAAGGCAGAGATATTACTAAAATTCTGTATCTGAAAATTTTGTCCATTTTTCGTAATTACATCTTAAGTGACATTTATATGGTTTACATTAAATCACAAACGAATTTTTACTAAATTTCTTTGTTATTTTTAAATTTATGAATACTGTTTATAATTTAAATAGAATCGCATTTTTTACTGCACTAAGTTTTTTTACATACCACAATTTTAATATTTTAGATACAATTGTGCATTCATGTAATTTTACACAAACTGCTTAAGAGAGAAAATTATTTTTAATATATAAAAGTTTCTCACACACACACATAGGTTAAAATAAAATTTGCAATTTTTTATGTTAACAAAGTAAAAAATATAAGGAAATATAATTTGCAAGAGTTCAATTTAAGCTAATTTTATAAAATTTCTCATATGAAAATAATTACATTTTAATGGTTCAGTGATCGAAAAATATGAAGCTACAAATCTGATCTCCGATACTGTAAAAGAATCAACTCGTAAAAAGGAACTAGTTTTCAATGTGGAAAAACCCAAGCTTTAAGGAATGTTTCTGGTCTTACGTTTAAATCTTTCTTATAAAATGTATAAATCGTTTTTGCTAGAAAACAATTTAATCAAAAACTGTCTAGACATTTTTATCTCTCCACTTTCACTTTTTTTCTGAAAACATTTCTTTTACTGATGCTCCCACCAACTTTCTAAGAGCTTTGCAATGAAATATCTTACTCGCATAAAAAAGGAGGGTACAATGAACGGTTGTGGTTGTCGTTAGGTCGCGCATTTCTGTTGTGATTAGTGTCTACCATTTGGCGGTGGAAAAACAGTTGCCAACGACGCCAAATTTTGGCAGATGGTTTCTTTACGGTAGTGTTTGCAATGACACTGTTTACGAAATAATTATCATAACCAATTGCTCTCAAATTTGTATTTTTGAAAAAAATTACTATTTTTAACAAATGCACTTGACGCATTTTGAAAAATTTTCTTATTTGACTTTTTAAATTAAATATGGAAGAGTAAGTTATTTAAAATTCATTGAATTTAAAAACATTCTCTGTTTTAATACTATAAAATGAATTATAAATTTATTCTTTATACTTTTAATGAAATGCAATATTCTTAGAAGTTAACAAACATCTGACAAATTATATAATATTTCTATTTATACTCCATTAGACATGCTAATTTTCAGATTTGGTTTTTAATAAAACAAGATCTTTTAATATTTAGAAGAAAAATGCTACTATTTTCTGCAAATACTGTTTCATTTTTGAATAATTTTGACATGGTAAGTAACCTAACATTGAACCTATTTCCGAACAGGCAACCAGAGAATTAAAGTTCTTGCCTTTGGTTTATGGGTTCGATTCCTACTTCGAATTTGGATACTTGTAAACGTTCGGAATCTAATTTAAACAGTAGATCCTGATATAATTAGTCTCTATGTGCAAAATAAGGTCGTTGTGGGACACCACAAAACCTGACAGACTATTAACATATTACCATAGGCTTTTTGTGTGTGTGTGACAATTGATGCTATTTTCCTACCAGGAAGATATTTACATGTCACCAGAGGAAAAAAATTTTAAATATTCATAACCGCTTATCCTTGAAATTTTCCAAGTATTTACCCTGACATGCAAGCATGTCCATTTTTACAGCATGAATATTTCCCTCATTCAATAGTAGTTGGCGTTGAATATAATATGAATCTGTAAAGAGTAGTTCGGATATTATAACACCCATTGAATGTTAGTGACTATAATTTGTAGACAAAACTTCCATGAACATGATCACGCATTATTTTTCAGCTGTAAGCAGATAGATAAACACTAAGCTTCTTTTCTTTGCAATTGAAATTAATGTAAAGACCTTATTACTAAATGACATCTGGTAAAACAATTTAAAATGCAGAGTTTTGAATTTTTACAACGTTGGGTTTTAGGATTTGATGACTTAAAAGTTATTAACCCTACTGTGTGTTCAGCGTTTTAGTAAAGACTTGTCATTATGTATAAAAAAACCTATGAATGTCTTATTTTGCATGGATAGAAAAGTGCATGAATTAACTGCTGCTTTTATTCGTTGAGAAAATATGACAATTTCTGTTACCAAAATAAAGAGATTTGTTTATTATGGAGTTAAATAACATAGCAATGTACAAATTACAATAAATCACTAAATCATTAGTTCTTAAAATTCAACTTTTTAAATTAAGGAAGATTCTTTAAGTGATGTAATTTGAGATACAATAGCAGCTGAACATTCATGTATAAACTTTAAAGATAAAAACTGCATCACTTAGCTCAGTGACCGAGTTTGGATGGACAGATTATACACAAAAATGACGTAATCTTAGAATACAATTTTGCTGAGGCTCTATTTTGTAAAACTTTAGTACACGCATGAAAACAAACGATTCTCTTTACAGCAATTAGCCATGTATTGATTTAATTATATTTGTATTTATAATAGGTGATCATGTTTATTTTCCGCAAAAAATGCATATTTTAAGAAACATTTTTAAAATTTAAATTTTTTTAAACATTTTTAAGGGAAGAAAATTTGCATTTAAGCTAGATACCATGAAATTATATCTATAGTTAATACTCATGAACGCAACAATTTTTAAATTATTACCTTTGAAAGATCTACTTACATATTATAATAGAATTTTCTGCACTATTCTGATTATTCGTGTAAATTTTGACTAAATCAAAATTTTGTATTTTGATAGCAAGTGACGAATGTAGTATTTTTTTCTTTTATCGCCGCATTATTATTATAGATTGCCTAATGGCTAGAGCTGTTGTAAGGCATTTCAACATAACTAGTAATTACGTTTTTCTACCACCTGC